>JARHVA010000357.1:5265000-5827500 GCA_037957365.1 Torreya grandis | reverse complement strand
TATTCAACATATTACCCAATATCTTGTTGAATACCTCAGCTATACCATTGGCCTAGGGATGATATGGTGTTATCTTATGGTATGAGATCATGAATTTAACTAAGAGGATACAAATGAAATCATTAAATAAATGGGTGCCTCAATCACTATTTAAACTCAATAAATATCAATAGTTATATTTAAATATCAATAATTATATTTTACTAGATGAATCTTGATAGTAGTAGTTGTAGTAGTATAATCCTTTGTTGGTTTAGCTTCAACCTAGTGAGTAAGATAGTCAATAGCAATGATAACATAATATGTCTTGGTATGCCTCCCTTCTAGGTTGATGGGGTCAACAAAGTCAATATCCCATTTTTAAAAAGGATCTTATGATAAGATAGGATGAATAGGCATCGCATCCCTTCTATTTAGATTTCCCACATGCTGGTAAATGTCACACTATCATGTGTAAGTCTTAGTGTCCTTAAATAAGGTAAGACACCATAATCTAGCCAAAAAGATCTTCCATACTCTATCTTCACTGGCATACCTTCATGAACTTCCTAAAGGACATATATGTGCTCATGCTACATGAAATAAAATCAAATTACTCCATCCTGACCAAGCTTATAAATGTCTCCTCTTATAAGCTAGAATGGAGTAGCTCAAACAACTAGTTCCTTCTTTTCTATAGTGCTAAAGTGAGTTGGTGATGATCCTATATCCAAAAGGGTGGTGATATCTCCCAACTCCTTAGGCATATGTGTGACATGGAATAAATATATGTTAGGCTAGTCATCTTCTATGATGTGTGCTAATTTACCAAATTCAATGCATTAAAGATGATCTAAATTATAATTGGCCTTACCTATCTTGACCATTACTAAAAATTATAATTCTTGAAATAACATAATCTATTGTAAAATGTTTCCATGTAATATTGGGTTATTTACTAAGCACTTTAGTGATTCATGGTCTATGAAAAAAAAAATAGAGTTGCCAATTAGTATTTATAGAACTTTTGGAGGGTGTAGACCATAGAAACTACTTCATTCTCTATATTCATGTAGTTTCATTCATCGAGAGTAAGATATCAACTTGAAAAATAGATACAGTGGTCCAAGATTCCCTCACCAAGTTAAACAAGGATAGTAAGGACCACTATGTCAGAAGTATCCACATGGATGTGAATAGGATTTAAATTGTATAAAAATAGGAGAATAGGGGTGGTGATAAGCTTATGATTGAGAGTAAAAAATGCTTGATGATGATCATTGGTCTAGATAATTGATCACTTTATTTCAATAATCCAGATGTGTAGCAATTATGGCATATCTATTAATAAACTTTCTATAATATCTAGTATGTATTAAGAAGGCATGAAACTCTCACTAGGCGGTCAGCATTGGAAGCCAAAGTATAATAGAAGCCTTAGTTGGGTCCACTAAAATTCCATCATGACATATGACATGACCAAGGAGAATGCCAAATGGGGTAGAAAATAGACATTTCTTTAGATTTAGGGAAATCTAAAGGTTATGGTAGTGCTCAAACATTAGTAATATATTTTAATAGTGGTCTTGAACTAAGATTTAAATATAATAGTAATCAAGGTAGACCTTAAGGAACTTATGATTGAAGTCCTTGAAAGCTTCAACTATGATCTGGGAGAAAATAATAGGAACATTCTTCAACTCAAATGGCATTACATTATAATCAAATGATCCCCACTAAGTTGAAAATGTCATCTTGGGATTATCCTCTTTTGTGATCTAAAATTTATGGTACCTATATAAACCATCCATGAATGTATAAATTTCATACCTAACAACTCTTTTAAGTGTCTCTTCAATGAAAGTTGTTGGGAATGGGTCGGTAATGCAAGCAACATTAAATACCCAATAATTCACACAAATCCATATGCATTCATCCTTATTTATAATTATACCATAGTACTCACCCACTCAATTTTTTTTATAGGAGTAATGACTCCTGTGCGCAACATACTATAGATTTATTACTTGACTTGAGAACACGAGTTAGGATTCATCTAATAAGGATTTTTCCTGATAGGTCAAGCACCTTCTACCAAATTTATGTGTATTTTTTCCAAATAAGAATACACACCCTTAATTTTAATATAGTTCTATGGGAAAACATGTTGATACTCTTTCAATAACTCAAATACCTTAGTGATCTCAGTATCAGACTAGTAATCCTCCACTGTATCCATATTGGGAACTTATTCCATGCCAAAATTACATTAAATAATCTAGAGTAGCTCCAAGTATGGTTATTGTTCATCTTGGATGGTTTCATAAACATTTTACTCACCATACTCTATTTAGACATCGAAATGATCAATCAATGGGTCAATTGGATCAGATCTAGCACCTTTAGCAACTTGGTACATGACTTTCTACTTACCTTTGTAGATTTTTTATCTCAATGTGTGGTCTAGTATAGGTTTAGGCAGTGGAGAGGATGTTTGATCATCAATTTCATGGAAAATAGTCCAACCCTCCTCCCACATTCCATGTATACATCTGATCTAATATTCAACTAGGGATAGGTCACCTACAATATCTTGATGCATGGCTTGTAAAGTATGGTGTAATTCCATCTATGGGGATGAATAATATAGTTCCATAATCAAGTTAGTTTTAAGAAGATGAAAATAACTTGTGTCTAGATGGTTATCTTTGTGGATATACCGTGTTCTAGCCTAAGTACATAGAGTACCATAGAATGCATGAAAACATAGGTACTCAGGTAAGAAGGTTTCATCTACCATATACATAGTCTTTCAAGCTTCAAAGTGAGGTTCCATAGCTCCAATGCCACTATAAAAATGGTGCTACATATATGGTTATCATGGTGAAAGTAATGGTCCAAAGTAGAATGAACTTGATCCCAAGTAAGCAAATGATCCCAATGAGTTCTCCACCACTGAGTAGATGTGTTATAAAAGTTATGAAAAGTTGATCATACCTTATCAATATCAGAGTTATAGAAGGCTTCCAACTAATGGATAAACTCATAGACTTCTATTTGACCATGGAACCTTAGAGCTTCATCTAGTATTGTTTCTGGTAATATCATGATTTGTCCATGAAGGAGATGAACAAATTCATGGTCTTTATGATACTTTCACCAAGTATCATCATAAATACCTATAACACCACATATCTACCCAATAAGATCATAGTCACCTTGATCCCAATAGTCATAGGCATTACTAGTGGTGTCAGATAGAGATTATGCATCCATATAATGAAATATGGCATCTAAGGTATGCTCAAGGTGTTTAGTACCCTGAACTATGACATTATAAATGTTGTTGATGTCCTTGTTAGTATTGACCAACTTAACATAGGGAGGCCTGTGAGCATAATCCAAAAGAATGACAATGTGTTTCTCATCATTCTTAAAGATGATGTAACACTTCT
This sequence comes from Torreya grandis, assembly GCA_037957365.1. Classification (NCBI taxonomy): domain Eukaryota; kingdom Viridiplantae; phylum Streptophyta; class Pinopsida; order Cupressales; family Taxaceae; genus Torreya; species Torreya grandis. The sequence goes on along the minus strand of JARHVA010000357.1, from coordinate 5,824,066 downwards.
TAAATCTCAAATCAACATTATTGGTGTAACACCATGGGTGACCCAACAGAGCTAAGAATTCATTAGCTTAGGTTAATTCTATGACTTTAAAATAGGCTTTGAATGTGACACCAAGGATATCCTTAGTAACATCTTTAAGTAAGCCAATGGGCAAAGCATGAGTCTAATTATTCATTAATAACACATGGGGTAAAGGATATAAATCCAAGCTAGCCATATTCTACCAAGCATCCTTTTTAAGAACATTTACTTTAGTGTCAGTGTCAACTAAGATATCCTAGATTACCCATCCATCTGTAACAACATTAACCAATATCTACTTATCCCCTTCTAGATTAGAATGGATGGGAGTTTCTTACCATCATGCATGGTTTAATTAATGATATTCAGTAGGTATAGGCATATGATTCCTTGTCTAGTTTCATAATAAGGGTAAAATGTCCTCATCCATTAATAATTTGCATAGATCTTGAAATTCATCCCATGCCATGTCTTTAAATTTTGTAATTTTTTGCATATCGATGTGTGTAGAAGCATCACGATCCTTAAGGAACTAGATTTATCCCTATAATTATCTTGTAGACACCGAAATAGTGTCTAACCCTTGGTCACCTTCCCCCTTGGTCCATTCTTAACCCATTCTTAAACCATGCACTTACTAATTTAAAAATAATAATTTATTTTTAATATCCTCCCCTTTGACACATCACCTATGACACCTTGCCTTGGACTATTTCCCACCCTATGACTCACCCAAGACCTATTCTTACTTCTCTCTAACCGCCTAACCAACTCTCGTGTGTATTTAGCCCAAACTTTGACATTCTCCAATGGATAGTGCACTTGGCGGATGAAAAATGGGCTTGGTGGCTCTTTTTCCCATTCTGCACCCGCCGACGTCGGTCAAATGTCGATCGACACCGGCGGAATCACCGACATCGGTTATACTTAAACAAATTTTCTAACCCTTTGATGGATCCCAATCATAAATCAGTTAATCTCTGGAGCTAATCACGACTCTCAAATCTTCTTCTGGCAAAACAAAGTTCTCGTGCTTTTGCTTTTCAGTGTTTTGGGCTTCTTGGTGTTCTCGCAGGGATCAACATTCTTGGCAGCACTTTTTAGGCACTAAGGTCTTGCATCAGACATTCTGCACAGGGATTGCATGATATCTCCATCACCAGTGACAACCAAAACATAGCTTTTGCACCTTTGCCAATTCGTATCACAGCTAAGTATTTATACTCTTTTCATTTCAATATCATTTCAAATATATTAGCATTCTGTCTATTGTTTATTCCGAGCATCCTTGACCCAACCTTCCCTGTTCTTCCTGGAGAGGCTGAAAAGCCTTCTCTCACCCCTTATTCCCTTTTCTTTTCCTTTGACACTCCTTTAGTCTCTCTTTAGACAACACTCTTTGTCTAATCAACTCAACACAAGTTATCAAAGACCTACAGACCATCTTAAGACCCATCTAATCAACCTGACCAAATTACTTTATGAAAAGGCTGAAAAGCCTTTTTCTTGCCCCTTACCCCTTTTCCTGACAACATTCTCAGTCCATTAGATCCCAAGCAGTCCCTCTGAATCCCTCATAGACTCTCAGACTCACAAATAAGACCACAGTCCATCCTGCAGACTAGAAACTAGACCTGTAACCCATCCCTGGCCATTGCCCCGACCAACCTCGTCCACTTCCCCAACTGACGTCGGCAGTCTAACTTTCGTCGGCGACCTTCCTGACCGATGTTGGCAATATCACCAACGTCGGTGACTGTGTTAAGCAGATTACAACTTATCAGGTACGCATTTGCTTTTAGTTCTTTTTTTTCAAGTCTTTTATCATTTCTCTTTTCTATCTCTGTCATATTCTATTTTAAATAGTGGATTGTCATCCTCCAAGAAGCCTTAGCGCTTCTAGGACCAAGCTGTTGCTTGGCAATCCACCCTCTTATCAACTAACATTTTTTCATGTTCTAGTGTCTGTCTCTATCAGGTGTCATCCTCCACAACAAAAGAGGAGTTCTCACAACGTCTAGATTACGGTGCATAGACTACATCTAGGTACACACAAGCCTTGACCATTTCTTTAAGTTTCTCATTTTCTCTCTTTGAATGTGAAAGCAAAATTGCATAGAAACATTCTGACACGCCTGGTGGGACCCTTAGGGCCTTCCTTGGGTTCCTTTCCTTCTTTTTTCATTTAAGTGCATTAGGTTTCTCCCTCTTCACCTCGTTCTTCTTTTCTAAAAGACATCATAAGCAGGAATAAAAAGAACTTTTTCTTTCTTTTCTTGCATTTCTAGACTAGTCTAAAATCATATTCTTCAAACCCTTTCTCAGACTTGTTTTCATTCCAACTTAACATTTTGATTTGGGGCTTTAAAATATATTGCATTCCATTTCTGCTTTCTTGCATTTCTTAGTCCACACTTAGTAATTAGTAAACCGCATATTGAATAAATCGTAGATCACTTGATGTTACACAACCAAACCACGTGCACTAAATTAAACATCAAACTCACTTGAGACAAGGCCCGACTGGGATTTCATCACCCAGCGGATACCTTACCCATCCCGACGATCCTACTTGGATTTCACCACCAAGGGGAAAGCCCACTATGTTCTCTGGCTAAGCGAGACTAGCTAACCACTAGAATCGTGAAGTGAGGGGAGCTTGCTCCTTAGCACCAGGCCATGTACGGAACCTAACATAGACTTTTGAGCACCTAAACATACCTAAAACCATCTTTAGATTACCTATTTTAGGACCCTTCTAACAGCCAACCTCCTCAAACATCACTTTAAGGCATAAGCCACATGATCCTAATAAAATTATTTCTAGGGATTTAACGCTAGGATCTGCCTGTCCTCATCTTATTTTCTATTTTTTATCTATTTTTTTTGAGCTGGTAAGGACGTCTTCTTTATTTCCAAAAACTTTTTTTCTGAGTTTCTGGAAAACATAGTAACTAACATCGGTTTTGTAATCGACGTTGGCAACTTTTCTCCACCGGCATCGGTTATCTGACCGATATCGGCAGTCTTCTTCACCGACATCAGTTTTTGTACCGACGTCGGTCATTGTCCAATTTCTTTTTTCCAAAAATAGCAAGCTTAAAATCTAACTTTCTTGCTGTCTAAACATTCATTCTAGTTTTTTGAGACTGAAAAAACACAGTTTTCTGAAACCTGACCCTTTCTTACCTTGAATGGTTTTGACACGCAATCAAACCAAGGCTCTCCTTGACCACGCTAGGCAACAACCGCTTCCACCTTCACCATCTATAACCATTCCTATAATGGAGTTCCACTCGGAGACTGAAAGAACTCCTACTCACCCAACCCTGCCTCAGACTCCTATTGTTCCAGAAGGGGACCAAGATTTCACATGATTCTTGGACCTTAACGTCAAAGCCTTACCACACTATCTCGCGCATAGCCAAACGCGAGACTCCCTAGGCAACCCAATCTATGGGATGCCGACTTCCTTAGTCGAGGCAAGGATCACATCAATAACACCTACAATTCAGCCTCTAGACAATCAAGTCAACATCTCCACTAATAACCCAACCGTGTCCTACCTTTAAAACTTAGCCACTCCTTCTAAATATACCTCCATGGGGGTTCCAATACTCCCTCAACCTAAAACTACTCAATTAAATCCCACACCTTTCCAAAACCTACTGGTCTCTATCCCCCCTACTCTTGTACCTATCAACACAAGAGTAACTATTTACCCGTCAACAAACGTGGCTACTCCTCAACCATCCTTGACGGCCCCTATCCAACTTGTGCCTACCAACCCCATAACACAAGTGCCCTTGGCTCCAAATTTTGCTCCAATAACCAGTTACCCATATGTTGTGTCTACGCAACCAACCACGTCATATGCCCCTCCCAATATCTTTCAAGCACCTTATAATCTAGGGGGTGCTCCACCCGTCAATCTGTCAGCATATATCATCAAAATGCTGATGGACAAGATGTCTAGCCTAGAGACCTCCATTTCTAGCTCACGCAATGCTCTCTCATACGAGCAAATTTGTACTGAGCCCATTCATCCTTTTGTTCTGATTAGACCATACCCCAACCAGTGGGAGCTTCCCAAATTTTCTCGCTTTCAAAGCAAGGAAGACCCACAACAGCACTTACGGGCATTCAGACATGCCTGTTACCTTATTGCCCATGACGATGCATTGCTCTTACGCATGTTTCTTATGTCCCTCTCTGGTGCTGCACTTGATTGGTACAGCTCTATTGCCAGCCATTCCCTCTTCACATTTACACAACTGGCCCAGCTCTTTCTTGATCACTTCTCCATTAACATCACCAAGAAGGTCTCTATCACAGACCTCTATACTATCCGCCAATTTGAGGATGAATCTATAGCTGACTTTGTTACTCGCTAGAGAGGCCTCATCAATTAACTCTCCTTTTCCTTACCTCAACTTGAACTTATTAAACTTTTCTCCCGAGCCTGCGCCAAACATATTTCTTCCACCTTACAAGTTCAGACCTTTCGCACCTTCGACGAAGCCTTCACGATGGCCCACAAAATTGAATTATGTGTCATCAAGGAGAATAAATTCAAGTTGCAGAGTAAGAATCCCAACTCTAAAACTAATGACACTTCTTCTTCTAAACCTTCATCATCTAATCCTAAGTCTAAAGCTTCAGCTAACACTGTAGTCATTAGACCTTTGTCCTCTTCAACCAATTAGCCTGAGCCATCCACATCTCAGAGTGCCACCTGTCAATTCCAACAGAGATACGTATAATGATAGTATACTCCTCTCAGATAATCTTATGCGTCTATACTGGAAAAACTTGTTAAACAGGGGATTCTCAACCTCCCCCAAATTCGACCACCTCCATAATTTGATCCCTCATGCGCCATCCCTGCGTGGTATAGGGAAAATGACTTCTGCAATTACCACCGTGTCAAAGGTCATGACACGAGAAACTACAAAACCTTTAAAAACATAATCCAAGACATGCTTGAAAAGGGTGACCTCGTTCTAGATAATCCCAATGCACCTCCTAATCAGGGAATCGACATCTTCAAGCAACCATTCCCCAATCATCCATCGACCCAAAATAATGTCCAAACCTTGATTGACAACACTCATGAACATGACATTCGAACAGTCAATACGGTCTCGCCCTTCATCCCTGACCAACCTCAAGAGGTTAGTCCATCTATCAGTCCATCACGTGTGGACGAACCTCTTTCCCTGGTTAGTTCTCCGTCAACTTCTCTCATCTTGGAGGACGCCTCAACCTTACCAGCACCACCGGTCTCACCATCCTCCTTCCTACTGCCTATGAAGGACCTGACCTTACCTACTCCTTGACCGCAAGTGGAGGGCACCATAATCCCTGCCCTTTACCTGCTTGAGGAGCCACACTCTCCAGTTCCTTCTCCACCAAGAGAAGAACCTAACTCTCCATCTTCCTCGACTAATGACAATCCAGTTATAACTCCCACACACCTTGGGTCTGAGACTACTGCCACACCTAACACATCTTCTCAAGGACCCAAACCTCATCCAACCACTTCTCAACCATTCTCTCAATTAGTAGAGAAATTAGAACTTCTCCCTTCAAGGAAAGTCGAGCATTAGGGATTGTGGGAGCATCTTAAAGCTCTTCAACATTCCTGTGCCCTCTCGTCTCATGTTGCCAATCCTCCCAAGGCAAAATCTCCAAAGACTCTCAACAAAGACCAGACTTCCTCTTCTAAACCTACATCTACCCCATCTAAATCGATCAAGTCACTCGGCGTTCGCCCTGTCTCTACCCTCACTCACCCGCAAGTGAAGGTGGACTTAGACCAGACCTCAACCAGTAGTAGTCTTCCAACCAAGTTGAAGAAGACTGCCAGACCACAGAAGTGAACCCCTCCTCCACCATCAACATTACCCTCTATTTTAGGTCCTCATCCTTCTACCCTAATCGGAGTGCTCCCTATTCCAACCCTTAACCAACACAAATTACCTCCATTACTTCCTTTGCCAACCACAAGTCTAACCCCTCTTAAAAATTCGGCACCTCTCACAAAGAAAGTACCGTCTTCACATGTGGCCGCACCACCAACCCAAAAGGTGGTACGGAAACCTTCTTCAACATCCCCCAAGAAAAAGTCACCAATGCGTCATGCATCAACAAACATGGACCCCTTAGTAGGTTCATATGCTTTGATATTATGTCAACTTTTGTAGACTTCTAGCATAAGACTTCCATCTATCAAGCCATTCCAACCCCTTAGGTCAAAACCTTCCTGGTTTAACGATACAAAGATCTGCTTATACCATCGTACGCCAGGACACGATACCGAGACTTGCTGTGCCCTCAAAGCAGTCATTCGCCTCTATATGGAGAAAGACACTCTTCTCCTTGAGGACACTCTTGACCGACCCTCGACATCTTCCCATCCAACCTCTTCAACCACATCAGCATCTCACCAGCAGGCCATGACCCCTTCTTCACCTCCTATCTTTGAAATCAATGCTATCCATATAACCAGTAGGTCACAAAAGGACAAGGCAAAAAAAAAAGCTGCTATTCCTTAGACCTATCCTTTTGTCCAGTCACCTCAACCACCGAAACCCAAGATTTCCATCTTAGGTGCATCTCAACCCCCTTCTTCAGAGGCAATCAAAGACTCTATGATAAAACAACTTCACCAAACGCCTATGAAGATGACCTTATATGACCTTATCCAAAGCTCCTCCCAGCATCTTCAAGCTCTAATCAAAGCCTTACAGGCAGCTGAGGTCCAACCTAAAGACCCTCAACCACTAGCTGCCTTAGTCCATTCTTTATCCCCCATCGCCTCTATCACTTTTAGTGATTCTGAAATTCCTACCTCTACCTTGGAAGATCAGGACACTGCTCTTTTCATCACAGCCTATGTTGATCGAACCCATATTAAACGAGTTATGATTGACGTGGGTGCCAGTATTAATATCATTTCTACCCATGCCTTTGATCAATTGGCTCTTCCCAAGAATTGTGTATCAAAAACCGACACAATCCTTAGATCCTTTAATGACACCACCGCTAACACTATTGATCCTGTTGTCCTCCATATCCGTGTTGGTCCACGCACAATCCCAGAGCTCTTCTACATCATTGAGGGAGAATTCCAATATAACATGCTATTAGGACGACCCTGGATCCATGCCATGGCTTGCATCCCTTCAACACTTCACCGTTGTGTCAAATTTGAACACGACAAACAAGTCCATGTCATTCCTGCTGACCCATCCCCTTTTAAGACTTGTAACACAACCTATCGACCCAATGACATCCTTATTCCTCTCAAGGCATCAACCCAAACATCGTCTCCATCTGCAGAAGTGTCAACTAGTACACAAATAGTGGTTGCCACCACATCACCTTCTCAATTAACAACCAAGGACCCCATGGACGATATCTTCCAAAGACTTTCACTGGGGGAATATCGCCTACTTACTCTAGACATGTTCCAGACTCCTCAAGAGTATGGACATCTTCATCAAAATCCAAGCTATGACCGTCGGATCGAAATGGTCATTCCTTATGGACCTCCTAGCCTTCGAACCAATCTCGTCTATGGGGGGTTGGATCAAGCTCCTACTGACTCAAATCCTTCCTCCTCACCTCAAATATTCACATCTAATTTCTCCTTTCTTGGCAACCCCACCTTTGCACATACCTACCTTTATAGGTGTGCATGGAAGGGTTTTGGCTTTAGGCGCTATGAACAAGGCTCCCATCAACCCATCGAACCACCCAATGACAATAATGCCAAGAAATGGTATGGACTAGGTTTTCAAGAACCCACTGAGGCTTCCAAAAACCTTTGCCCCAAACCAACCATCGACCAATCTCTTCCAGACTCGCCTATTCTTCCATCCTCACCTACGGAGTCGGTGATTTCCATCCCTCCTAGTTTTTTTTTTGCATAAACACCATCCACTTGGAACCCCTAACCTATCAGCTCAACGGGGTTCCCAAGTCTCTCTCTCTCGTTTATCCTAGTATGATAGACGATGAATCAGCAACCATCAACATAGTCCACTGCATAGACGATGACGCCATTCTTACCTATATGGGTGCTGATGATTCTTTCATTCAGCACTCCCTCCCTTTTGAAACACAAGTTATGTTAAATGAATCAACCATTGACATTAACCTTTCATCTTCTGGTGTTCCTCATGTCTTAAAGATTGGTCAATCTTTAGACACCCAAGAGCAAATCGACTATACCACATTTCTCTCAGACAATCACGAAGCCTTTGCCTGGACCTACGCTGACATGCCTGGCATCGACCCTAACATTGCCACTCATAACATTGTCACAAACCTAGAGGCTAATTCTGTTAGGCAAAAGCTTCACAAAATGCATCCTCATGTTGCACTTCTTGTCAAAGAAGAGCTTCAACGCCTTCTTTCTGTCTCCTTCATCCAACCCATTGATTATCCACAGTGGGTCTCTAACATCGTTCCTGTCACCAAGGTGACTGGGGGGATCCAGATCTGCATGGACTATCGTGACCTTAACCTAGCTTGTCCCAAGGATGACTTTCCTCTTTCAAATATTAACTAACTTGTTGATCTTACGGCTGGCCATGAGATGTTATCACTCATGGACAGATTTTCAGGATATAACCAAATCCTGATTGCACCAAAAGATCAACACAAAACCACCTTCATTACACCATGGGGAACTTTTTGCTATCGAGTCATGCCTTTTGGTCTAAAAAATGTAGGTGCCACATATCAGCGTGCCATGACTTACATTTTTCATGATCTCCTCCATAAAATCATGGAGGACTATGTAGATGACCTGCTTGGCAAGTCTAAGCTTCATCGTGACCATTTGACTATCCTCAAAATCATCTTCTCTCACCTTCTTCAATACCATGTCTGTCTTAACCCCAAGAAATGCATCTTTGGGGTCCTCTCAAGAAAGCTCTTGGGATTCATTGTCTCTCTTTGTGGCATCGAGATAGATCCTACCAAAATTCGTGCTATCCTCGAAATGCCACCTCCAACTAATCTCAAGCAACTTCACAGTCTACAAGGGAAGCTCCAATCCATCCGCTACTTCATTTTGTTCTGACCACTGCCAACCCTTTCATCACCTCCTCAAGAAGGACGTCTCTTTTAAATGGGATAACGATTGCCATGAGGCTTTTAAAGCCCTCAAATGCTATTTGGTTTCTCTGCCAGTCCTTATTCCACCAAAAGATGACCAGCCCTTCTACCTCTACATCTCAGCAACCAATCATTCATTAGGTGCGATGATCGCGCATCGAGACGAGCAACACCATGAGCAAGCAGTCTACTACATAAGCCAAACACTTGTCGACTATGAAACTCGGTATACTCATACCGAGAAACTCTGTTTGCTCATACCGAGAAACTCTGTTTGGCATTAGTCTTTGCCACTACCAAGCTCCATCACTATCTTCTCAATCACAAAACCTTTGTCATCACCCACACTGATCCTCTTAAATACATGCATTCTAAGCCATATCAAAACCAGCTTATGGCTCATTGGCTCATGCTTCTTGCTGAATTTGACTTAGAATTTGTCCAGCAAAAATCTATAAAGGGGCAAATAATCGCTGACCAACTAGCGGATGCCCCTCTTCCCGACAATCAACCTTCTCAGTGCAAGTTTCTCGATGAATCTATCACCACTCTCTCGACTGATGACACATTCTACCAAATGACAATGTTCTTCGACAGCTCTAAATGTCAACTCGGTGGGGGTGTGGGAGTCATCCTCATCTCACATGAAGGTGAACCCATGCCCTTGTCTTTTAAACTCAACTTTGAATGTACCAATAATATGGCTAAATACGAAGCCTTAATTTTGGGACTTCAAACTGCCCTTTCTTTAAACATCAAGTCCATCAACATCTTCGGTGACTCACAACTTGTCATCAATCAAATCAATGGTTCATATCTTTGTAAAAATGAAATTTTACAAAGGTACAAGCACCGTGTTGACACTCTTCTAGCATCTTTCGACCATCACTTATTGCAGACTATTCCTCGATCTATGAATAAGTTTGCTGACACCATGGCTTCCCTCGCCTCGCATATTCCTTCTTCATCATCATCCTCATCAATAATTTATGTCATGGTACATCGTGTGCCATTGCCTTCATACATTTCCACTGACATCAATCTCGTCCACACCATAGACTCTAGTTCACAAGATGTATGGTATAAACAACTTGAGGACTACTTGGCTCATTCTCTCATTCCTCCCAACCTCTCTAGCAATGCATGGTAGGCTTTCATCAAGCGCACCGCTCGCTATACCATGCTAGGGGGCCTTCTCTATAAAAGAGGTTTTGACGGCCTTCTTCTTCGCTATTTAAACTCTACTGAAGCCTCTCATGCTGTTAAACAAGCCCATGACGAGATTTATGGCAGACACTTCAGTGGTAACTCAGTTGCCAAGTGCATCCTTCGCTTGGGTTATTATTGTCCCACTCTTCATCAAGACTGTAGCGATTATGTTCAGCATTGCATCAAGTGTCAACAGCATGCTAACTTGCTTCATCTCCCTAGTCACACCTTACAAGTCACTCAAGATTTTTGGCCTTTTTCACAATGGGGCTTAGATCTCATCAGTGAGATTAACCCTCATTCATCTCTTCATCATTTGTCCATCATCACTGCCACCGAGTATTTCACTAAATGGGTGGAGCTATTCCTCTCATCTCCACAAAAGCCGACAAGATTGTCAACTTCATCAACACCCACATCATCTGTCGTTTCGGTGTTCCTCACAAAATCATCACTGACAATGGCAAGTCCTTCAAAAATAAGACTGTCCAAAAACTTTGTGACTCCTTTGGCATTAAACTCAGCTTTTCTTTGCCTTACTACCCACAAGAAAATGGGCAGGTCGAGGCTTCTAATAAAATCTTAACTAAAATTTGCATGAAGGTGGTCAATGAAACTAGAAGGGATTGACACATTTAAATACCCTTCACTTTGTGGGCCTACCGCACTAGCATCTGAACCTCTACAGGTGCTACCCCTTTCTCTCTAGTGTACAAAATAGAGGCTGTCTTACCTCTCAAAGTACAGATCCCGTCTCTTCGCATTTCACTCCATGACATTCTTTCTAATGATGAATTTCGTCAAGATCAATTAGCTCAACTTGAGTTACTCGACGAGTGTCATCTCGCTGCCCTCAATCATCTCCATGTCTATCAAAATCGCATCAAATGAGCCTATAACAAAACTCTAAGAGAACGAGATTTCAATATCAGAGACCTCGTCCTCAAAGAGAACCAAAATGTGACCAATATGGAACGGAGTAAAAGAGGCAAATTTGCTCCTAATTGGCTCAGACCTTATATCATCATGCACAAGTATGGATCAGGGACTTATCATCTGTCTTCTCTTGAAGGCCGACCAGAACCTGAGCCCCTTAATGCTTTGCATCTACGACCATTTTACTGTTAGTCGAGTACTCATCCACTTGACATTTATCTTAAGCTCGTCCCTTGAGCAATCCATGTCCTTTTAATCCTCAATCCATTCCACCCTTTTTCCCTTAACAAAATCCTCTACAACCCTTTTATGACGTATGGATGCTTCGTCTTAATAAAAGGGAGCCCTTGACCTTCTATAAGTCTTGTCCATGACTCAATATTCTGTCAAAAATAAATCAAGATGTCAAAATATCCAAGGTCACAAAACCAAATCAAAAAGCAGAGTGCTCCCTCGAAGGACAGCTATAATATCATTGTTGTAGCTAATAGACTGCTCCCTCGAAGGATAGCTATTCAAATGCCCTTAAATCTATAAAGCCAAGTATAGACCACTCCCTTGAAGGATGGATATGACTAAATCTTGCTACAAACAACACTTTCTTAGAAGCTTCCCGCATCGATCAGCTTCACAAATGACCACAAAACAAGATGACATCTCTATGTGGACTTCTTGCATTGATCAGTCCGCTCTACCAAAAAAAAAAAATGGGTCATGGACTTGACTTGTAGTTGTCTCAGGGTCTCCTATAAAAAGGGGCAAAGTTATCCCTACTCTAAATCGGGTTATCCTCCCCTCATATCACATCACCCACTCAGGGGACTTCGAGCTCACTTTAATGTCAAAGTGATTTGATTACTGCTCTAACATAACTCATGGTCAACGATGCAATGCATAAATGGGGCTCTTGGTTCTAACAACCCCTATCTATGCTGTCATTTTGGTCCTTGTCAATAAAAGGGTGCTTATGCCTTTTACTTTCTACCTACACTTTGGTCACATTTAACCACATCATTTGTCAACAAAATTCAATCTAACTCTTTTTAAACCACTCACATAACCTTCTTATTCTGGTTTCCATAGACATCAACACACATGGAAACTATCAACCACAAAATTTATGTCAAGCATAAACCATTACTTGCTGAAACATAAATCGACCTGCAATTCATTTTTAGTATTCATCCATCACGAATATGGATAGTTGCTAGGGATGAAAAACCTTGACCAATGTTACAGAATACACCATTTGGAAAAGGCTGTAGCATCATCTTATCCTCATCATTTCAAACATGTACCGTCAGACATATGGGAAGTGCTATATCATTATCATGACCAAAATCAACCACTTCGCTCTTTTTCCTCCCTCTTGGGAGAACTACATTGGCCTGAGGCCCTAACGACAGGGGCTATGTAGGCAACACTCAGTTGACATGGGGTCTTCTGGGGTTAGCTCGGCCATTCCTTCATCGCATTCCTTCATTGCATTCCTTCATCGCATTCCTTCATCGCATTCCTTCCATCACATTTTTTTTGTCACCTGCCAATCACATCACAAACAATCACATATTTTCATAATCATTAACATTAATCATTTTCATCCATATCATTAATCATTAATCTTAATCATACATCCATTGTCATATAAACACCATAATCTCAGCATCATAATCCTAAACATATATCAAATCAAAATAACATACAAACACATCCACAACATTTTTTATAAACACATCCATGATCAAATATCTCATCATATATATATATATATATATATATATATATATATATATCATTAGTTTTTACAATGACACAATCTGTGTCTCTGTCTCTCTCTCTCAATAAAATATATATACATCTCGCATCATCGGCTCGCAGGCTGGTATATACATAGTAGCAAGGTCTGCCCTCAAGGCTGTGGCTGTGGTGGTGGTAGCGGTGGCATGGAAGATGCTGTATCATCTCCACCCTCTGATCTGTGCCTCCTGCGTGACTCAGTAGCAGTCATCCATGACCTAGACTGCTGTCGGCTCTGCTCTACCCTCATCTCAGAGTATCGCTATATCTGAGGGAAACCCCTAATGGCCCTCTCATAATACATGATCTCATCCAGCACATCATTGTATCTAACTATAGATACCATCTGTGGTGGACCCATCTAACCTAAGTTGTGCCCTGCACTGAACCCTGCAGCTATGAGAATGCTGGCTACACTGACACTGACTGTGTGGGCTCTTGAGTTGGCTGCTGAGGTGGATGCTGCATCGGGTCCTACCCCCAAAAACCTATCCTACCACTGCTTGTGCCTGGGATACGATGAGTTATCCCTATAGCAGTGTGACCTGACCCGTCAACACTATCACTTGACTCATCATCTCTGTTAGCTGCCCTGTAACCCCTGCCAACTGTCCCTGCAAAATTGTGACCTGGGCCTGTGCCACGTCCCTCTCCTACCGTGCGGTGTCCCTCTCCTCGTGGGTTGTATCCTGCTCCCTAGTAATGGCTTGTGGATCTGGCTGTGGCCCTACCTGTAAACCTCTGTACTGCCCTGCCCACCATGCCATGTAGGCCTCTGTACAACCTGGATCAACCACCCTAGGTCCTGCCGGCAACTCCTCAAAATCTAGGCCCTCTGTCTCTTCTAGTAGTGGGAGCGGTGCCTCAATGTCGTCTCATCTGTACAGTGGGAATATGGGAGGTAGGTCTTGTAGTAACCCGTACTGGCACCACACTCTCTCTAACTCACTGGTTCACCTACCCCTGACCCATCTCAGGCTTTGCACACCTACCAGCTGCTCTCCCTGGTCTCTGAACACTAGATAAATCAAGTATGGTCTCCAGATGATGTCAATAGGAATTAGGGCCTCCAGTACCCCTCTGTAGTGGTCAATGTCTCTGACCACTCCGTCTACCCGTGTCTGCACCATCACCTCGCACCACCGCCTGAATCTAACCCTGAAGCTAGCCAAAATTGCCACTAGGAGGCCAAGAGGATGGGTAACCACTATATGCTCATAGGCCCAGCAATGTAGTAGGTGGCCCACGCACAAGCTATATCACTGCCACTGACTAATACCCCACAGCTCTCTATATACTTTGGCCAAAAAGATAGGCACCCAAGCAAACACTGTCTGCTGCTCTAACATATCTGTCAAAACTCTGATCATAGTGACCGGAAATCTACCACCCTCTGCATCTGGCAACACATACACCATGATGCCTATCATCATCAACACCACTAGCCAATGTGCATCCTCGTCTGTAGCGTACAAAGGCTCATATGCAAAACTCACTGAGTGGTAGCTCGTCTCAATGACGTGCTCTCCAAATAATGTAACCATATGAATATCGTGCACCTCTCTCGAGCACGCATAAAGGTCTGCTCTGTGTACTGGTAGCTACAAAATATGGTACACATCCTCAACTATGATCATCATCTCTGCTGTGGGTAGATGGAAAGTGTTGGTGGAATGATCCCACCGCTTGATCAGTGCCACCATCAAGCTCACATCTTGTGCCACTCTGTAGTAGCGTCGCAGCCTGCTGAGTCCAACTGCGCTCATCTGCGCCCACTCGTCAACTATCACCCCTCTGCGCATCTGTGTCAACAATGTCAAGAGGTGATCCCACAACATAAAAGTCAGCCTTGCCTACATCCACCCAAGTCAATCTCATGTTAAAAATTTTCCCTATTTCACTATCTATGCCTGACCTAACACCTGAGAAGTCCTTGGCGTAGCTCTGACCCCTCGACTTAAACATTTTTCATCCCTTTTTTGACTAGGTAGCCAACCAACATTGGTTAGCGTGCTGGCAATGGCACTCACCTAATCGATTTCAGTCACTTAGTGACTGACGTCGGCAAGTTAGTGACCGACGCCAGTGGTTGGTCGGCTGACGTCAGCAAACCCACTGACGTCGGTGACTGGTTCGGCCCTAGGGCCAAACGGGGCGAGCCCTAAAATTAGGGCTTCCCCTTTTCTCCCCCCTACACCCCCCAAAACCCTCTCAAAGACCCCCTAACCTATCCTAGATACCTTTTCCACCCTCCTAGCTACCCTCCCCCCTCACTTTCTGCCTAAATTAACACAAATTTCAAACAACAAATAAAAACAAAAATTTAACTCAATAGGGCTTAGCAACCCTCCTACCTCATCTCGGTGTCACCAGAGTGGTGGCACGATGGGTGCCACTGGTGGTGGACCTCCCACAGGTCCTCTACTGCCCTCTACCATCACTTCTGCCTCAAACTCTTGCTAACCCACAACTGACTCTTTAACCTCCAATCCAACTCCAATCTACTCCCTCTCTCCACCAATCTCACTCTGCCACCTCACACTGCTAATTCACTTACTACCAGTCACTTTCACTCCTAAAATCCAGAGCACCTTTTTTTTCTCAGTCAAATAATCACAAATGAATTTTGGTGGGCTGCCAATCCAGTTTTGTCAGATTTGGCAAGTCACCGACGTCGGCATCGGTGTGCCCTAATCTGCCGACGTCGGCCGACCTATGCCGACGTCGGCCATTTTTGGCTGCCAATGTCAGTTTTTGTCACTAACATCGGCGTCCTTCCAACCTCATTTTTTTTTCACGTTGCCCCAAAATCATGTCCCCAATCAGTCAGTCCTCTAGACCACATCATTTTGGCCCCCTGGGGCACACTTGAGATCACTTTTTGCCTCCATCCATTGACCACCAGACCTTGGAGATCATGACCATCTCCTCTAATCGTGACTAATTTCAAAGCAATTTTGCCTTGGTTGTTTTTGGATATATGCTACCTCATGATTGGTTAGCAAAATTGTGCACACACTTTTGACCTTCACAAGTATATGATCGCAAGCCAGTTGATCTGCACTACTTGTGACATTTTCATATTTTTGGGAGCACTTCCTGAGCCTGGGATACCTGGAACACGACGACCATTGGAGCTTCAACTTTGATTGAATAACCCAATCAGCAGATGACTAAATGCTAGGGCCCGATTATTTCCATTTTGACACTCCTTGACCCTCAACCTGCGACAATTTGACCTGACCATCCTCGTGAAGTGGTGTACGCACAATCACAAATTTTGTAGCATTCTCACTCTATCTTCACCCTTTTCATCCACTCTCTGTCAAATCAGCACCCAATTTCAGGTTCCTTTCCCTCAACTCTTGCTTTGAGGGGGAATACCTCATCCCATATCTGGGGCAACCAACCCTCCTATTTTTGTCTTGCAGTTCACTTGAACAACCAACAAGATGAAATCAACCTTATCCCATACCTGGGGCAACTGACTCCTATTTTTGTCTTGCAGTTCGTTTAGAGCAACCAACAAGACAAAAAGGGGCAAATGTAGACACTGAAATAGTTTCTAACCCTTGGTCACCTTCCCCCTTGGTCCATTCTTAACCCATTCTTAAACCATGCACTTACTAATTTAAAAATAATAATTTATTTTTAATATCCTCCCCTTTGACACATCACCTATGACACCTCGCCTTGGACTATTTCCCACCCTATGACTCACCCAAGACCTATTCTTACTTCTCTCTAACCACCTAACCAACTCTCATGCGTATTTAGCCCAACCTTTGACATTCTCTGACGAATAGTGCACTTGGCAGATGAAAAATGGGCTTGGTGGCTCTTTTTCCCATTCTGCACCCACCGAAGTCAGTTAAATGTCAGTCGACACTGTCGGAATCACCGACGTCAGTTATACTTAAACAAATTTTCTAACCCTTTGACGGATCCCAATCACAAATCAGTTAATATCTGAAGCTAATCACAACTCTCAAATCTTCTTCTAGTGAAACAAAGTTCTCATGCTTTTGCTTTTTAGTGTTCTGGGCTTCTTGGTGTTCTTGCAGGGATCATCATTCTTAGCAGCACTTTCTAGGCACTAAGGTCTTACATCAGACATTCTGCATAGGGATTGCATGATATCTCCATCACCAACGACAATCGAAACATAGCTTCTGCACCTTTGCCAATTCGTATCACAGCTAAGTATTTGTACTATTTTCATTTCAATATCATTTCAAATATATTAGCATTCTGTCTACTGTTTATTCCAAGCATCCTTGACCCAACCTTTCTTGTTCTTCCCGGAGAGGCTGAAAAGCCTTCTCTCACCCCTTATTCCCTTTTCTTTGCCTCTGACACTCCTTTAGTCTCTCTTTAGACAACACTCTTTGTCCAATCAACTCAGCACAAGTTATCAAAGACCTACAGACCATCTTAAGACCCATATAATCAACCTGACCAAATTGCTTTACGGAAAGGCTGAAAAGCCTTTTTCCTACCCCTTACCCCTTTTCCTGACAACATTCTCAGTCCATTAGATCCCAAGCAGTCCCTCTGAATCCCTCATAGACCCTCAGACTCACAAATAAGACCACAGTCTATCCTGCAGACTAGAAACTAGACCTGTAACCCATCCCTGGCCATTGCCCTGACCGACCTCGTCCACTTCCCCTACCGACATCGGCAGTCTAACCATCATTGGCGACCTTCCTGACCGACGCTGGCAATATCACCGATGTCGGTGACTATGTTAAGTAGATTGCAGCTTATCAGGTACGCATTTGCTTTTAGTTCTTTCTTTTCAAGTCTTTTATCGTTTCTCTTTTCTGTCTCTGTCATATTCTATTTTAAACAGTGGATTGTCATCCTCCAAGAAGCCTTAGCGCTTCTAGGACCAAGCTGTTGCTTGGCAATCCACCCTCTTATCAACTAACATTTTTCATGTTCTAGTGTCTGTCTCTTTCAGGTGTCATCCTCCACAACAAAAGAGGAGTTCTCACAACGTCTAGATTACGGTGCACAGACTACATCTAGGTACACACAAGCCTTGACCATTTCTTTAAGTTTCTCATTTTCTCTCTTTGAATGTGAAAGCAAAATTGCATAGAAACATATCTTACTAGATTCTTAGTGTCATGGATCACCTCCTTCTGTTATTAAGTATCTATATAGCGAGTAGCATGAAGCTCTTTGCATTGAACTTTATCAATAGGTGTATTGGACATAAACTAGGACTAGCCACCACTTTGTGTTGTAATATTGACTTTATGACTTGTCAGAGTTATAGGGTGGAATATCCATTGTGTATTTTCAATTTATATCAAATTATCACCCTTTTCATGTCTTTTATTTTTAATAATAGTGTAAAATTTAGGGCACTCCTCTAGATGGTGTTTATTTTTACAAAAGGCACATGTAAGATATAACAATAAATTACATTGGTAGTGCTTAGGGGAATCACACTTATATCAAGTCCATGGTAGAAAGAATCCATCTCCACATCCTCAACCTTGACCACAACCATGATAACCACCACCATTCTCTTCATTATTAAAAACATACGTCTAACGCATACCATGCACACATGGCTCATGAATTTCACTAATGAGATAGTAATCATTGTATCATGAGTGTACACATTACATATCTTACAATAAGTTGATACCTTTGACTGAGTAGCATATTTTAGTAGAGGAAAATCCTAGATGTCATTTTCTTCCTAGAAAATCTCACAGGATTGCTTTAGCATGGCTCAAATATTCTAACATGGACAATTATTATAGTTGTGGCCTTCAGACTCACAATCTACACACCATAAGCTATTTTAGGTGTCATGAGAATTGTGTACATGATATTTTCTAGTTATGACACCATTTTAATGATCTAAGCCTCCATAAAGGGGTTAATCCCTATATCAATTCTTCTAATAGCTTTGGCACAAAGGGTAGCTTTTAAGGTCTCACATGGGTTGGTGAAAGTTTTATGTGATAAGGTATGCCTAAAAGGGAGTAATAAACCTCCTATGAACCATTGGGCATGTTGAGAAATATTTATCTCAAAAGAGAGTTTAGAGAGAGGAATCTTGAATTTTTCATCATGCTCACATACACTCTTAGTGAGTTCTTACTTGATATGCTTCAAGGTAGATATACTCTAATTTTCAAACTTTGGGACATAAAATCCTAGAGGAATGTTTCTTTGAGCTGATCATAATTTACCACAACTTCTTGAAGATCATACTTATCATACCACTTATGCACATAGTATATAAGGATGATTATTAACTAGGTTTATTTTCATTCAAAAGATGTGATGTCATACACTTGTTAGATAAGTTCACACTTGTAAACATGATCTATGACATTTTCCACACCTCGATACTATGGCAGGTGTAGTGTCATCTCATAGTATATAGTGGGTGATTGAGGTGCTTATAATGGTGGCTACTATGAAGTACTTTTAGTCCCTCTTATACTTTATGGGGGAGGTCCACCAATACATCCTACACCTCCTCCAATTCCTCCAGTTGAACCACCACTACTTCCACCTCCCACACCCCATACAACAACAAAATCACTTGAGACATTAGGTGATGAGATAGGCTAAGTAACTACAGTTAGGTTGGTACTTTACCCACTAGTTATGCTTGGTCCACTAGGCATTCTAAGTTGGGCCATATAATTATTATACAAAGTTTGGTTTCTAAATCTATATTGTTTGTCCTAATTACATAAAAATATATCATCTAACTCAAAAGCATGAGCTCATAGTGTGGGTAGAGAATTAGGCCTATCTAAATTGGGTTATTTAATTACCACTTACTAACTTATTTCCCCCACATATACTTAAGCTAGCAGTGGGTGTGGTATTATGGTTGGGGAGTCCTTTGTATACTATTTTGCTTTCTTGTAGACCCTTATGACACTTCATGAGTCTTCCTATCTGCTTCCTAGATTACTTACACTCATAATCCTTTGCCAAAATTCATCATACTTGTGATTCCATAACTCCCACTAACTAGACACCATACTGAACGAAAAATTTTACTTCACAAGTGCCCCATCATTTCCACACCAACCATGCTGCTCATGCAAAAAAGAGTTTAGCCTTCTATGGGAAAAGTCTCAAGTCCAAAATATATAAAGTGCTTCTTAACCTTCAATGAAAATTTCTTGATATATCTACCATGTAGTTCTCAAAAGAAGTAAAATTGAGCTTCCTCTATATAATAATAGGTTGAGATTTCATATTCTAAGATGTAATTATTCAAAACCCTACACCACCAAAAACCAATAGCATGCATCTAAGGCATTTTCAACTTTGATAGAGCTAACTGACACTCTAGTGTCCAAGCTATCTTCTATCCATGGTTTCTTAACTATTCTTGAGCATAGGCCATAATCCAAACATGAAGGTAAATAGGTACCTCTACAAAGAATGTCTCATATAATGAGTTTTAATGATTCTATTTGACCCACGTATGTGTGAAGATTCCTAATTTGAGAAATGGTAATGTAAAATTATCCTAAAATCGAGTATCCCAACACTTAATAATCTCAAGTGATAATTATTAGAACATATTCCACCATCATGTAGGTAACTGTTATGGGTCCCATTAATGGAACCAAAATATTGGGGTTTATTTTCCTTACTTAAGCATAACTTCCCTTAAGTGTGCACACCAAAGTGACTAAGATCCCAATGTGTTAGTGTGTTGGCATTTGATGTAAGAATGAGTTCTCATAAACTCACTTGAATCACATAGTGAGGGACCAGTTACCATTAGTTTTATTGTGGGAGGGTGTACTAATATATAGGGGCATTTGAAAACATACACATTACTATGTTCATTCTATAATCCATCTTAACATGTTTTTACTCAATGATCAAAAAGTAAAAGAAGGCATAAAAGGTAACTATGAACCTTAACTTAGTTAATTAGATAAAAACATGCAAGATAAATTAAAACATTATCTCCATAGTCATCAGAATAGAAATATTAAGGTAATCAAATTTCCATTCATCATATTGATAAGTGATTCAAATATTACATAATTTTAGTGTATAATGCAACTCACTCATATAACTATGTCAATATTATCTAGCTAAATATAATATCAAAATCAACAATAATAACCTCAACTACAATAAAAACCTTACAAAGTTATATCTATGGATATTTATACTTGGTTTTTCCTGACCAAGAAGTTATAATCATAATTACACTCATAGTGACTCACCAATGATCATCAACACAATTGAGTCATGGCAGCCAATTACAATGATTTACTGAAGACCTAGGCCTTTTTGCCCCTATATTCTATCTTTAGTATTGGATCCTCATCATTGAGAACCTATATTACTGTGTTATAATGATGAATGTATGCTTGAATTAGTCTTTTTTATCCCTTTGAATCATTTCCTAACCATCTCCTACTTCTTGCACACTCCCCAAGTCTTCTACTAAGTTCTGATTCCTTCATTCTTAGGTTCTCTATTTATTATGCACATTTATTATGACTTGGTCCTTCCATGCTATGGACCCCCATGACATGGTATTTTACATCATCTTCTCTACACCATTTATTCTAAAGAATTTTTATCCAAAATTTGGAGTCTAACAATAGTTTTAAAATTATTGGTACACAATTTCTAGGGAAATCAAGACAAAGTGAAAATAAAGGAAAAAAGTAAATAAACATGAATCCTACTCTTTTAAAATTAAATGTGAGATTAATTACTAATAAATGTAGGTGATTACCTTGATTATGCTGAAAAGTAAAGAATACAGAATAAGATTAAACAAGATGATCTAGTTTGCAAATAGAATAGAACGTAGTCAGATGGGCCAATCTATTATGTTGAAAAAATAGGTTTCAAATAAACAAGATCTACGAGGTTGATATAGTTTATTTGGTAAATTAAACATACATAAAACTAAGTCATCCATGTTGACTTAGTTGATTGTGTGGTATGGTTTGGCAAAAGTAAAAACTAGTAAGAAAATATTGAAGATTGAAATGCTAAATAATCTAACTGAAATATGGAAACAATAAGTTTGAATTAGTTGATAAATATTTGAAATGCAAATCTTGTTTAGAGTTAATCTAGAAGATGTGAGTAGATTAACTAGGTTGACTTAGTTTGTTGGTTGAAAATGTAAAAGATCTACTCTCTAGTTGTATTATCCAAGCCTAATTGATTAATGTAGATGCAAAAGTATGAAAATAATAGATGTTAAACATTATTGACTAGGTCTATTTAGTCTATTATAAATATAAAAATTTGAAGTGGTATAATAAAACTATATTGACTAGTCTATTTTAGTTTTATAAAAGATAAAAAGTAAAAAATATGATAAATTGGACTAGATCAATCAACTCGATATAATTGATATAAGGGAAATATGGAAAAAAATTCTATTGATTCAACCAACATGAGTCAATATGGAATAAATCCCTACAATCCAAAGGATAAAAATGAATTGTCCAACCTGATCTAGTTGATTATATACATTAAAACTATAAAGAGAAAGAGAAACTAAATTGGTTAACTTGATCTAGTTGATTGTGGAAAGAAATCCTACAAACAAAGGACACAATTGGAATGACTAGCATAATCTAGTTGACTATAAATCTTGAATCTATAGATAGAGGTTAAGACTAGATAAACCAACCTGATCTAGTTGATTAAAAATAAAAAAATGAAAATACAAGGGTTATATTCATGTTGGGCTCACTAGAATGTATGCAAAAAATTAAAATAGATCTATAGCTTATCCAACTTACTAAAATCCAAGACTAGATAATTTAATCAACTAACATCCATTATGATACATGTTTATATTAATATCGTGACAAAATTTGATCCATTAAAGCTGACTAAGGGATCTCTTACTACACAACACCAAAGGAGAGGGTTCAAAATCCTCTAGGTAATTAACACTATGTAATAACCCTATCTAAGTATACATAAATTAAATGAAACTAATCTAGTTCTCACCAAATCTTATGGCACAAATTGGGGTAATAATAACAAATAAAACATAACAATCAAATAAAACTCTACTCAAGTCAATGTATAGGTATTGTAAGCTATGAGAGATACATCCAAACTATTACTTATAACAACATCTAACCTTAAAATTAAATAATAAATTTATAGATACTTACTTATGAAGTGTCATGTTGAGTCTTGATTTCTCCTTTGGCTAATGGTTCCTTGCATGAAGTTGTTGTGGATTATAAAGATCATGAAGATAAATAAGATCTAGGCTACAAGACCTCTCCTATACATCCAAGGATTCCACAAGATAAATACTCTACTTCTCCAAAGTAAGACCCTAAGTAATAAATCAAATGATATAATAATCAAAATTATGAAATGTAATGATGTGAAATGGAATGTTTCTCTCTCTATTGAATTGAAATGAGCCTTGTATTTATAGCAATGGATAAGACTTAACCCTCCCATAATTTAATTATTAAGATCAACCAAATCAGTCTCATTAGTTGGAAAAAGTTACCATTAGGTATTTAAATAAGTTATCCAAGCTAACTTATTTATATAAAATGTGATTAATCCTTTTTAGCAAGATCAACCAAGATGACTTAGTAAAAAGGGGGGTATTTTTTAAATTAAGGGCTATTAATAGGATAAATGCTTAAGTAAATTTTTATACATGATTTGGATTGATTAAGAAGTTATATAAGTGGGATTTATAATGATTTTTGGTAATGATAAATTTAACCAATAATCTTGCAAAGCACTAATGGTTTTCCCAGGCCTTTACTAGTGCATCCTTTAAGGTCTGTACTCAGAGAGATCAAAACTTGATAGGTTTCAACAAGAAAAAAAGTGTCAGTAATTGATAAATTTTAAAAATATTATTTTAATGCATCATATATTTATGATAATAATAATATGTATTAATATCAAACCCCATAGATTTTTCCCTATTCACATTAATGTGTATCGGAGGAAAGAGAGCTATGATATTACACTCAAGTAGGTTCTAGAGTATATTATCATGTAAACTTAATCCTTTTAGGTGATAATAAAACAAGCCTATTAGTTGGTTGTGACACTGCATTAACTATTGATTTTTCTTCTTTCTTAGTATAATTTTCCTTATATGTTAAAGTTGGTTTACTCTAAAATTTTATGATAGAAGATGTTGGAGGATTAAATCCATAATTAACCTTATTCATAGTAAAGATCATAACTTCATGTTATTTGAATGTAAGATACATGTCATCTAAAAACTAAAACAAGTTTAATATAATGGATTCATGTAATAGAGCAAGCAAGGCTACTTTACTATATATTGTAACTTTGTATCATCCATAAAATTTTCAATTTTAGAGAGCATAGTCTTGTAACGAATCACATAGTTACTAATGGGTGTGATAGGTCCTTGTTATTTTTTTTCAATCTAAGTGTGGGACATATCACACACTTGAAGGCCTAGACCAATTGGAAGGGGAGTTAATATAACCATCACAAAGCCTAGTCCTTAAAACTCCTTGGAAATTACTTGGTCAATAACTTATTATTAGATACATAGTCCAATGATGTTGCATGAAAGTATCTAAGATGTTTTATATTGAGGTTAAAAGGGGGTATTTTTTTTAATTAGGGTCCATAGACCCTAGAATAAGTACAAACAAAAGAGAGATAGGTCTACCATAGACCAAGAGAGAAACTATGAAAAAACAAGGATAGATATAGCCAAAACACAACCCATAAATAATAGAAGATACACAAAATAACAATGAAGGATAATTCTAAACCTAATCCATGTTTATATTTATCAATATGTCCTCCCAATAGCTTTTCATCCTTTTGAAATTAGCATCAATTTGAAATAAAAATTTACTTTGACAATGTCTTTTTGGGACCCACTACATTACCCTTATTTGCCTTTACCTTTGGAAAAAGTCTTAGCTTCTAATAACTCTCTAAGGTGTGCTCTGAGGTTATCTACATTCTAAATCCCCTCATTCATGGTAACCTTGTTGTAATTTACCAAGAAACTAATGCTTTTTTTAAGCTTCTCATTTTAATTCTCCAATATATCCACCCTAAATTGGAGACTCTGTAATTGTTGATCATCCTCCTTAGCTATTTTTATTTGGTTTCATTTAATGTTCTCCTACTATAAAAAATTGACCTTCCCTTGAAGATCCATAAGTTCCATTATGAACCAATGCATGATGGACTTTTTTAGATTTAATTCTTCAACCATCTTGTCTGTAATCTCCTTACCATTTAGGGAACTAACTAGATTATTTAAATTATCATTAAGATCTTATTTTTACTTATCAGAGGGATTTTTACCTTTGTCTTTGGAATAATCTCTAGGTGTTCCTTCCATAAATTTAAGAGGTTTTTTATAAATAGACATATCACCATGATCCTCATTATTATGATCATCTTCAAGCTCATTTTTGTCATCTACTACTACAATGGAGTCTCCCATAGAATGTCCTATTTTACCCTACTTTCCCTGGTTACCTTATGGGTTCATCGAGGTCCTGGTGGAACTCCCTAGGCATTTTTCAATATTATCTTGAATTTTAGAGATTTTAACTTTAGAAACTTTAGAAATTTTATCAATAGGGCTCTTGGATGTATTGACCTTTATATTCCTGCTAGTGCTCCTAAGGTATTTAATCCACACCTTTTTAATTTGCCTAATATCCATTGGTATGTCTTCCATAGGTTTCTTTTTAGGCTGAGAGACAAATAGAGTGATATTTTTCATACCCTTAAAGTATTTATGAATTAGATATATCACCCCTTCATGTTTGGGATCCAGATAATTACCTTTCTTAAACTTCAAGACAAAGACTTGAAATAAATGTAGGATGAAGCAAGGTAGGTTGAATATAATACCATGTGTAAAATAATTAAAAATATTAAATAAGTATCATCTAAAAATGTTAAACCTACCTTCTAGAGTGACATGTTGCATCATATTATAGCCAAAATCACTATACAACACGAGTAGTGATTCATGATTGAACCCATTATGAAACATGTATAGAGTTTCCCCTTCCTTTAGGAATATCTCATCTCTTTTATAATCTCTGACCACCTTGAAAATTTTTATTTCCTAAATTTATAAAAATGTTATATGTACAATCATATCCTTCATTATTTCTAAAGTAACTCCATTAACATTGATGGTTTTATCCTCCCAAGCATTCATAAACATAGTTGATAGATGATTGTCATGTCTTATTTTTTCCATGAACCTTACAAATCCCCCCACTTGCAATGCCTCCAAAATTATCTCATTATTATTCACTTATTGTGTCATTTTAGGTTATATTATGTTAGTTAATCCCATTATGCTCCTAGTAAAACCAACATAGAGGTGAAAGATTCTTTTCCAAATTTGGACAACAAACTCCCCAATGCAAAACTGAGATGTTTTTTTGTTGTTTTTGGTATTCAAGAAATATAATAGATGCACCATAAAGTATATAAACTTATCAATAAGACCAAAAAATAATAACCAAACCTTTTAAATACACTGGCTAAAATTAATATTAAGATCCCAATATATTTTTTCCCTAGGATTTAAAGGATTCCCCAATTCTTCATATGCTATGTTCATTAGATAAACCTTCAATTTTTATCCTTTGGACAAGGTCCCTAAGAAAATATTTAGAGTCCATCAAAGAAGTTTGACCTAATGAGGTCACACCCTTATTTGTGAACCAATATACTATAGAATTTCTCTCTCTATAAATGTGTTGAATAAGGACTTGCTACAATATAATGCCTATAGCTTCCTATATTACTTGTTTAATGGTCTAGTTGGTGACATTTTTCCTAGACAAATAATTCAAGATATTAATATATCTCCCTCTATTATGAGTTTTTGATCTCTCAATTATTTCACCAACTTATTCCCTCATAGAGCCACAAGTGCTTTAGCCCAGTTGTTAGAATTGAATCCCATATCTTTAGCATATGCTACAATAAAATTTACCTGATGATCTCTTATGATACCACCTCCTCTAAATGGGCCTAAATTCCATTTTGAAGATCCATCAAAGTTGAGATTTAGCCAGCCTAAAGGATGAGGTTTACATTTAGTTATTTTTCTAATTTCATTTTTAGGATTAGGATTACCCAACCCAGAGATATCAATTTGCTAGTTGTGAGCTGGGATTTGCTTAGACAGGAGAAGGATTTTACCTTTCTTATTAAGCTCAATGTTATAGTTCTCCAAAAAAAATTCAAATATCCATTTGGATATTAATTTGATGTTACTTTTCTTCTCTCTAAAAATACTATTATTATGCTCTCCCCAAATACCCCACATACCCCAAATGGTGTGAGGAAAAGAAAGTTTCCATATTTTCTTGAGAAGGGTGTTCTGAAAGGGGCACTCCCATGATTTCCATACTTACAACAAAGAACCAACTTACACCCAATAGACATTAAATTTGTTAATAAAATAGCTCCGAATTTCATATGAGTAAGTTATCCATGGTAAGAATTCTATTTTGAATCATGACCCAAAGAAATAAATTTATTTTAGGTAGAAGCCATTTATCCCATAGAAGCTCCCAATTTTAGGTGTCTTCAAGATTCTTTTCTAGAAGATCATACCTCGATTTAAATTTATAGTGACCATTGAAAGAATCCTTCCAAATAAGTTGATCCTCTCTATTAGTGAAAGGTATATGAATGTTTATCAAAAAAAATTTGACATTAGATAACCTCAAAGAATCCTCCTGGTTAATGTTATCTAAGCTTAATATTTTCAAGCATTTGGCACCTTTCAATAGCTACCAATACTCTTGAACATTATACCCATATTTATTCTAGACATCCTCTTCTAAATGCTACCATATCTCATTTTGATTAAGTGGATGATCTAAGACCCATGAGTCTTTCCAAAACTCAACCTTGTGACCATTACCAATCTACCATTTAGAACTTGTTCTAATCAAATACTTATTAGAAATCAAGAAATTTTAGAAATGGGAGTTGCATATAAAATTATTTTCTACAAGAATGTTCATCAGATCATGACCCTTTAGTATTTGATAGAGATAATTTTATCCCAAATAGTGTTAGTCTTGATAAATCTCCACACAAACTTAGAAATAAGTGCTTTATTCATCATTTTCAAGTTCTTTAGGCCAAGACCACCATATATGTTTTTTAATTGACTTTGTTCCATGAAATGAGATGAAATCTATTTCTTTCTTCAGTACCAACCTAAATAAAATTCTATTATACCTTAGATAAATTATCCTAAACATATTTGGACAAACTAAAAAGTGTAAGAAGATAAATAGGAAGATTCTGAAACACACTTTTTATTAGTATAACATTTTATAATTGAGATAAAACCTACCTTTCTAGACTATGATCATTCTTTGAAATATCTCAACTAATGGATGATAAGAGGAGGGTAAAACCTTGATTTGACATCCTAAAAGAAGAGCTATTATAGCTTGTCTAGCCATCGATGTATTGAAAAAATAAACTTAGATTTTTTCAAATTTAATTTAATAATTAGAGGCATGTTCGTACATAGCCAATTTTTAAAATATTTCTAGCTTCTAGAATAGAATATTCAACCAAAATAATAGTGTCATCCACAAATCGTTGATGATAGACAGGCTCCATGAATTAAGATGGTTTAAAACCTTCCAAATATGAGGAGCCAATAACTTTATAAATGAATCTATTAAGAGAATCATCCATAATGATAAATAGAAAATGGGATAGGGCATCCCCTTGTCTCACCCCTTTAGCACTCTTAAAAAATCTATGATCAATGCCATTCACCATCATAGAAAACATACAAGATGTAATGCAAGATCTGATGATTTTTTAAATTTTTTCTTGAAACCCAAATTGAGCCATAATTCTATCTAAAAATATCCAATCTAATTTTTCATATGCCTTAGCCAATTCCAACTTTAACACCATTGTGACTCTTTTGCTATTGTCCATAGAGTGTATAGATTAATGTACCATAATCACACCATCTTAAATTTGTCTACCAGGGACAAATCCTCCTTGTTGAGATTGAATAATTTTTTCCATGACTATTTGCATCCTTAGGAAAATTAGTTTAGTGTTGATTTTATAAATATAATTACATAGATTGATGGGATATAAATCCAAGAAATTCACAGCCCTTTCCTTTTTAGGAATTAGCACTAAAAAGGTATGGTTGAATTATTTTAATAGTTGAGCAATAGAAAATAATTCATTAATGGATGTAATCACATCATCTCCTATAATGTCCCAAATTTTGTGGAAAAAGGTAATGGGGAAACCATCCAAACTAGGGGCTTTGTCTGGGTTCATCTTGGAGAGAACATATTTGAGATCTTCATTAGAAGTTTCTATTGTAAGCACTTCATTATCTACTTGATTCACCAATTTTGGTATCATATGAATAAATTCCTGCTCAAATTCGATATTCTTTTAAAAATCATTTTTTACATATTTTTGATTAATTTTACACTCTCTTGATTAATACAATCATAATTAGAAGTAAGTTGTCCTTCACTATCATTTATTTCCTTGATATAATTATGTTTCTTGTGATTTAAGGTGGACATATGAAAAAAGGGTGCTTCTATCTCCTTAAGCTAAATATTTTTGGATTTTTGTATCTAAAGAGTTTATTCCCTTACTGAAATTGTATGATAATAAAATAAAAGCTATCTTTCTTTGTTTTACATCTCTATATCATATCCCTTATTCTTAATCTCTTCTTCAATCTTTGAAATTTCAATTTTTAAGGATTTTTTTTCAAAGGTGAACATTCCCAAAAACTTATTTGTTCCATTGTTTAATCTTGATTTTCACATTTTTCATTTTTTTGACTAGGTTAAATATAGCCGAACCATTTCCATTTAGAGACCACCATTCTAAAATCTTGTCATAAATATCAAGATGAGTGAACCACGTGTGTTCAATCTTGAAAGGATATATATTTACCTCTTTAACCTGATCCTTTATGTTCAACTCAAACAGATTATGATCTAATCCAATTCAAGGGAGGGACTTAAGAGACAAATCCTTAACTTCTAACTAGTCTAAATAAATAAAAACTTTATCCAACCTACACTAAATAAGATTTTTTCCTAATCTCCTATTGCTCCATTTGAATTTAGAGTCTCTTAATTCCATATCCATCATCCTTATGTTAAAAATAAGGGAATAAAAATCATCCATGCCTTTTGTAAATACTTAATTCTCAAATTTTTTATCCCTTAGATACAAAGGAGAATTGAAGTCACCAAATAGTCTCCAAGGTATATATCTACAATCATTCCTAAAAAATCTAATATCTTCCTAAAGTTTTCTACACACAAAAATTTAATTGGGAGCATATTTATTGGATAGAATCCACTATTTATTGTCAATCACGTTAGTGAAAAGGACTACCATGTGATACTAAGATTTGAGGATAGGTTCCCCCATCAAAAAATTTAAATCCCAAAAGGTAATAAGACATCTAGAAGATCTAGACACACTAAAACAAACCACTTCTACCTCACTCCAATAAGCATTTTTATGATAAATTAAAAAGGTTCTTAAATCTTGGATTCTTGAATGGCTAATATAATAGGCTTATGAGTCCTTATAAAATTCTTAAAAACTTTTTGTTTAGAGGAACTATGCATCCCTCTGATGTTCTAAGAAAAAAAAACATGATTAACTAAAGGGTGAAGAAATACTTCCTTTGAATAGGAGGGTTTTTTGAAATCCATTTGATATATCAACCTCAATAAGCTTTTTGAAAATATCTTTTTTAGAAGATTTTCAACCTTTGGGTGGCATCTTGTAAGTAGGTCCTTTACTTCCTCTTCTGGTGAGTATTAAAGAAATAACTTTTGCTTTGGAGCTATTCATAGGCATTACTGCAATGTATTGTGAACATTTTACCTCTTCTTTAGCAAATCTAATAGAAATATTAACTGAATCAAACACTACTAATCCTTCTATGCTAATATTATTATCATCCTATGCTTGCACTTATTTAATCTTCTCAATTACTTCAAACTGGTTTGGAGACTAATGGATCATCCTCTCTAGCACTTTTAATTCATTATTTTTGATCTGACTAATGATGAAATCAACTTTTATATCTAATTTTTTATAATTAACCTGATTGAGGTTAGATTTAGGAGAGGATTGGTCTCGAATACTCAACAAACCTTCCTTTACTTGAACTACCTTATTAACAATTTCTAACATAGTCTTGGCTACATTAAAATACTTTAAGTCAACATCTTGTGAGACCTTATCACCTACCTCTAAGTCAATCTTGATCAATTTTGAGTCTTTTTTGTTTTCTACACCTGATCTCTTGATGCTTACCTTAGGGTATTTTGAATCCTTAAAATAAACCCATCATTTCCTTTGCCAACAAGACGATTCAGAGAAATAAGAGCACAATTTTTAAAAATGCCCTAGTTTATTACACTTATCACACAAGAGAGCAAATCTTTCAAATTCAATTTTTTTAGATCTAATTCCATAGGGGGTATGAATAGAAATTGAGGTCAAAAGTTCTTAATTTAAAAATGTGTTCACATAGAACCTATCATGGACCATCTTAGATCTTGATTTCATAGTAGAATCATAATCTATCAAATATCCAAAAGATATAGAAATGCTAATGAATAAATCTTCCTTCCATAATTCAATGGCTAGACTAGGCAAACTCACCTAGATTGGCATGAGGTTTATGTTATTTATCTCAAAATCAAACCCCAGATGCCATTTTTTAAGAAATAAACTATATTTACCAAAAAACCAAGGTCTCCCTATTAAAATCAAAACATAGTCTTCTAGGTTATTGAATCCAATCGTGGAAAAACCATTAACCATTACAAGTATGTCTATGTGACCTTTAGGGTTCCATTTTTATTTTTCCCAAGTTATGAAAGAGTCAATATTGGGTCTAGATCCCATAAACTTACCTATCAATACATGTTCTATTTTAGATGAATCAAATATTATGAGAAGAGTAAGTTGGATATGTATGTTTTTTCCATCTTTGATAGTTATGAGATGCTCAACTAAATTGATTTCCTTCTTATCCATTGATCTAATCAATTTTTAACTCCAAGATAGATTACCTACCTCCTTTCTAGGGTTTTCATTGCTTGACTTGTTGGGTCCTCTTAGGAAGATTCCCTATGTTTGTATTTGTTCTTATAAAAGGGAATTAAACATGCACTCCCACATGATTCCCCTATCCCCATCTCCTTTGCCTTTCTCTCTTTCTGAATCTAGGTTTGAAGTTTTTATTTCCTTCTCACCTCCATCTTCACACTGAAAGGCTATAAGATGTTATTTTGAGTTACTTTTACCATCATATAATGAAAATTATGTGTAAAAATTCCTATGGGTAAGGGATAGGATAAAATAGCTTGGGAACATATATTATGTAATAATAATTTAGAATAAATTTAATGACCCAATATAGAAGAACCTTATTCTAATTATGAAACCTTATCTTGAAGATTGATAATGACATGCATAAGGGATCTAGTAGTGGACATAGAAGATTGTGTAACAATGGATTATGTTACATGAGTAATAATTTTATAAGACATAAAAGTGTATAGATTAGGGATAAATAGAAAAATCTAAGGATTAACCTATGTTGATCCCATACCATGGGTGGGAACCACATATATATCCATAGATGTAGACATATGAATAGTAGTAGTAAGGGTGTGGTATGAGCACATATTTTAGAATCAATGTCTCTAGAAGGTAAATGTGTGTCATTGAAGAGTCTATCATGTTGTTCCTTAGTTACAGATACCTTCACATTATTATCTTCTAAGATTATTTTGAATAAATTATACAAATCCTTAGGTTTTTTACTAATTCAACTTTGAAAAATTAGAGAGGGATATTACTTGTGCGGGATCTACTCCATTAATTTCATCATGATATACTCTACCATGATAGTAATTATTATGTTCATTGACATCTTCATAAGAATTTATATATTTGATATTCATAAAATATTCTATACTAAGACACACCCTACCTCTTTGGATTATGATAAAATAGACCTCTTTATCTAATATAAGCCTAGTGTTTTACTTTATTTTCAATAAATGAACTAAACAAGATAAAACTAAGGAACTGACTCCAATTATATGATTTATAATAATAAACATGATCTTGAATGTAAAGAACATATTTTATTTTAAAATTACATTTAGTATTTATGGAAAGTGATAACATGATTAATATATCTTTTTACTATACTTTGGAAGTCTGCGACTTAATGCAATAATAAAAAAGGTAAGAAACTAGACAATGAGTTGCTCAAATTAGGATTTGAATCTCTAGTTGTGTTTGGATGAGTTATTCAATATTTAGATGGTAACAAATGATGATATGTTCCATAACTAATAAGTTTTTTTAAATGAATTTTACTTTTTTGTACAGGTTTGTGTGCCTAATTATAAGCCATCTCTATGTGTAATATTTAATAGCAGATTGTGCATGTAATTTCAAAAACCTATCTCATTCTATTTGAAATCCTAAGCCCAATTTAGCCATTAGGTATTGGTATAAAAAGGGGAAATAAGGTGGGTTGAGATTACCCCAACCAATCCCCATTGAATCTTTAAGTGTTGTCTACATATCTAATACTTTGAAGAGGGAATTCAAACTACATATAGTTCTCCCCATTAGGTGTATGTGAAAAACAGTGATTTTTTAAAGAATACAACATGTGATCTAGATTTTAATGCTTAGAAAAAGACAAATTTGGCTTTTATTTGAGGTGATTTAAACTTTTTTTTAACTAAAAAGGGGTAAAAATTTATTAAAAAGCCCAAAAACGGGAAAATTACAAAGTCAAGTCCTGCTCAACAAGTTGAGCCAACTTACAAGAAAAATCAGGGGGCAACATCGCATGGTCGTGAATATGCCAATTCGGACCATGCTCAGATGCCCATTTGGCCAAAACATCCTCAATGCCATTCCATTCCTGGGAAATGTGCTTAAAATAAATCAAATCTAAGGAAGAAATTAACTGAAGAATTTGTTGAACAATTCCAGCCATCTGCCAATCCATCTTATCAAAAACCTTCTTACTCAACAGGTTAACCACCACTTGTGAGTCTAATTCACAAACAATGCTTCACCATCCCTGTTGACAACATATTTGTATAGCCTCCAATATATCCATGGCCTCCATAAAATTGTTAGTGTACAGGCCCATATGAATAGAAAAAAAGAAACAAACAACTCTAGCACAGTCCCTTCCAACAGCTCCTATCCCAGCTTCACCTGGGTTTCCCTAGAGAACCCGTCGGTATTGGTCTTTATAAATCCATGCTCAAGAGGTGTCCAATGCCCAGAGTGATTGATAGGCTGCGCCTAATGTCTATCTCCATGTGTGGGGTGCATGGGAGGGAAAGGAGCAGTCGTGATAGGTAGAACAGGGGAAACTTTATCCAAAATCACAGCATCCTCAGGACACAGGTCCCGCATGTTGCCACATTTAACCTGAAGGGTCTCTTGAAGAGCCAAAAGAATTTTCACCCAGAAAGACCTAAGCTCCATGCTAACATTTTGGAAGATCCTCTTGTTCCTTTCAATCCATAAATTCCAAAGAATAAAGGTTGGGCCAATACTCCAAGCAATCTATAAGATAGAGGCCTTGGAGGGAGGACATCCCAGGCACTCCCAAAAGTCAACCAAGGAGGAGGCATGTCAACACGAGTAGCCCCACATCGCCCACCATAGATGCCAAAGACATTTGGCAAAAGGACACTGAAAAAATAGGTGAGAGACAATCTCCCCACTACTGCAGCAAAGAACACAAATGGAAGGCCCCTGAAAACCTCTGGTGCACAGATTCTCCCAAGTCAAGCACCTATTGCAAGTGAGAGTCCAAAGAAAAAAATTAAATTTTGGCCAAGAGAAAGAGATCTAAATTTTCTTTCCCCACTGGAAGTTGATCTCCCCAAAATACTGCTTAAACAGCTCAAGGTAGCCGAAGGAAACTGAGTATAAGCCAGTAGATGCTCCTCCCAGGCCAAAACATCTCTCCCCTGTAGGAAGCTGCATCTACGAGTAGCAATGATCCTAGCTAATTCCATTCTCTCCCCCTCATTCCCTCTCGACAACCAATTAGAGGAGTGTTTCCATTGATACCCAACAGTCATACCCAAATTAAAAGCTTCTTTATAATGATCAACTATATCCCACCCTTCCGACAAGAATGACTCACAAAGATGTTGTAAATGTGGGTGAGAAGATAGGAGGGGAGGAACCCCATCCCATGAGTCATGCCAGAAGAGCACCTCTCTGCCACTATGAAAAATCCAAAAAAGGCTGCACTGCACCAGGTGAGCCCCAAGCTTGAGAGTGTTCCACACCAAAGAACCTCTCCCTGTGATGGGGAATCTGGGGACCTCAGACGGAGCAACTCCTAGAAGATACTTTAAGGAAAGGATACAAGCCCAGAGGTGAGATTGATTGGAGCACCATCTCCAGTAAAGTTTGGCCACAAGAGCCTGACCAGACAAGATGGCAGAGTGCAAGTTGAGACCTCCTTCCCTCTTTGGTCGGCACACAATATTCCAACTGATGAGGCTCCATTTGGAATTTTGTAAATTGTCGCTCCAAAGGAATTGCCAAGAAAGCGCATCAAACTCATTAAGAAAGTATTTCAGAGTTGCTTGGACCATACTATGGTATATAGGCAATGCTTGAATCATGGATTGTAGAAGAGTCACCCTGTCGGTAGTAGAAAGCCACCTGTGCATCCAGTGATTGACTTTTTGTTTTAACTTATCCAAGACATTCTTCTAGAACAGCCTTGGCTGTCTTCCCACCACTAAGGGGATCCCCAAGTAAGTCACTGGAAGAGATTAGATCTGGAATCTCAGGGTAGTGGTAATCCTCTATTGGATGGGCTTTGGAGTATTAAAAAAATAAATGGAAGACTTATGCTCATTAATTTTCTACCCAGAGGCAGCTAGGTAAGTATCCAAGGTGGCTCGAAATGCTTCCACCTCCTTAACCTGGGCTCTCCTAGCCAGGATAGTGTCTTCCACAAATTGGAGATGAGTCAGTGTAGTTAGCCCATTCCCCCACTGCCATCCATGGATTGTGCCCTGAGATGCCTGATATTTGATAAGTCACCCCAGTCCCTCTATAAGAATGATGAACAAGTACAGTGAGAGTGGGTCCCCCTGATGAAGACCTCTGGAAGCTCCAAAAAGCCTGGATGGTTCCCCATTGATAAGAACAAAAAAGGATAGCGTAGTCACACAACTTAGCACCCAACAAACCTAAGTGTGATTAAATCTGAAAGCCAAGAGGATTTTGTGCAAAAAATTCCAATTGACTCTATCATAGGCTTTAGCCATATCAAGCTTGACAAACATGGCTCTCTCTTGAGATAGACTCATAGAGTGTATTGCCTCCAAGGCAATCACTACCCCATCCAAAATTTGATTTCCAACCACAAATCCACCTTGCTCTTCTGATATAACCATGGGTAGCCACACCTTAAGCCACTCCGCAATAAGCTTGGTAATTGTTTTATACACCACGTTATAGAGCACAATAGGCTTGAAAAGATCCAATTGGTTAGCCTGCTCTTTCTTTGGGATCAGCACTAGGAAAGTAGCATTAAGATCCTTAAGCATCTCTTTGTTGGTGAAAGATTCCAGTACCACATCAAAAAGGTCCTGGCAAATAATCCCCCAAAAATCCTGATAAAATTTAGCTGGGAAGCCGTCTGGACCTGACGCTTTGCCTTTACGCATAATGAAAACTACTTTTTCAACTTCCTCCATGTTGATTGGTCTCATAAGTGTCTCATTCATAGCTACTATAATCACAAGAGGAATGTAGGATAAAATAGTGTTCTCCTCCCTATCAGCCATAGGTGCATTCCTAGAAAGGAGCATTGAGAAGAAGCGAACAACCTCCTGAGAGATAGCTGGAGAGGATGAGATACAAGTGCCATCTGAGGTAACGAGAGAGGTAATATAATTCTTGTTGCATTGTGCCTGAACAAACTTGTGAAAAAAAGTTGTATTTTTGTCTCCTTCCTAGAGCCAGTCAATTCAGGCCTTCTGTTTCCAAAAGATTTCTTCCCAAAGTTCCCATTTAGCAAGATCCTTCACCGCTTGAAGCTCTGTCCTACGGAGCTCCTCAGAGAAGCCCACATCACGAATCTATTTGGTGATTAAGTCCAGCTAGTCCTGAGATTTTTTCTTCATAGTAAAGAGATGTCCGAAGTAGTTTCTATTCTAGTCTTGCAGCTTCCTCTTCACAAACTGAAGCTTCTTAGCAAAGGAGTACATAGCCGTACCATATTCCAGCCCCCCTGTCCCCACCATTGGGTCATCAAATCATAGAGAGCCAGATCTTGAAGCCACATTAGCTAGAATTTAAAGGGAGGCTTCTTGGGCCCTATAATATGATTGGTGGTGAGCTTGATGGGCTAGTGATCAGACCCTCTCCAGTCTAGAATTTTAGAAGCCAGAGAAATTGCACTAGATTGCCAAAAACAAGACACAAGGAACCTATCTAAGCATTCAGATATAGCTTCCTTACCTGATCTCCTATTGTTCTAGGTGAAGATACCATTATACAGTTTGACATCAGACAGGCGAAGCAAGTCTAGATTGTGGCAAAAAATCTCGGACAAGGCTCCTAAGCGTGCTGCCCCTCCCCTCTTCTCCTCTAGGCAAAGCACTGCATTATAATCACCTGCCAGGATCCAAGGTAGGAAAGGGTGATAGCTTCTAATCTGGTGTAGATGTTCCCAAAGCTTATTTTGCCCCAAGATATCCATTGGTGCATACACTGAGGCAACCAAGATCAGCTCCCTAGTATCCAGAGAAGAGGCAACCATAGAGAGAGCTGAGGGGCTAGCAATCCAGTGGAGTGGTGTGACCTTGCTAGGATCCCAGCATATAGCTATGCGCCCAACACTTCCAGAAGCACCCACACACTGACATTGTCCATAAGGCCAAAATTTGGGCAAGCAGCTAAACATAGCCTCAACCACTAGTTTAGTCTCCTGAATACAAAGGATATCAGGTGTGTGATCAGTAACCAACTTATGAATAGCTTTTTGTCTGTGGGTGCCACCCAACCCCCTTACATTCCATGATAGTAAAATCATTGGTAAGAGGGGGGAAGTGTTCATTTAGGGTCTTGACAACCCTTGATTCTACCAGTAGATCTCCTGTAAGTTTGATTCTTTCTTGGTCCTTCCTGTGCCCCACTCTAGAAGGTGTAGTAAAAGAAACTTTTTTGAAAGGACTTTGCATTAGGCCAAGCGTGGAAGCCAAGGCCTTCTCCTTCCTAGATAGTTCTGCCTCCTTAACCAAGTCTGCCCAACTATTATCCTTGTCTTGATGGGGTGGGAAAACAACTAGGGCTCCTTCCTCTAGATTCGGAGAGATCTCCCTGGTCGGTTGGATTAGCATATCCTAAGATTCAATGAGGAATGATTCCTTGCCCTCATAGTCCACAGGTCCTCCCTATTCACTCAAAGGAATACCATCCTCAATGGCCATGTTCTCAAGAGTCTCAAAATGGTTGAAACCCATCTCCAATTACCGATCTTGATTTCCATGCTTCTGTCCCTGACCCCGTGACTAGCACCTGACTTGGGTAAATCCATATTTATCCTTCCCAAAAAAGGTAGGTGGTCCTTGTGTTGTGGCCCCAAGATTTGAAGGGACATTTTCCTTTATGGCACTGCCTTGCTAAAAATTTATGGTTGCCAAGTGGGCTAGAGGGACTGATCCTTTAGTACTGTTGGCATTCTCTTCATTGGCTCTTGGTGTCTGCGGGCATTGATGGTGAAGATGTTCGTATTTGTGGCAGATTCTACACCTAAAGGGAATAGATTCATAGTTAATCTGCTAAAGCCAGGATGAGGATCCCAAGCATATCTCCATCATGTCTAGCAAGGGGTTATTTAAGTCAATATCTACATAGATACGGGCATACGAGATGAGCTTTTTGTCTAGCGATTGGTGTGTTATGGTAGTAGGAGTACCCAGCATGGTAGTTATTTGTCATAGAATGTCCTTGTGCTAGAATTCCAGAGGAAGTCTTGGGAGGCACACCCAAACAGGCATGCATGCTAGCAGATCCTCTATAGAATTAAACCCTATATGCCAAGGTTTGAGAAATAGGCCACTCCATTCAAAGAAATAAGGTCCTCCTTTGAAAATCTGATTTCGGTCAGATACAGAGGAAAAATTTACTAGAAAATAACTATTCCCAGCTAACATAATGTCAAGGTCACCCTCCACCTACCAGGTTTGGCGAATCCAGGCCTCCAAAGTTGATACAAAAATTCTAAGGCCTAGAAACTTATAGATCAGAGCATGATCTGAGAGGTATTCGACATCCTCCTTCACATCTTCTGGGGGAATTACCAGAATGGGTCTGTCTTGGCAGCGCGGGAGACATCCATTCACCTTGTTTAATTTCACTCGATCACTAGAATATACCAGCTCTTTCCCTTTGGCTGATGATTCTGCCAAAGATTTCACAAACCTTGACCCCCCTCTAGGATCACCAGCCTGTGCCCCACCATTCACAGCATGCACCATCGCCTCCATCCGCTCCTCAAAACCTGTGTTCCTTAAGTCATCTCCATTACGTCTCTTGTTCTTTATTTTCTTGCCAAAACTAAAAATTTGAATTTTTAAACTAGTTTTCGAGGTGATTTAAACTTGAATAGGACATGTTATTTATGATTGATTTCCAAATTTACATAATAAGGTAGTGCCTTTGAATGTGTAATTTTTAAAGTATGATTGACAAGTGATTACTAGATATGAAACAAGCTTATACCTATTGTGTATTTATATGGTAATATTTGGGTATTTTATCATTCTAGTGATATCAAAAATGAACAATTTGATCCATAAAGTGATTTGAATTTGAAATGTAACCATTGTTTGAAATGAGATGAGTCTATTAGGTTTAGATGATTTAAATTTTTTAAAACTATCCAAGTCTAATAGTTCTATCTAGAAGGTAGGAAAATTGATATGATGATATTAAGATAATTTAAATATGATTTTTAATAGGTTTGACATAGACCATGGAATAACTATAGGTTATTGATAGTAAATTGGGAAGGTTGGACCCATGGAAAGCATGTGGATGTGAGAGAAGGGAAAATAAGAGGTATATGTGTATGAGCAAACTATTTAGATGAAGGGAAGTCAAAATTGACAATGCCAATTAGTTAATATCAGATTTTAGTGTCTATAAACTACCCCTCATATTCTATTATTGAAATGAAGTGAAATTCTAGAGTAAAAGAAAAATAAATGTACTTGAGTGTGTATCATACACTTTATCTTTGGTAGAGGTTCTGAATGTGTAGTTTGCTCCATGAAACCTAAAATTAACATGTAATGATAAATTTCCATGTATGAAATCTAAAATATGAAATGAAATTGAAAATTTTAAAAATTAGAGAGAAAGGAAGGAATACACCTATAAGTGGGGGAACCATGTTTCCTTGTATCATGTTGTTTTAGATGATGCTTATTTATTGAAGCACTTGGATAATTAGGAGTGATCAAGTACCAAAATTATGAACTAAGGTAATTCTGTGGATTAGGAATATCAAATCCCCAACCTTCATTGAAAATGAATTTGTTTCTTAGGCCATCCAGTGTCATTGAACCTCAACTGCACTACTCATATAACTAATTTTGAAAATTAAGATGCTAGGATGGGAGCCACATATGGGTTCACTATGAGTAATTCCTACACTCCTGAGTGTTGTTAAACCTAAACTACATTACCTTAATATACATGAATCAACCATTTTATATGGACTTATATATTCAAGGAGCTCACTTCTAAGTACCATCAATACCAATAATATAAAATTATAATAGTGTCTATGTGCATAAATAATATTCATTCCCCTTGATTTGATCCAATTGGTACCAACATGATAGAGAATGATATGCATATATATATGATAACTTATTTCAAAATTTAAATTATATAACTTATGTTCTTGTAAATTGTGCACATATGCATAACATATGAACCCAAATGTGTCTTTTTTGAATATATGAAAGCTTTTAACTTTTGTTCCTATAAACTTATGTGCATGTGCATGTAAAATTACCTTAAAATATGTCTCAATATGTATGTATCTCTCTCATATTTATACCAAATATATGTTCTAACCATTATAAATTTTCTAAATATTATAATCTCTACCAAAATATACCTTTTATGCTCATGGAGGATTAAGTCTCTATGCCAAGCACACTAATATTCCCCTGAAAATACTTAACTATCTCATGTTATAGAAAATATTTAATCATGTAGAATCATTTCAACATGTGGATAGTATGTCATCATAACAATGCATAAATCATCAAACCGTATATGAAAAATATAATACAAGGCATACAAGTGTCATTTGAAGATAGATAAATTAATTAGGCACACATTAGCAATAATAAATGATATAATCACTAAATAAGACTAGAAATAAAGGTGCATGATGTGAATCATGACACCAAAATGAATATAAAAATGCATGATATGGATCATGACACCACAAATCTAAAACACTCAACAAGCTTAATTTAAAACCCTAGATTTATCCACTTATAGGCATACAATGTCATGGCCATGACACATAAAATAAAAACATATGCAATATCACTCAATGTCACAAAAAAGGCCAATGGATGCATACAATGAAAAGTTGAATTTCACATAAAATACCAAGGTATGGATACAATTATAATAAAATTTCACATACACAAGGCCAAGGGATGCATATAATTAATAATCAAATATCACACACAAGGCCAAGGGACACATACAAGGGTCAATAGAATTTTACACATAATAAAAATCATTGATTAAGCCTTGATATACTTGACATGTATATACTTGCAACATCTATACACTAAATATGATATTACACATAGTTTGTGTATCCAAGGGCATGCTAAAAACATGTAAAATACCCCTATTCTTGGTAAAACTAGGATTGATGTATAAATTATTGTGGGCCTACCTTAAATGGTAGCATAATGCATCCCAAAGGTTTCTATCTCTGTCCATCAAATCCTTTAACTATATTTTTTATTTCCATCAAATCCTCATGTGTCTATCAAAAAGTATGAAGATGTTTCATTGTAAAAATATTTTCACTTGAACCATTGTCTCCCATGACATTATGAATGGGATGTGAATCAATGTAGTCTCATATAAATAATGAAAGGAAATATAAGTCATCTTCTAAAACTTCACTATCATCTAATGTAATTAAAAATTATTGTATTAATATGACTATATGTGTACCAATAAGATCATCCAATGGGTGTTCATATGTGTAAGTAGGAGGATGTGCATTATATTTCATATGCACCTAAATAGTATCTTTAGTTTTTATTATGACATGATTTAGAAGGATATTGAAATATATTTTCAACTTTTAATTCACATTAGGTTATTATTATAAATCATTTGTAGGCTCATTAAGACCAATATTTTTTTCATCAATAAGATCCTATATCTCATGCCTTAGCTTGAAAATTTTATTTGTAGAATGTATAGCACATCAATGATAATCAAAATATGTGTTACTATCATCTATTACAAGTGTAGGAATACTCATATCAACCTCTTGTGGTTGAAGGATATATATAACGTTACACTCTAGTAACTTTAGTAATAGGATATGGGAAAGTTAAAGTAATCATGAAATTTTCCTACCTAATGGAGTATATAGGACATGTTAGGAATATAGAATGTAGAGAAATATTAATTAAATAAAGATGAAAATAAAATTCAAAAAACACAACACAATAGAGACACATATTTAATGTGGTTCACCTAACATGGGTTATATCCACATAGAAAAAACCATTTATTCTCTTATCCAGTCTAACAAATGAAGAGAAAACCTATAATACATCCATTGTAATATCCTCTTCACTTGCATGTAGTGTGTTGTCATAATTATAATTCCTTCATAATAAATAAGAGTTACATATTTGGAAAAAAAACACCAATATAATTTTTACCATTAGATTTGTGACCCAATAGTGAATGGTCCAGATTTACTACAAAATTACAATATTTTACAATGCATTTTTCCCAAAATTTTGCTTCAAGAACTAGGCATTATAGTAAGATCAGGTTACACAATCCAATAGGACAATCCAATTAGTAGGCTTGGATGATTTATTTATTATTGTCTTTGCCTCATTATTAACATCATTTTATTTAACCTTGTAACTTGATCTACTTTGAAACTTTGAAGTTGATGTAGTTATAGTATTAGGCACATATTTGAGTTTGTTTAAAGATATGAGATTAACTTATAAGTCTCTAATTGTATGACATATCTCATCATATGATTTAAATTTATTGAATTCAATGGAATAGTGGAGGAGAAATTGAACTTTACTTGATGACATCCTATAATTCATTATGAGCCATAGGATTAGTCATCTTAAAAATCATAGTATTATACCAAAGCAAATAGTCATTAATTGGTTCATTAGATATTTTATTAAGCTTTATAATTTTATCATAATATAATTTATCACTAATATTAATTGAAAAATATGCTAGAAATTGATCTGTAAAAGGATTAAATGCATTAAATGATTGTAATAGGAGATTATAGAACCATTTCAAATGATAGTCTTGAATATCATGTGTAAATAAATTGTTTAAAAATATATCATTGGATGTATAGTCTATAAATGCTACATGAAAATATATATGTATTGATCTAGATCAAATTTACTATCATAAAATGGAATCTTAGGAGATACAAAAATTATAGGTAAGGGAAAAGCTAAAATATATTAGGCTAATGGATTATGAAGCAATGCATGTTAATAAATTAAATGGAAGAATCTATAATCATCATACTTTAAATGCAACATCTTATCCTATAGATTTATAAAAGTCTACTCATGAGATTGTGTATTAGTT
The DNA here is from genome assembly GCA_037957365.1 of Torreya grandis. Taxonomy (NCBI): domain Eukaryota; kingdom Viridiplantae; phylum Streptophyta; class Pinopsida; order Cupressales; family Taxaceae; genus Torreya; species Torreya grandis. Next base: position 5,779,957 of record JARHVA010000357.1, on the reverse strand, counting down.
AAGGATGATGATGTCACATGTGAATTCATCATAGGATGTGTGTGAAACAAATTAAGATAGATATACAACTTATCGTACTTAATATATAAAATATCAAATAAATTAATCAATTAAAATTTATTTTAATACTATTTATATTGGGATCATGACAAAATTGGTTTTTCTAAACCTAAATAATGGAGCACTAATCACACAACACTTAAGGAGAGGGTTCTAAAGCCTCTAGGAAAATAATACTATGTAATAACCATAGATAGGTATAAATGCTTTAAATAAAAATAATTAGTGTTATAAAAGCATATATCAAAAATTGGGATGGTTAAAATAAATAAAAAAATCAAGGGATCATGGTAGGCAAATGAGGGCCTAGATCTCCTAAGGTGGAAGATGGTAATAAAATAAAACCCTATAGCTATATTAAGTTTAAGTATGGAGTTTATCTAAGAAAGGAGTTAAAAATTCAAACCTATTACCTTGTACAATATATATCTATCAAATTAAATATTAAAAGTTAGAGATGCTTGCCTTCGAGTAAACCTATCAAGTCTCAATGTCCCCCTTCGCCAATGATGCTTTGCAAGAGATTGTTATGGATTTGTAAGGATCACAAAATAGAAATTAGATCTATGCTAAAAGATTAATAATTACATCCAAGACTTCCCACAAGACAAGTTATCTTCCTTCCAAGGCAAACCCTAAGTAATGGCTCCTTTAATTGTATATTTATAAAATTGTGAGTTGTAATAATATGAAAATGAATGTTCCTCTCATATTAGATTGTATTTATAGAAATTAATAGGTATTAACACTTCGATATTTTTAGTTAAAAAAATTGGATATCATGAATATATTTTATAAAAATTTACCATTAGGCCTCAAAATAAGTCAGTGAGACTAAATTAGTTCCATAACACGTGGAAAAAAAATTTGAACAAATTTGACCCAACCGACTTAGTAGGAAAACTAGGTATTTGTTTAGTTAGGGGCTATTTGAAAGTATAATTTCTTAAGGAGTTGGATAAATTATGTTTATTTGATTTGGGATTTGGATAAGAGATATTTTTAATGGTATTAGGTTTGATATAGTTAACCAAAAATATTTTAAAACACCAATGGGCTTCCCACCACTTTTTTGATGCACCCTTTAAGGTGTGCACTTAGAGAAATTGAAACTCAACAGGTTCTTACAAGAGATAAAGTGTCAATAAGTGATAAAGTTTAAAAATATTTTATGTATATATATATTCCCCATTTTAATCTCATCATGTGTTAGATTCATGTAATATGGTGTTGTGCTTCAATAAATAACATAATAATACACAACACTAAGCTAACAAACTATAATAAAATGTAGAAATTGGAATGATATTAAGGAATTTTTGGAAATAATTGGAATTACCATATACATAAATTGAATTACATTCATCACTAAATGGTTGTCTACTATATTTTTATTATTTATCATGGAGGCTGTAAAAACTACTTTGGACAAACCTTAAGGATACAAGGTTAAAGAGTAAAAACAAGCAATTATAGGAAAAATGAAAGTAAATGAAAACTTTCATAACTGAATGAGTCACTTGGAAAATTGGTAAGTTGGGATGAAAAATTATAAGCTAGGATTAAAATACCAAGGAAAATGAATAAAATGAGAGTAAATTGGGTAATTTTAAATACAAGGCTACTAAATGACCCACATACCCAAAAAATGCATCCTAATTGAGAAAAATAACAATCCAAATCAAACAAAGGAAATATGAAACTGAAATAATGAAACCAACATCCTTATAAGAGAATTAATAATTTGTAATCAAACAAATATGTAAAAAGGAATATACATTTAAATAACATTGATTAAAGATAAGTAATAATCCATAATCAATAATGTAAAAACCAAAAATAATTAAAAGAAGCAAAATGAGATGGCCCAAAAAAAGATGAAATATAAAATTAATTTTACAAATCATAACTAAAGGAAATCCAATAAGGATAAATTAATTATTTTTAAATAATAAAATAAGAAATAATATATGTATCTTATATTATAATGATAGATGAACTAAAACAATCATATTTTGAGCATGTCTGAAAGAGATGAGATTAGGAAGTAGAGAAATTGGGAAAAGATTTATAAAAAAAACTCGCATGTTAAGGGGGATATAAAATGGTTGGAGGCAGAAATGAAAGTAGAACCAAGGTGAAAATAGAATATTTACCATAGATAAGACACTTAATTCAAGTTGGTAAGATAGAAATATTTTTGATATTGAGAACCTAGAAAACTCACCCTATCCACACAAATTTGGGTTAATGAGTCAAGGATATATATCACCCCATGAATAATATATATTTAGTCAAATTAAAATGGATGCACCCCCCAATAAAAATGTGCTCCCTTTTCTTCATGACCCCTTATAGGGCCATTGGTCTACTATAAATATTGGGTACTTGTATGAGAAATTAGGTGGCACAATATTTTTTTTGTAAATATGAGACCTCCTACCCCAGTATATTATCTTACTACACCCTAATAAACCTTGGATCTATTATGAGGCTAACTATGAATTTTGAAATTCAACTAGGATAGGAGATGCACTTAATAATAGTTATTAATTTTAATGTGATTTTAACTTATGAATATTTAGTTTTACTTTTTATTAATTGCCTTTTGTTTTAATGGTTTAGATTTTAATTTTTTATGGATTTTATAATTCCTGATCAATATGGATTTGGAAATCCAAACATGGGTGTTAAAAATGACTATTAGATAAATAACTTAGATAACATGGTGTCTATGACACATGTACTTGTATGTTAGATAAGAGTGTTATCATGAAACTGAACCTGGTGTTCCCATAATGAGATGGAAAGGGTAAATGATGGAAATAAACATGGAAGAATTGAGGTATCTCAATAAAAAGGTGTAATTTTGATAAAATGCAATTATAGGCAAGTATAAATCATAATCAGAATAATGTATGTGAGTGGAGACATGGAAATAAATTTTTATAGTTATTATAAAAAAAATGTAATTGAGTTTAATATTATGAATATAGAACTCTCAACATTAGATTCTTTTTTGGGGAAGACATTTAGCTAATATTTTAGATAAAATAAATTTATAAAATGAAGATTTGTGAGGAAGGCCTAGTCCTATCTGAGGTATTATAGTGAAATTTACACAAGAAAAACCAAATAGGTTTAAGAATGAAGGGTGTTTATAGTATATAAGGTTTTATTTCAATGAAGATCTGGTCCTATCCAAGGTATTACATTAAAACTCACAAATGGAAAACCAAGGAGGTGTAAGAGGTAATGAAGGTTGTACATCAAGAAGCCAAAAGCTCAAAACATACATAAGGTTTGACTAATGAGATGGAAATGGAAAGTAAACAAAAAAATATTCATGAAGATGCCCAGTCCTATATATGGTCTTATGATATAAACTCATGAACTAAATAATATATGTATGTGGATGTATATAAGCCAAGAGGCTAATGATAGGAACTAAAGTTACTGAAACTGATATAATTTTTCACTTTAAAAAGCTTTGAAAAACTTGCAAGAAGTGTTAACACCACAACATATAGAAATATATGAATGGCATTTAAGATAACAATAGTTGTGGAAATGAAGCTAATATTAAAAAAAAAAAAAACATTTAAAAATTGAGCATTAGTGGGTTCTTTGAAAATATGTCCTTTGTTAGTTTGTAAATAATAGGTTCTATGACCAAGGATGTATTTAACTAAGTAAAGACCCCACCATTTTTGGGTGTAGTTTCCCTCTTTGTCATGGGTATAATCCAATTTAAATAATAAATTACCAATATTGAGTGTACATAGTTTGACCTTTTTGTTATATTTTTTGGCAATTTGACCTTTATATTGGCAATTATATTGAAAAGTGCTTATATGATGCTCATAAAAATGTTCTAAAGCATGAATACAAGCCTCATGACTTAGGCATAAGGGATAATGCCATGAATAAAGATACATAATTATGGTATCTAAACTTATAAATTTAAGATAGACTCATAACCATATACTAAGGAAAAAGGGGTGGACCTAATAACATTATGAATGCTAGTGTTATAAGCTGAAAGTGTAAGATAAAAATAAAGATGACATCCAAAATGAGAATCTTGAATTGTATTTTGTAATTTGTTAATAATTTTGTTATTGGCCTCTACTTATCCATTATTATTAGGATGATAAGATGTGGAGAATTTATATATGAATATGAATTTGGCACATAATTGTTTCATATCCTTATTTTTCAAAATCCCACCATTGTCAAAAATAATGGTGTGGGGAAAGCGAAAGAAATAAATTATTTTATTAAGTATGAGTTTAGATTTAGTGATACCTATGACATTAAAAAAGGGGTGTAAATTCAACCCACTTAGTGAAGTACTTAGTGGCCATCATGATGAATACATGGACATCTTGAGACTGAGGTAATTTACAATTGAGATCTAATCCCCACATAGAAAAAAACCAAGGATATTATAATGTTTGAATCTCATCTAGAGGAGAGTGAATAATATCATCATTCCATTGGTAGGGATTACACTTGTTACTCAATGTGATAACATATTTTTTAAGTGTGGGCTAGAATTATCCCATGTGTAGGCATTTGTAAGTTTTAGCATGTCCACTATAGGGACCACCATAAATAACCCCACATGCTTGTTCATTAAGATAAGGACATTCATCTTGAGTAACACAATGATGCAAGGTACCTTTTAAATTATGATAATATAGTATATCATATTGTAGGACATATTTACAATATTGCTTATGAATTCTATTTTTTTCATGAGAGCATATGTCAAGAGGATAAGTACGATGCTCAATAAATTGAATGTTATTATTATACCACATGCTCTATAAACTAGTGACAACCTTGATATGACATATGAAATAACTATTTTTATTTTGTAATGATGATGGTGATTTATATATGTAAATGATAAATCGTGAATCATGAATGGCTTGATTAGGGTGAAAAAGAGAATCAAATGAAGTAAGAGAATTGGATATATCATTCTGCTCTTATAGAATCAGTTCTATGGTGAAATATTTTAATTTTTTAGAAAGAGTGGTGGAAATTTGATGAGAAGAGATAATATTGTCACTTTTGCATTGATATTCACAATTGAATTGATGAAAAATTAGTTGTGAATCACATAAAGTGTGTAGGTAGGGAATGTCTAAATCAATGGTAGCTTTCATGCCTAAAATGAGAGTTTCATACTCATCCATGTTATTAGTAGCATTGAAGTTTATTCAGAAAGAAAGATCTATGATTTTTACATGAGGATCAACTAAAATACATATTTCCTTAGGTCCTTGAAGACATTTAGTACCATTGAAATGGAGTGTCCAAGTTTATTCATGTTGTTCAATTGTAACTTCAAGTAATTGTTTGATGATGGCTTTGGATTTTAGTTTAAAAATTGAGATAGATTATTGTCTTAAAATTTAGATGTAAATTTTTTAAAGTAATCTTTAAGTGAAATAGATTGATTAATATTTTCAATATATAATATTGATTCATCATGAAGAGTATCTTGAAATTGATCACTAGCTGGTATAGGAGTAGTAACAAGTTTATCAATAATTGCTTGGCCTTTAACTAGTTTTTGCGTAACAATTCGAAGATAAAATTCCATCAAGAGAACCATCCATTTTCCATTTTGGTTACCAAGTAGGAATTCTTTGGATAAAAAATTATGAATGATCATAATATATGATGACATAATTTGTTTGAAAAAACATGTAATGGAGAAGGTTTTTATCTATGAAATAAATGGTGAGATAATCATGTTTGACTTTGGTATAGTATGCCTCATGGTATATTAGAGCATGATTGATATAATATATTTCATATTCATGACCTATTTTGTATTGTTGAGAAAACATTTCCCCAAATGATATGGGGGTAGAAGAAGTGTACAAGATGAGAGGATGATAATTAGAATGTGGTCGAAGAGTGGGAGGATACAGTAATAATAATTTCATGTTGTTGAATGATTTTTGACATGAATCAGTCCATTCCAAATAAATAAATTTCTTGATAATGGAATTAAATGAGTATATATGGTAATTAATTTCAAGAATGACTCATCAAATTGACTTGAATTTACCAAGGTATGCTTGTATATCTAGAAAGTAATGAGGAATAAGCATGTTAAGAATGGATTTGATTTTAGTAGGATATACATCAATCTTGTGTAAAGAGATAAAAAATACTATGATTTTTCATAAAGTGACACCAATAATTCATTTGTAAGGATTAAGTCTAACTTTGTATTTGACGCAATGATAAAAATGATAGCAAGATCATGAAGATGATTTTTGTGATGCCTAGATTTAGTGATAATATCATATATATATATATATATATATATATATATATATATATATATATATATATATATATGTTTAGACTATTTTATGAATGAGATCATGAGATATATGGGTTATTTCACATTTATAAGTGGCACCAACATTTTTAAGACTAAAGGGAATTTTAACTTAACAATAGGTGCCCCATTCAGTTGTAAAAGTGGTTTATGTTAATCCTCGGGAGTAATATGAATTTTATTATATCTTAAGAAACCATCCATAATAAATAAAATTTCATAGATGGTACATTAAATAATGGAATTGGTTGATGGTATAGGAAAATTATCTTTACAACATGCTAGGTTAAGATTGTGAAAGTCTATACAAAAGCAAATAACCATGGTTATTTTTTTGGGTACAGGAATAATATAGGTTTGATGAATTTCATTACTAAAATATTGATAATATATTTATGATATAAATTAAAAATCTCAAGAGGGAATTTACACTTATTTTAATGCACAAGTTTTACATAAATATATGTGATGATACTATAGACCACAATATTAGGATCAATACTGGGCATGTCTTCATATGGCCATGCAAAAGAATCACATTATTTATAAAAAATGGATTGAAATTATCATGTTCAATAGGATGAAGTTTTTTAGATATGAGAAAAAGTCAAGGAACAATAGTGGTTCCATAATTGATTGCAATAATTTATTAAATAAGCATAACATTTATATAATGGAAATGATATGGATTGTGAGGAAGTGAGGAAGAAAGATGTTTTTCAGGATTGATACTTGAAATAAAATTATTGAAACAAGGAGCCTTTTTTCTCAAAATAACCAACCTTATGATGTTGGCATGGAAATTGAGATTCACGAGCATGGAGTAGTTATAAAATAGATTCATCATTATTGAGAATAGGTAAAGGTCTATTATACTCGACATCTAATTCAAGTCTAAAATATTATTTCAATCACTATCAAACTAAAAATTTATTTTTTGAATAGCTATAGCTTGTGAATCTAGGTTAAATTTTAATAATATTAGTAGAAGTTTATTTAATAAAATATTGTATTGAGATAGTGGGAGAAGTACTATCATTGGTGGTGATTGAATTTTTTATAATAGGTATAGGATTGGTTTGGTTAATACGATTTATTAATCAATATTGATGCACTAGATTGATCAGATCAATCTGGTCAAGAATTATAGGTTGTATTATATTAGATTTGTCAATTTCTTGAATGACACATGGAGTATCTAGTAAATGTGCATTGATATATGGTACATATCCTTTAGGTTATAATTCAATATAAAAGGATATGCGAATGGCATTACCATCATGATTTCATGCATACATTTTTTCTAGTGTCTTTTGATAATGTAAGATGCCTAAATCTCATTACTGAGCTTGCACCATAATGTAATTATCATCATATGATGGAAATATAACACATGCATCTATTTCATTAGGAATATATGTAGTGGAGATTACCACATTACTAAAAGTATAAGTGGGCATGTCTAAAATATATTCAAATAGTTTAGCCACCCCATATTTATTATAAGAAAAATCATCCACTATGTAAAAGGCTTCATGTGCATTGCATGGGGGTGGGCTGTCAGTAATGTCATCTATTAAGGGAATGGTTCTATCTCATGGAATAAATGAAGGAGGAATCAATTCTATGATATAGGGAGGTAATAAAGTGGTATTTTAGATGTTTTCTAACTCATTAGGTTCATCATCATTTTATGAGAGTTACATGTAGATCAAAATGCATATTATGAAATTTAGGAAGAGAAGGACTATTGATCTGAGTAATAGTCAAATTATGATATTAAGATTTTGGATTTAGAATTTGGATGATCTAAGGATTAATATTAACCTCTTATTTGTAACATTTCCGATTATATATGAATTTAATACATTGGATTCTATAAGATGAAATAACACACATATAATGAGTCCATGGATATCTTAAGATAATGTTGTAATATAAAGGGAGATCAAGAACCATGAGCTTGGTAATGATTGTTTTGGGTCCAATGGTAAGAGGAATACAAATGCAACCAAGTGGTTTTTGGTTGGTTGTATCAAATCCATGATACATGAGTCATATTTGTTTGAAATTTTATTTAAAATATGTAATTTTTTGAATTAACCAAGGAAAAGTAACATTGATACCAAATCCTTCATCAACTAAGAATTTTATAATTAGAGTGTTATTTATGTCAATTTTGATAGAGAGGTGGATCATCAGCTCAAAAGAGGATTTCATCATTACCATATCATATTTAGTAAATTTTATGGATGGTTTGGTATAAGAAATTATTTTGATAGTATGCACCTCTGTAGATTGAGGGGCATCATGAGGTAGTTTAGATTAATTATATGAAGGTTATTCTATGTCTTATAGTTTTTGCATACAAAATTTGTTATGATAAGGAGAAGTTCTTAATAATTCCATGAGAGTAATTTTAGAAGGCATAAAATTAATTTCATCTAAGAAATTCAATTGAGGTTTAGAAGAAGAGTGTGCACAAAACTTAGGTTGATTAGGTGGGGTACTTTTTGGAAGTTTCTAGGGTTCCATTGATGGTGATGGATCATCACTAGTGGTTGGTTATGAAGATGAGGGATAAGAAGTTGTAGTGTATTTAAGAAGTTGATATTTAGTAGATGGTTTATTAGGTTTGGCAATAAGGTCTTTATGAGTAGGTTTACAATAATAATTGAATTTAGCTACATTCACAAATTTAGAGTTGGTATAATATTTATCATAATTTGATCCAAAACTCAGAATTTATAGTTGATAAATATTTCAATAACATAGAAATAACATAGTAACAATGAATTTTCTGAGAAGAGATGTAGTATTACTCAAGATCCCAATACAATTATATGCTTATCTCTGGGAAGAGATGTCTATCTTCACATTTTGGGTTACCTCTTCATTTATACACATTTTGAAATCATGGGGAGGATGTGGAAGGTCACCAATATTGATGGAGATTAATTTTTTCAACTTCTAAGATTTAAAACAATACATAATTCAAGGAATTACTATTTTTAGACTACACTACTAAAATTGAAATTTGGGGAACTTACATTGGGTTTTAGGGGGTAAAAATTTATTGATAAAATATCCATGCCATCTCACAACATTATCCTCATTATTATCTTTCTAATGGTTCAAATGGTGAGTCAATTAGAGCTACGATGCAAAAGTTATGGCTCCTGAAAGTTTTGTCATCAATTGGGGTGGAATTGTCACCCAAATTGTCACCTGAATTGTTTCCCAAATCATTCCTCCCTCCTTGAAAAGAAATGGTACCCATTACATCTATGTTCCTCATTAGGTGTGGTAGTTTTGTCTTGATTTGATTCTCTATGAGCCACTCACCTTGGTGGCTAAGCTGGCCCCTTTTGACCACTTGATAAAGTGGAATATAGTGTCCTCTTGTTGTCTTCATCCAGGTGTCTACAATCTGATCCTCTTCCACTAGAGAAAAACTCTGTAGATCAATTTCATCAATGTCTATTTGTTTTGCTACAATTGAAGTGTCTAATAGAAGTGTATGATATGGTTTGAAGAGCTCCACATTGAATATTAGATGCAAACCAAGGTAGGCTGGTAGGTTCAACTCAAAAACATTTTCTCCAACTTTTTTGGTGATGGTGTAGGGACCATATCATAGAGGCCAAATATTTTTGTGTGGGCCTACAAGTCATTCCTTTTGAAGCTTCAACCAAACCTTGTCACCCACATCAAAATGGTGTGCAATCCTATGCTTGTCATGGCATTGCTTATACTTTTGATTCATCTTCTCCAAGATGGCATGAACTTGTTGCTAGATGTGTTGCATTTGTTCAATAAACTTTGTTGCTTTTGTTGCCTCAGATCTTCCATGAGGTGTATATTCCATGGTAGAAAATGGAATAGCTATATCAATTAGTGCCATGGGTTAGAACCCAAAACATACTTGGAATGGACTATGCTTGGGCGAGCTATGCAGCACCTGATTGTATCCATGTTGTATGAAAAGAAGTCCCTCATCCCATGTGCATGGATGTTTGGAGTGATACATATGAATCATATGAACAATCAAGTGATTTACCACCTCTATTTGACCATCAATCTATGGATGGAAGGCTATGGACTTCATCAGCTTGGTATCCATCATCTTCTATAGAGTGTACCAGAAGATGCTCAGGAACCTACTATCTCAATCTAAGACAATGGACTTGGGGAGACCAAAATGGAGCCATACATGACTAAAATATAGTTGAGTAGTTTCCTTAGTAGATATATTTTTCTTACAAGAAATCATGATAGCCATTTTTGAAAAATGATCAACTACCACAAAAATACACTCCTTACCATGTTTTGAAGTGGGTAAACCTGAGAGAAAATCCATTGAGATGGATTCCCAAGGCCTAGTTGGTTCTTGTAATGATGTGTATAATCCTTGCTTCTTATTTTTTATCTTGGATATCACACATGGGGTTTAACATTTGAGATATCTTTCCACATCCTTTCACATATGGGGCTAGTAGAAGTGTTTTTGAAGAACTTCCAATGTCTTTTCTATACCAAAGTGTCTAGCTATCCTACTAAAGTGTGCTTCCCATATCAACTTTTGTTGCTCTACAGCTAGAACATAGATGTGCCCCATATGAAAGAGGACATTATCTTGAAAATAGAGATCAAAAACATGTTTACCTTTTTGAAGCACTTGATATATATCAGCAAAGGTAGGATCTGCTTCATATAGAACACCCCAAGTGGTAGTCTCATGTCTGCACAGGTCAAGAACTATTATGAGTACAGTAATTGGTGGGTGGCTTAGATAATCTATAGCTATATTTGAGCTCCCCTTTTTATGTTTGATTATCAGGTGGAATTGTTGAAGATATGTGGCCCACTTTTGGTGCCTCTCATTTCATAGTTTGCTCTGTGTTTGGATGAATTCCAATGGTCTGTGGTCAATGTGGATGACCATCTCTTTCCCCAAGATGTAGTGTTTCCATTGTTTGTAGGCTTACACAATGGCATAGAGCTCCTTATCATATGTTGGATATTTCCTAACTGCATCAGTGAAAGTTTCACTCTGATATGCAATAAGATGGCCATGTTGCATGATGAAAGCTCCCATAGCATATCCAAATGCATTTGTCATCAACTCAAAAGGTTGATGCAAATTTGGCAAGGCAAGAACAGGGGCTGAACAAAGTCTATTATTCAAATTCTCAAATTCCCTTTGTTGTATTTCACCCCACTTACATGTAGCTTTATCTCCTCCTTTAGTCACTTTGGTTAGTGACCAAGCAACATGTGAAAATCCAAGAAAAAACCTATGGTAGAAATTTGCAAGACCCAAAAAGCTGCAAAGCTCTATGAGGGTCCTTAGTGTGGGCCATTCTTGAATAACCCAAATCTTTTCTAGATCAACATGGACCCTTTCCTCATTCACAACGTACTTGAGATACTAAATTGTTATCATCCCAAATGTGCATTTTTCAATATTTGCATACAACTTGTGCTCCCAAAGATTTTAAATCACCTTACGAACATGTTGCAAATGTTCTTCCCATGTTCTTCTATAGATGAGTATGTCATCTAAGTAAACAACCATGAATGAGTTGGTGAAGGGTCATAGGATGTCATCCATCATCCTCATGAAGGTTTTAGGTGTGTTACTTAAGCCAAAAGGCATAACCAACCATTCAAAGAGCCCCTCCTTAGATTTGAATGCAGTCTTCCAGATGTTAGTGGGATCAATGGGAATTTGGTGATAACCATATTTGAAATCAATTTTTGTGAAGAACTTCACACCATGGAGCTGTTCTAGTAGGTTATCAATCTTGGGGAGAGGGTAGTGATTCTTCATAGAGATTGTATTCAAGGCTTGATAGTTAATGCAAAGCCTCCATGTTCCATCTTTCTTCAGTGCCAAGATAATTAGGCTACCATAGGGTGAAGATCTTGGCCTGATGTGACCCTTTTGGATCAATTCTTAAATCTATCTTTTTATCTCATCATTCTCCAAAATTGATTTATGATACACAAGACTGTTAGGCAAAGGTGATCTTGGAATCAAATCGATAGAATGTTTTACCTGGAAATGTAGTGGAACTCCTGTGGGTGACTTGATTAAGTCATCATATTCTCTTGTGATTCATCTTATCTACTTTTTTTGTTGTGTTTATTGTGTAGTCATGACTACAACATTGGCCTTCTTGGATTTCTGTGGTTTGACCACCATGAGAACAAATTGATCTGTCTTTTCCACCAATCTCTTGCATTGCTTGGCACTGATCAGGGAGATAGATGTGGGAGGTGGTACCTCTGGTACCCTATAGCATCATGTTCCAAAATGAGGGTGATTATTTAGGTTTGTGATTCATAGATGCCATATCACTCATACATGAATGGTTGGCCAAGGAGTACATCACAAACATCTAGATTGACCACATCACACAAGACTTCATCTTGGAATGGTTTTATTTCATATGAAAGAAGACACTGATGGGTGACATGAAGGTCTCTCCCTGTGCTCAACCATCCAATACTGTAGGGCTTTGGATGAGGCTTCATGGATAGATTTAGACTTTTCACAACTTTAGCAGAGATTAAATTCTTTTAACTCCCACTATCAAGAATGAAATGTAGAGGCTTACCTTTTACCCATAATTTGGAGTGAAATAATCTTTCCTTATCATCTAGTCTTTCCTCATGGGTTTGTGATGAAGCGATGATGGTGTTAGGCTCAGCATCTACAATTTCTTCTTTGTCCTCTTCGACTATGGGTTGTGTATGAGGTAGAGTAGTAGATGTTGAGTGTTGTGACTCAAAAAGTAGTGACTTGATGGCTTGACATTCTTCTTTGGAGTGAGTTCCAATTTTGTGGTAATCACACCATTTTCCATCCTTCCCCTTCTGGGTTTTCTTATCTTGAAACTCCTTCTACTTCTAATTTTGGCCTTGTGTTTGACCTTCCTTGTCACTTTTTTATTTTGAGGGTTGACTCTTCATATTATTTCTACCATGCTTTTGCTCAATATTCACTGTGAATTTGTATGTCTCACCTAGGGTTTCCAAATTAAAGAGTTCCATTTCCCCCCATATGTACCATTGTATTCCACCATGATATTTGAGATTCTTATGTCTCTCACTTTCTTGGATGCCTAATCTTGTAGACAAAGAATGAAAAATGTCTATGTAATCTTGAATAGATTGGTCCTAACCTTGGCAAAGTTGTTGCCATTGTATGTACAGATCATTATATGCTCTGATGGGATAGTATTCTTCTTTCATCACTTCCACAAAATCATCCCAGGTAGGTTTCACCTCAAGGCCAATGTCATCTGTATTGAACCTCTTTTTATACACTTCCCACCAGTTTTTCACGGGCAATGATGCTTTCAAAAGAACAAAAGTGATCTTTTCTCCATTGGTGAACTTATTTATAGAGAATTAGGAAGAAGTTGATCCAACCAATTTTCTACTACATTAGCATTGATTTTGCCTTCAAATGTAGGAATATCAAAATTTACCTAAACCTTGAAGGGTGTTGGGGCACTGAAAGGATGTTCTCTAGATGAGGAGCCAGGAAGTGCAATTGTGGAGCCATAATTTCCCATTGGGAGTGTTTGAATAATTTGGTAAATTGTTGTATCATCTATGCTTGTTTCCATTGGAGGTATTCATTCACCATTTACTTGAAAGGATTAGATGTCTCAGTGTCATCTGCCATTTAAATTCATTTGGAGTGAACAGGTGGAAAGTTTGGAAGCTTTGTTGTTTCCCACCCAAGCTTTTTGTAGCCTAACCTCATCCTCGGGATCATACACTCTCAAGACAAACCGCTCTGATACCACTGATCTAAAACTCAGAAGTTCTAGTTGATAAATATTTCAATAACATATAAATAACACAGTAACAATGAACTCTCTAAGAAGAGATGTAGTATTACTCAAGATCGCAATACAATTATATGCTTATCTCTGGGAAGAGATGTCTATCTTCACATTTTGGGTTACCTCTTCATTTATACACATTTTAAAGCATGGGGAGGATGTTGAAGGTCACCAATCTTAAGGTGGATTAATTGTTTCAACTTCCAATATTTAAAACAATACATAATTCAAGGAATTATTATTTTTAGAAACTTACTATTTTTAGACTACACTACTCAAATTGAAATTTGGGGCACTTATATTGGGTTTTCTAGGGTAAAAATTCATTTATAAAAGATCCATACCATCTCATGACATTCTCCTCATTCTTAGCTTTCCAACGGTTTAAACGGTGAGTCAATTGGAGCTACGGTGCAAAAGTTATGGCTCCCAGAAGTTTCATCATCAATTGGGGTGGAACTGTCACCCAAATTGTCCCCTGAATTGTTGTCCGGATCATAATTGGCATTGATACCACAAACATTTTCATTAGAGTGTTGTGCATTATGATTAGAAGAAGGTTTTTGAGATTTTTGGGTAGTATATTTGGAGAAGTTTCTCTTTTGAAAAGTTTTGAGATAATCAGAATGACACAATTTAATCATATAAATGTGATTGAAATCATCTCCTAATATGAAAGATACTGTAAATTTTATAAGTATACAAAATTTATCCTGAGAATGATCGATGTCATCATGAAACCAACAAAAAATATTAGGATCATACCATGATGGGGGAGAAGTATTATTATAGATGAAACATTTAGATGGAGATAATGTATTCATTTTTGAGATTATTAAGGGTGGGTGGGAAGGAGATTGATATCTAATTTTACTACTCCCATTTTTTTGGAGGAGATTTGATTGATTTTTTTACTAGTTATTGCATTAGTTGAAGTTTTTAAATATTCTTTGATTGAATTTTGAGATTGTTTAAATTGATTCATAAGGAACTCTTATCTTTTAGCTGGATCAAAAGCCTCTTTTAAGGTTTGAGGAGAAAAGATTTGTACCTTATATTTAAGAGAGGATTTAAGGGAAGTAATGAATATTTTGAAAATATTATCACTCATGTTATGGTCAACCTTGTGAGCTAATGATTTTCATATTTTGATAAAATTTATGAGTAGATTCAGTAGGTAATTGCATAACATTAATGAAGTGACTAATATAATTTTTAGGAAGATCATTTTATTTAAATTATTTAACTAAGACATTTAAAATATCCTTTAGTTGTCACATGGAATGTTTGGGGACTTGATTATACCATATAAATAATCTCTTGTAAATTTTTTGATAAGAAGTTTAGTGGCACTGAAATCATTGGTTTGGACCCATTCCTTATAAAGGCTAACAAATGATTTAAAGAAGGTAATTAGGTCTTTAGTTAAATTATATTTAATGGTTGGTGATATAATTCCAATATCTATGGAGATGAATAGAGCTAAAGGTCCATTTTAAATATGTTGAAGCATTTTTTTATGCATGATATGTTGAGGGATTGTATTCCTATTGGAATCTCTAAGAGGAGGGGGATTTTTATTATTATCTTGAGGCATGACAATAGGGGTTTCAATTGCCATTTTTAAGACCTGATTTTACATTTGGAGCATTTTGTAATTGTTAATTTTTTGCATAACATTCATTTATTGAACCATTTGAGATAGAATTTGAGTTGTATTTATGGGTGGATTTTGATTGTTAATGGTAGGAGGTGGGATGTTAGTGTTTCTAGGAGAAGTATTCCTAATATTAGAGATAAGAGTGTTCCCTATGGGAGGGTTTTACTATGGGAGAGTTTCCTATAGGAGGGTTCCATATGTTAATATTGATTGTTCCAATGGTAAAGTAAGGAAGTTTGGATAAAGTGCCATGCATTTTAGGATCATCTAGATCATCATTTTGAGTAATGTGTACCATGTTACATTTCATTGATCAAGATGATGGTCATGGATATTTTCACCATGAGGGGTTATCCTATTGGGTGGTGAGATTAGGTAATAAAAAATAACCCATGTAAAATAAGAATGGGTTGAGATTGTAAAAAAAGATACTAATAGGTGATTTCATGATGTTGGCTGAGAATCAAGAGAAAATAAGAAACATAATTTTTTTGAACACTTATGGAATAGTATTAAAATCTATAGGTTTTATTTAGTTGACTTAGTTTAGTATACAAGTAAAAATAATAGTATAAAAAATGAACTAAGTTGACATGAAAAAATAATAGGCTAAAAAATAAAGGATATTGAGATGGTCAACTTAGTTTGATAGATAGACAAAAAAAATTGTTTGATAAATGAATTAAGTCAAGCATATTGACCTATTTTGAAATATGGGTAGAGATAATAAGTTGTAAAATGAACTGGGTTGAGCTAGTCAACTTAGTTTGGCAAATAAGTAGAAACAACAATATGAAAAATTAATTTAGTCAAGATAGTCGATGTAGTTTGACAAAAAAGAGATATTAGGATGGAAAATTAACTAATTTATTTTGATCAACTTAGTTTCATAGACAAACAAAAACAATAGTCTATAAAATGAACTAAGTTGAGCTAATTGACTTAGTTTAATAGACAAGTGCAGATAATATGTCATAAAATGAACTAAGTTGAGATGGTCAAATTAGTTTAGAATAAAATTAGAATCAATAGTCTATAAAATTTACTTAGTCAAGCTAGTTGACTTAGATTGATAGATAGATAGAGACAATACGCTATAAAATGAAATGAGCTGAGCTAGTCAACTTAGTTTGAAAAACAAGTAGAATTAGCAAGATGAAAACCTACATGGTCAACCCAATCAATTTAATTAAATAAAAAAATTAACTATCAAATGGATTATTATTTTACAAATATAATAAAATAATAATATTATAAAATTCCTAATTGAGTTGGTTGACTTAGTCTATTCAAACACAATCAACTAGGTCAATGTTGGTCAATCTATTTGAGTTAAGTAACACAATTTTATCAGTGCTGGTCAACACAGTCTATACTTAAAAAGAGAGAAGTAATAAACATGTATAAATGAAGTGTATAACTAAATATTCAAAAATAATATCAAGTACATATACTAAAAGGATTTGAATGATTTTTAGGCTTCCAAAGATACTTGTCCATTGGATAGTGACAGCCCAATGTTTTATAGCACTAACTATGGAGGATTAAACCTTTCCCATAGTACACTAAAATTGGTTTCAAGGGTAATATATAATTAAATACTTATTTTAAACCTATAAATAGTTCAATACAATATTAAATGGATGATGGATTATTTTTAACCTATAACTAATTCAATACAATATTAAATGGATGATGGATTCCTGAGGTTTGATACAAAGGGAAATCTGAGGCATTTCTTAAATACTATGAGGTATGTGGAAACTAAAGACCATGTTTAGCTCTTTACTATGGCTAAAATTATTGGGGTAAGCCCCTCATGCCATATTATATATAAATAATGTATAATTACCATAAATGGATTATTACATATCCCTTCATGATAGTAACTAAGTAGTTTTAAAACTGTCATCACGTAATTTTTAGGGAAATCAAGACAGTGAAAATAAAGACAAAAATCAAGTGGATTAAACCAATTTGTGGTTTCTTAAAGTAAATAAACAAGAAATAAATTATTTTTGAAGTAAATTTGAAATTAATTACTATGAAATGAAAGTTAATTGACTTGATTATGCTAAAAAATGAAACATACAAAATGTTGGCATTTGTTCAATATACCCTAATTCTTCCAAGAATAAGGAAACTCTTTTTTGCTTTTGTATCCACTCCCACTTGTGCTCATGGCTCACTGATCTTAGCACTCTCAAATTTAATTAGTGTTTCATCTCAATTTTTTTTTTGAATTAGGACCCAAAAATATCATCATTGGAAATACCATGTAGGTGCGATAAAAATTTGTATAAGGCACTTAACATAAAAGTGGAGTTTTGACTTCCCAATTTGCATTTGAAACATGAGTTATTCAGCTCTATTAAACTAATATAGGAGGTAATATTGATTTAATTTACCTTTAATATCCTAAAACATATCCCATTATGATGATGATGTCTGAATGGTAAATTTTCATATAAATCACTTGAACCTAAATTAGAGTCTAGCTTCACTTCTTTGTGCTAGCTGGGGATCACTCCCTAGCTCTCTTGGCTCCCTAAAACTAATTTTAGGGTAACCTTAATTTTCATTCCATATAAATCTATGATAATAATCCTATCATGTTTACCAAGCTCATACAAGTCATTTTAATATTTAGCACTTGGTTATTTGACAACATTTGGACCCTCTTATCCTACTTACAAAATCTTACTAAGTCATTGAAATTCTTGCCCAGAACCTCAATTAGGTTTGAATATGAATTATTAAAATTTGTATAAGTACCTATATCTAATCAATATTTCAACTCAAAATTATTTCTTCAAGGTCTTATTTTTACATCTCTAGTTGTAATTAGTTGTTTTTGGTTGATTATGTTTAAATTCCAAGTTGTTAAGTCTCGTAGACCTAATTAGGATTCTAAATTATGAATTGGTATAGGGAGGGGAATTTACCATTACCTTTGATAATAAAAAAACATTTTTTGAATAGGTTTTATGAAGTATTAATGAGGTCTTGTATTTATAATTAGGGTTTAAAACCCTAATTAGGTTGTGTTAGCATTGAGTTGTGGGGTTGTAGTTCTATCTGGAACTTCATTTAGTGATTATGTTGTGGAAGTGTCAAATAGAATGATAGTGTATTAAAAATAGGGAATTTTTTTTTTCAATATGATTTAAAGTAAGAAATTAAATAAAAAACACAATCAAGTGGGTTAATGAGAATGATCCAATTGAGGCACACAACACAAATTCTTGCACCAATGTTGACCAATGCAAGTTTTTACAATACAACATATAATTAACAAAGAGTAAGTAGTCAACAAAAAATTAAATGCTAAATAAGTGGTCATCTTGAATTTTGTTATATTATTATAAAATTTGATTTTAAGTGTGATCAAGAAGTTGGTTGAAACTAGGGAACTAGAAATCAATCTATGGATGGTTTCAAGATGTTTAGGTTGAAACATATTTGTGTTGGCAATGGTATTGGCTTGGTATTGGGGCTTACCCCCTCACTTTAAATTCTTTAAGTGATAAGGGTGTCAAGTGATTTATTAATATATACCATTAACCATGTATTTATAATTGGCTAGAAAATCAAGTTGGCTTCCCCCTTGGTGATGAAATCCAAGTAAGTAGGTCTTGGGTAGACAAATGTTTAAATGCATTTTAAAATTGTGTGATTTGGTAGTGCGTGCAAGAAAGATAAAAATAGTGAAACTAAATGGTTTATTAAAAAACCAGTTGATTAAACTATGTGATCTACTCTAAGCATGCAAATAACTAAAAGTGAAAGTGTGAATTAATTAATTACATATAGTTGTTAATTCTCAATTTAAGCACAATACAGAGTTAATTATATAACAGAGTTGGTAGGGTCACTATTATACTACAAAATCAAGAGTCCTTAAGAAATAAGTTAACTAAGTCAACCTAATTTTTTTAGATATAACACAAAATATAGAACTAGGTCGAATAGGTTGACCTAGTTTGTTATATGGTTGTATTTTTGAAGATTGAAAACTTTGTAAAATAAAACTGTAAGGAAAAAATAAATTGAAAGAGAGAGAGATAAAGGAACCTTGGTGGGTTGGAAGATGTTAAGGATTGTTATATTTCTATTTAATTTCCTTTAATGTTGCTTACAAATTCTACCAACTATGTCAACTAGGTCAACCTAGTTATACAATTCCCTATTTGTTGAAGCCTATTAAGATGACTATACCACCCTGGTCAACCTAGTTTATTGTTCTGGAGCTAAATAAGAGACTAAGTCAACCTATTAAACATATTCTAATTTATATAATTGAATAATATTAATGTTTCAACTACTTCAATCTAGTAACCTATATCTAATGACGACTTGAATAGAAATAACAAAGTCATTTTTGATACAACTATGTTAAACATATGCACATAAATTAGAAACTATACCAGCCTGGTCAACATAGTATCACAAATATAGAAAAATAGTAAATAAAATGATAGAAATTAAAAAGTGTGAAATAAAACTTTCAAGGGTTAGGTTCACTTCAGGTTCACCATAATGTATGCAATCATAAATGCATCAGATCTACAAATCAATTCTATCTCAGATAAGATAGATCTTACTTACACTTTTGATTGGGGATACATTAGATAATAGGGAACATGACCAATATGGATCTAATATACCCAATTAGGGGATATTTTATCACAAATAATATCACTAGGAGGGTTCCAAAGATTTTAGCCAAGCAAAACTATGCAATAACCCTAACTAAGTCTTATGTTTTCATATTCACTATACTAATAAGAAAATCAAATAAATCTAATCTAGTGCTCACCAAAGCTTGTGGCACAAAGTCGGGGTAATAAACACTAAAATTAAACATGCATATAATATATATACTCATATCAATGTATATGAAATCCTAATGCATAAAATAGAAGTGCAAATTCATATCTATCTACTCTTAGAAAAGAGAAACAAAGTTAGGAATACTTGCCTTTGAAGATTAACCCACCGAGCCTCAATCTCTCCCTTGGACAAGGTGATTCACAAGAGGTTATTGTGGTATGTATGGATGATAAAGATAAATAATCTCTAGGCTGCATAACCTATAAATGCATCCAAAAGACTTCTCCACAAGACAAGATCTATATCTCTAAAGAAAGTATGAAACCCTAAGCTTGTTCCTCAAGTAGAATGGTGGATAAGTAGAAGCATAATATATCTTTGTTCTTTTTTTAATCTAAATAATGGTGAAATGATTGTGTATATATAAGTGGATTTAACCCTAAACCCTTCCAAAAGTTTTAGATGATAGGGTTGACATAGTTGACCTAGTATTATTATTGACAAAAACTCACTAGGTCATAGGCTAGGTCGGCCAAGAGCTAACCTAGACCCTAAATGAGTTTCACCAATAAGAGTACAAGGTCGATCAAGTTGACCTAGTCATGTAAAATTTATAAAGGGGTTTTGGGTTAGGAAAAGGGGTAAATAAGGTGTCAAAATAATAGAGGAGTGTGGAAAAGAGGAGTAATAAATTAGGGGAATGTTGTAGGAGTTGGTTGTATTGGTAATAAGTGGCAATAAGGGACAACAATCCTGTAAAGCACCAATGGTCTACCCACCCTTTCTTGGTACACCCCTTAGGGCATGAAATCAAGAGAGATTGAGACTTGATGGGTTCCTAAAATATATAAGGCATAAGTAACTGATAAATTTTGAAAATATTATGTGTATATAGTGGGACTATAGTTCTATTTGGGACTTCATTTAGTGATTATGTCATGGGAGTGTTAGGTCAAAAAACTTAGTGTTAATCAAATATTTATATCCAAATAGGTCTAGATATCATAGCAGAGAATTGTTTTTATGTTTAGGGATTTATCTTCAATTAGTTTATGGGTATCTAGGGTATATTAGTCCTAGTTCTAGTCAGGGTAAAAATCCTGCATAGGTCTAGGCAAGTTGGAAGATGGCATTTAGTTGTAGTCTAGGTTTCAAACCCTGAATAGGTCTTAAGTTAAGCTATCAAAAAATCATAGTTCTATCTAGGGATTTTATCTCAATTACCAATAGAAACACCTATAGCTATAATCGAGGGTCTAGACCCTAACTAGGTCTTGGACACCCATTATAATTTTCTTGCTCAATTTATCAGTTCAAAATGGAGGAAAAGACTTGATTAGGTATTGTAATGATTTTAAGTGTGCCCTCTAGTTCTATTTAGGATTTTAAATCTTCATTATAAGTAGGATTTTTAAAATCTAAAAAGTGAAAATTTTAAACGACAAGATGCCCTCAAAACCCTAAATAGGTCTATTGGGCAAGTTTTGGGGCTTTTTCATTTTTTTTCCATAACTTTTGATTTTGGTGTTAGTTTTTTGAACCATTTGATTTTATAGAAAGTTGAATATGAAATGGACATCTTGTTATCTTTATTTTCCTAAAATTACTCTTGTGTTATGAGATTTTAATGTTTGTAGTTTATAATTTTCCTATGAATCTTTTAACTGCAAAAAAGTAACTTGTTTTTTGTCTTTTTGTAGGCTAAAATAGATCAAAAAGGCAAAGTGGTGGGATTTAAAAAATGAAAGAGAATTTGGGTATAAAATGAACTAACAAAAATTCTATTAATAGACCAACCCTAGTCATTTTAAGAGTTATCTTTTTTTCTACAAAACACTTAGAGTCAATCATTTGTTTGTTTAGTTTATCATATCCCTCTTTTGTAACCCTACTATTATGCTAGTAGATTTTTAATGGATTGATCATTGTGGATTATCTTCTTTTTTTTCAACATGAATATTATGATTAATAGAATATAGTGAAATTTCATTTACAACTTGCGCATTAAAATGGTGGTTGTGGCTTCATTTTCATCATCTATTTCCTTTTGAAGCTTGCATCAATTCTATTTATGGTTGTGTATTTGTTGATCTGACTAGAGATTGATTTGTGTGTTCACGTGATAAATAAATGTAGATGCTTCTTCATTGTTGAAAGATTTATCTATTTCCCCTTTTATTTTTCATTTTTTTAAATCAAATTTGTTATGTTAGGGTTTCATTTGATAATAATCTATTTATGCATGTTTATCTTAATTGCTTGTTCTAAATCATTCCTATATTATTAAATGTATTAATGAAAGGGAATAAACACTTGAAATTATCATTTAAATATTTTTATCTCAAATCTTAATTTCAAACTTGGGTAAATATATGTGTGTTTTTCATTGTTTTAAATATTTGATTAGAACCCATTTGAGTAAAGATCAAAGTTGTAATTACTATTGACCAATTTTGACCCCCAAGTGAAAATTATCAACCCCTATAGGTTGAAATTTTTAATAGGGTTATTAAAAAATCTATAACGTCTTGTAATGATCTTATAATGGTTTTTATGTGGTCACATTGGTCTTTGATTAGCTTTGTTGGAGGTTTGGTCTCATGTGTACTTATCTAGTCTTAGGGATCTATTATGAGTCATGGTGTTTTCAAATGTGGTTAATGTCATGTAATTGGTTTGATTCATTATATAATATGCTTGTTATGAATTGAAAGATATATTTTCATATATTAACCTTTTATTATGTTACTATGCACCATAAAGTCATTTTGGTCACCTTTTGGCTTAATTTTAAGGAATGATACGTAACACCTTCAAGTAAAAAAGTTTAAAGAATTTTAAAAACATACCCAAGGTCAGATATATTCAAAACCTAATTAAAATTATAGTTCAATGCCTAAACTAAGTAAAATACTCCTTTGTAAGCACTTTTGGGCACTTGTACGGCCTTGAAAGATCAACTTGTATGTGAAAATAGTTTTAGAGAGTCTCTTGGACTTCCATAGGTCAGATTAATGAGTTGGATCAAGTTTAAAGTCTTACATATGAAGACAAATTTCTCTCCTCCATAGTTGCCTTCACAAGCTTAGAAAGGCAAAATTTAAATGCATGGTACGACTAGGAGAGAGAAATTTGGAGGCTAAAATTTTGGGAAATGGTATGGGTCTTAGTAAAATTTAATTTAATGGATTTTTTTTTAGATTCGTGGGCCCTCCTTTATGAAAAATTGTTAAGACTTTAAGGAGGTCATTATGCCTTATCCATTCAAACAAGGTCTAGTGTTACTTCTATTTCTTCACCTCAGAGTTTGATAGAAGAGAATGGTTTTGTGGGATGATTTTAAAGGACAAATTAATCCTTTAAATGTTGGTTTCATCAATAAATTCAACTTCATGAGGTGTTTTATTCAAAGGAACTAGTGTCTCAAGTGTATGGAGTTTCAGTCACCCTTACTACAAGTATTTTGGTTTGTTTGAGATGTTATCACTTTAATAAGTTCCAAGTGCCTTAGTTTTCATGTAATATCTCTCACTTTAATAGGATTCATGTGTTATTACCTTGAAATATGACCCTTGTATATAGTCTCCAAGTGTCCTACTCTTTAGAAGCATGATATGTCATGAACAGTCTTCTACAAGTCTATTTATCAAGTATGGTCCAAATAGAAATGAAACATCAATGATAATGTATAATAGTGGCATTGAAAGACTTGGAAATATAAATTAATGAGAGTGAGGTCCAATTATACTCTCAAATAAAGATCTAAAATATGTTTTAGTCACTTACAAGTTTGTAGACCTATAGATGGATATTCATGGACTATAGGTCTCAAGTTGAGAGTGTTCAAATAATGAATAAGACATGAAATTCCAATTTAAACACTCAATTGGCCTAAAATAATATAATTAAATTATAAAATAGTATTAATGAACTCATGGACTCTCACTTTCAATGCATAAGCCTTACACATGATCTTATTGTAGAAATACATACTATACATATAAATGGAAAAGTTGGAGATAGTATAATGTATAATTATAGGTCCATAGGATTATTGAGAGGGTTATAGGGTTGAAAATATTTGATACAATGTCCAAGCTTCAATACTCAAGAAATTTATTATCTCTAACAATCTTATACAATCCAGAAAAGAGACCTACAGGTTATGGGCCTATAGGTCCTCATTTTAGACCAAAGGACACTTGCTCATACAAAGATGATTGAGTGTATATGAAACATGACTCAATGTTGATAATAAAGAATGTATAGACTAATTAAATCACTTAAGTGTTTGTAGAGTCAAGTGAGGATTAATAATATTGGTTCACAAACCTAGTACTCATACATAGGTCTAAGTTTCAAGATAAGAAGGTAAAAGGTTTGTAAAATGTTATTAAAAGGACAATGGAACTTGAAATAAAATGATAAGAAATTTAAAATGACTGTTTACTTACTTTAAGGTTTTCAATGACCTAATTAATAAAGGTCACCTTTCAAGTCTTAAAACTCCAATCCCTAAGTAGCCACCTACAACCATGTACTAGACATGTGTAAGGAACAAGTGTGTGTGTAAGGATTCTAGAAAATTTGAGAGGGTTATAAACTCTCAATAATATAAAAATAGTTATTTAGATTTTAAATGGTTTATAAGTGAATTATTAAACCCTAAAATGCATTAAGAACACCCCAAAAATGACCACTTACAAGTTTTCTAAGGAAATCAAACTGGTTTCAATCCTAAAGAGAGGGTAAAGTGTACTTAAAGAGTATGGGAGTTTGGGAAAAATTATATAAATTGCATAGTTAATTTAAATATAAAAACAAACATGAAAGGATGACCAAAGAGACTATTCAAGACCAAGTCCATCCAAACCCTACCTACATAACCAATAAATCTACATGTCTGCCTACCTTGTTAAGGGAAGGTTGCTTATTTAGTATAAATATGGGAGGTTTTTATGAAGAATAAAATCATGAATATGATTATATGACATTTTAAAAACCTACATATATTCCTTAGACACAACAATAGAGGGAAAATATTAAAATCCCTATGTAGGTTTGTAAAGCCTAGCACTATATAGGCAAACCATAGGTGCAGTCATGAGAAAGGAGGTTTGGTAAAGGTGACATGAATAATTTATGGTATTATAAGGTTTAATATTATATTATATACCTCAAATATCCTAAAAAAGTAGAGGATGGTAAGTAAAGTGTCACTTTAGCCTTTAAGACCTCATTGATCTCCTTTCATGCAAGATTGCTACCCAAAGACCAGCCATCACTCACTTTTTATGAGCTTAACCCAATGCATGGAGATAAATTAATTTCCAATGAGGTATTAAGGTCCCTAAAATACAAAATTTTTGAATTTTTTGTTATTTTGGACCTCTAGCCTTCATGAGCAAAGGCTAATAACTTAAACCCCTCTCTAATGGCTATGTAGAGACCCGAGAGCCAACTTCTTGCACTTAAAAGTGTATGAAAAAGATTAATGGTAACCTAATCACCTAAGGAAAGTTAATGAGTTTTTTTTTGATTTAAAATTGTGGCATTGGTTAATGGATCAAGGGCCCATGGGTTATGAATAATCGTTAAGAACCAAAACTAGTTTAAACCCTCCTAAAACACTAGTAAAGACCTGATGTGGAAGATTGGTCTCCAAATCACATGAAATGACCTGGTTTGATACTATAACCTCTTGAAAAAATTTATAAACTCTAAGTAAATTCTCAATGTGTACTTTGTCTATACTTTCAACTATATAGATGACATTAAATGCCCTATTTTGTAAATATTTTGTGTTTTGTAGGGTTTTGGGCATTGTAACACTTTAATTATATTATAATAGGTAATTATAGATTTTTTACATCTATTAAATCCTAAAAATACATACAAAACATCCTATAAGTGATCAAACAAACCTCATTTTTCAAGGTAGTCTTCAACATGCTCAAAAAGAGACTAGGTTTCAATACCATTTCATCATTCTCACACTTCCACAAGGTAGCAAGACCTAAAATTTGGAATTAAGGTTTTTAATAGGCTATTAAAAGTGAATAACATTATTCTTTTATGGTTTCACATGTGTATGAGATATCTGGAACAAAAAATTAGTCTTTTAGGCAAGGAGGCCTAATTGGTAGAAGAAAATAACAAGAAAAAGATACTTCCACTCACTTTCAATACCTAAAACTTAGAATGGAGTTGTAAATCCATAATGGATCCTCAAATATGTATTAAATTTCCTAGTATCATCTCTACTCTCTCCTACACAAGGAGGTTTACATGATTTTAGGGCTACAAGGAAAAGAGGCCTAATGAAAGCTTTTAGAACAAAATGGAGTCTTGAGAGTTGTTCCATGAATAAAAATGGATTTATTAAAGTATGATAATATATTTTAATGACTTTCATGAAAAAATATTTCCTTAATTAAATAGAAGTCAAGTGTTGAGCCATTTGGATAAGGCTAGGTATGGAAGATGAAGGGGTTTTAAAACACCTAAGCATATGAATGATGATTGCCACTGAATGATAGATCAAATGCATTTATAAATGGAGGAAATGTGTCAAATTATAATTTATTAATACATTCATGGTGAATTTATAATGAAAAAAACATTTTTCATTCTTCCTTATGCAAAGAAGGGCAATTTTAAGGAGTAGTGCAAGGTATCAAGTTGAGTTGAAACACCTATGCCACTTGAATGGTGGAGTATATTCAGAAGAGAGACATATCTCCTTGATTACATATTTAAATAGTTTCTAACTCATTATTTTTAACTCTCATGTGGACACTTTTAAGTATCCTTCCTCTATGCCTCCCCTCTCTCTTCCTCATTTATCTATATAAGTTATCACTTTTAGCCTTGTAAATCATCCATAAGTTGGTATGTCAAATCCACACTAAATTGAATACTAATTTTTACTCTAAAATAAATATTAAAACTAGTTTTATTTCACAAATTATTTCATAAGTGTTTTAAGTATATCATTAATGAGAAGAAAGTGATAGTTCTCTTTCCTTGCACTTATCTATCTCTTTCATGCTTAGTGTGAGTAATATACAATCTAATAGGTCTTATGAAGTGTAAATAATAGATTATTATTATCTAAAGTGCATAATAAGGTTATTAAATTCCATTATCATACCTTTTCATCATCTCCCTTGATAAGTACTTTGTATTCTACCTTTATAGTGAAGTATTGTGTTAGGAAAACCTTGAGTTTGAAATCAGATGTGTAGTTGTTCTTTCATACTACAGGTTAAAGTAAATTGTGGAGTTTGTTATGGTGCATCACCTCCATTATAATATTTTTAATCTCATTTTATCTCATTTCCTTCAAATCAAGTAGGTTAGTGGTTAGTTATAGGTGTTGTGTAAGGGAGTTAGCCCTTCAATTTAGAGACTCACCTCTAAGAATTGTCACCAATAACATATGAGGTGTTTTAATGTTATTCAAAATTTAAGGAGGCTGGATTATCTCTCCTTGGGGTGAAAATTTTATTGATAATATTTTTTTCATGCTTTTTGGGACCTCATGGTCGAAGAAATTGTCAAAGGTGGATGCTAATATTGACAAACTTGAAGTTGTAAAGCTTCTTTCATGCATTATCTAACGACTCCATCATTCATTGGATATTGTTTTTGGAATAGTGATTAATTTTCATGCCTAAGGTAAATTAAAGGTCTTATAATAAAGGCATTACATTTTAATTTTAAAAATTTCCATACTATCTAGTTAGAATAAATAGGTTTGCTAACACACATCCATATTCCAAGAAATCTTTGGTTGCTCACTTATTAGGAAAATTTTATTTGGTCCAAATTTAAAGATGGTAGCCCCAAAGGACTTACCCTTTGTTTCCTTAAATTTTCATATTCCTTTATCACTTGATCACTATTATGACATTCCCATGTCATCCCTCAAAAGTGTGCCTTCATACACAGGAGAAGTTGTCATTACTCTTATTGAACACATAAGAAACATTGCTAACTTTTACAACATACACAAAATCACTAAGGAAAATGTTTCCATCATGTTTTTGGATGTTTATTTAAATTGGAATTACCTTAATTTTTATGGTAATTTGGCTCCCAATTCTATCACAATATGGGATGAATTAGGTGACTCTTTGAGAAAAATATTTGAAGATAAATCTGACCACTTATCCTTGATTGAACAACGGACTACAATAAAGAGAGTACCTCAAGATTCCATAAAAGACTTCAATATAAGATTAAAAAAGACTTTGTATATAATCCCAATATTTTCAAGGCCTACTTCACATCATTCTTTTATTTATTACCTCAAAGATTTCAATAGTGACATATCCATGATGATTTAATCCATGAGAGGGTATACTTTACCTAATGCTTATGAGACTGATATAAGGTCTAATGATTACCTAATATAGTCTAGGAATATATATCCTATACCACCCATGACTCTATTTCATGATGTTCAAAATCTTATACCCACCATTGCTCCCATCCCCACACCCAAGCATAAGCAAGCTGCCCCTAATCAGCCAATCAAGTCAAAAGAGGAAGAACTAGTCAATGATATTAAATCATCTAAAGAAGAGAAAAAAACCCTTAAGAGGAAAAAAAAAAGTATTAATGGATTTATTTTCAAGGTTATTATTATCCCTATCAATCTTTTCAAAATCTTAGAAATCCCTTTCAAGGCCACTACCAAGGACAAGGGAATCTAACTCAAGAGAGGCAACATAATGGATAAAATTAGAATGATACTTATACTTCCAAAGCACTTGTACCTATCCAAAATAATATTTTACAAGAAAATGGAGAGAATACTTCATGAGACCAACCTCATGACTCTTCCACTAATGAAAATGAAGCATTCAATCAATCTTATATTTCTCAATGCAGAACAATGCCTTTTATGAATCAAGAAGAGATACCTATTAGAGGAGAGAAAAATGGATGGGATGCTCAATCAAATTATACCTTGATAAATTAATATAAATATCACTCATGTGCATTAAACTACCAAGGTAACTTGAATATAGGATCAAATCCTATAGCTACAAATACAAGGTCAACAAAGAGTGGTTAAAGAGACATGAGGGACAATTGGTGGTCCAAAAATGAACTATCAAAC
This sequence comes from Torreya grandis, assembly GCA_037957365.1. Taxonomy (NCBI): domain Eukaryota; kingdom Viridiplantae; phylum Streptophyta; class Pinopsida; order Cupressales; family Taxaceae; genus Torreya; species Torreya grandis. The sequence continues at coordinate 5,750,042 of JARHVA010000357.1, read as the reverse complement.
ACATTCAAGAGTAGGTTTGTCAAATATAGTCCCTATGGATTAGGTAAATCAAAAAAATTAGAATTATAAAGCTCCTTCTATGCCTCTTATGCATCAAACAATAGAAGCTAGTGGTCGTGTTATGGCTCCTAGAGGATATGATAAAGTTGGAAGCTCTCTTATGAATATTATTGAACAAATGAAGAAATTAAATGTAAGAATATCAATGTGGGAAACATTTTCCATTCTTGGACAAAGAGACCTAATACAAAATGAGATCTCCAAGATTAATGCATCACCTAGGTGTCCTAGTGAAAGAGGGGTAGTTTTGACAAATGAATTGAAAACCAAGGATGGGTAGCCAATCAAAAAATAAAGGACATATAAACCTCCTCCCTTTTACCTCTATATTATCATTATATATTTATTTATTAATAATTTTCAAATTGATAGTGGAGCAAATATTCCAAACATGCTAAATCAAGTAGCTAACAAGCTAAAATTGAAGTATGAACCAAACTCAAAAGGAGTATTAAAACTAGATAGATTAGGTTCCATAATAGTTGGAATTATAAAAGGTTTAAATCTACCTCTTCATGCTTGTCTTAATTTCTCTATCTCTCAAGATGCGGTGGTTGTTAATGTACCACATCACTTTGTTCTTAGTTTATCAAGATACTTTATTGATAATATTGGGGGATAATTGACTTCAAATTGGTATTATATGGCATTCATGACCAAGTATGGTGCTAAATTTTCAATTAAGTTTGAACCCTTGAAAAATATCCATGTGGAGCCTTATGTGGAAAAATCATCTAAAATGAATTTCACTATTATTGATGATGGAGATAAAGTCAATGACCAAAAACCCACTGCATCTCTAGATTTCATACCTAATATTTTTATTGATGAATGGGGTCAAGAGAATCATGAGTTTTAAACTTTCAAACATATTAAGGAAACTGATCTCAGAGTCTACTGTATACATGGGGAAGGAGAAAACATACTAGTCATTTTAAATCTTGATGTAGATGAAGAGGGAATGTGGAAATTATTATTTGATGGTTCAAGGAGTAAAAATGGATTAGGGGTAGGTATAATGCTTATTTTTCCTTCCAAATATAAGTACTATTCTATCATTAGGTTCAAATTTGGTTGCTCCTCTAATGTAGTAGAATATGAGGTACTTGTTCATGGTCTCCAATGGGCAAGGGATAAAGTTATAAAGTAATTTCAAGCATATGGGGATAGTGAATTAGTGGTATAATAGGTTAGAGGGCAAACTGCTACCAAAAATATATTATTGAAAGCATATAAACATATGATTTGGGACCTCATTGAAGACTTTGAAGCTTTCAACTTGAAATCAGTCCCAACAGAGAGTAATCAATATGTTGATAAATTGGCAATAGTAGGAGCTCATTTTGATATTTTATATGATGTGAAAGGTGGGAAACATCAACCACATGTTATGGTATTAGTGATACCATCCATTCCAAATAATAATACAAGTTAGAAAGTCTTTGGTAGTGATAGGTAGATTGCATCTTTCTTATATGATGAAGTTAAGTTATACTCAAAGAATCAAGATAAGTTATAACAATAATATGGTTAATAAATAGTGCATCTACCATCCAAAAAACTCCCTAAAGGATTGGTGACCCTTGAAAGTATCTTCAATGATGAAGATCAAATGGGAAAAGAAAAGGTAGGCATGTATGCAAGTGAGGAACATTTTGAAAGAGTTTAAATCTTCAAGGACAAACTCCTAAAGTTAGGAAAGATATGTACTAACAATGAGAAGGCTAATTTTGTTTAATTATTAAGGAAAATTTAGATGTTTTTGCATGAGAATATGGTGACCTCAAGGGTTTTGACCCTAGTCTATCTCAACACACTATTGATTTAGATCCAAATACAAAACTAGTAAGACAAAATCAAAGACTCATATTTACTAAGGTTGAGGTTTTGATGAAGAATTAATTAATCAAGTTGATTGAATAAAACATTATCTTCCCTATTAATCACTCCTTATGGGTTTTTAATCTAGTTCTTATGAGTAAAAAGAGTGGGAAATTCATATTTTGTGTTGATTTTATTTATTTAAATACGGTGTATTTTAAGGATCATCACCCTCTACCTTCAATAAAATTAATACTTCAAATGATTGCAAGGTCTAAATGCTTTTCACTCTTGGATGGGTATTCAGGTTATAACCAAGTCTTGGTTAAGGATAAGCATCAATATAAAACTACCTTTACAACTAAATGGGGAACATATGCCTAAAAAAAGATGCCTTTTAGACTCTCTAATAAAGGGGCTACCTTTCAAAAATATATTTGCATGACCTTCTAAGGTTTGATTAATAAGATGGTGTTAGTTTACCTTGATGATATCACTATTTTTTCAAAAGATGCTAGTGATCACTTGGCTCATTTAAGACTAATTTTTTAGAGGTGAAAGCAATTTAGGATATTTTTGAATCCTAAAAAATGTGTTTTTGCAGTCCATGAGGGAGAGATACTTAACACATTATCTCAAAGGAACAACTAACCATAGATCCTAAAAGAGTGAAAGTTATATTGGTCTTATCTCTATTATTACATAAGAAGTGAATGCAAAGTTTCCTTGTCAAAATAAACTTCATAATAAGGTTTATACCTAGTTTTTCAAACCTTATAAAACCTTTGATAGCCATGCTAAAGAAAGATCAAACATTCATCTAAACTAAAGAAGGGAGAAGTAAATTTGAATCTATAAAGTAAGCTATAGCACAAGCGCCTACCTTGATGAACCAAGAATTATCCAAGGACTTCTTTTTATATGATTTCTATAATATTGACACCATATTTACCATGTTAATGCAATAAAATAATGAAGGAGATGAACAACCCATTACCTTCTTTAGTCAAGGGCTTAGAGACTATGAATAGAGGTATACTTTTATATAAAATCAAGCCTATGAGTCATAAGAAATTGAAAAAGTTTAGATATGTGGTCTCAAAAAACAAGATAAAAATCATGGTATCCCACCCAAGTTTTAAAGACTTCCTTGTCAATAAGGGCTTGAATGAGAAGAGGTCATGTTGTATTAATAAAGTGATGGAATATGATGTAGATATTAATATCACCAAACTAGTAAGAGGGAGAGCCCTATGTGAACATATAACATGGGATATCCAAAGTAATAAAGAGGAGTCTTTGGTACTACAAGATGATCCCAAAGTAACAACACCTTCACATGATACAATTTGGATACAAGACATGACAAGCTTATTACAAATAGGTGAGTGTCCAACCAGGTTAGATAGGTAAAAGAGGAGATATATTTGACTTAAATATATACCCTATGTCCTTGTAGATGGGGTCCTTTTTATAAAATATATTAATGTTATGTTACTTAGACATGTGGAAATCAAGAAAATAGGCACAATTTTTCAATAATTTCATAATGGGCCTATAGGTGGTCATTTCTTTCCTCAAACAATAGTAGAAAAGATCATGAGTGTAGGCTACTACTATCCTAACCTCTTAAAATATTCATATGCATGGGTAATAAGGTGTTAAAAATGTGATTTATTAACTATAAAATAAATCTTGGCATCCTTACCCCTAAATACCATCCAAGTTGACCAACCATTCAAGCAATAGGGGCTTGATGTTATAGACATGATTAATCCTCCCTCAAGTTTAGGTCACAAATGGATACTCATGGCCATAGATTACTTTACAAGGTGGTTATAGGTAGTATCCCTTAAGGAAGCTAATGAAAAATTAGTCCTTGATATCTATGAGGGCATAATGACTAGGTTTGGAGCACCATCAACCATCATATTTGATAATGCATTGGCATTCATGGGTATAAAGACAAGTGAATGGGAAAATGAGCATGGCATATATATAAACACCTCTTCTAATTACTAACCCCAAGGTAATGGGATTGGATAATATACAAATAAGAGTTTGATCAAGATCATCAAGAAGATGGTTGATGACAATCAAAGGTCTTGGTATACAATGTTAAAGACAACCTTATGGGCTGATAGAGTCACTCCTAAGAGAGTTTTAGGTAAATCACCACACATGCTTGTGTATTATATAGAATCAAAAATGCCTATTTATCTTGAGATTATTTATTTAGAGATAACACATCAGCTATAATTAATTGAAAATAATCCTATGGAGGTAAGGATGGACGAATTGATGGAACTAGAAGAGAAGAGGAACAAAGACATGTATACTTTGGAATATCAACATTCCCAAATGAAGAATATTTTTGATAAGAGAGTTAGTGGAGAGATATAAGAAGGTGATCTTGTTTTAAAGTGGGATGAAGATAGGGCCAAGCCTAGTAAACACATGAAAATTGACACATTATGGAGTGGGACCTATTTGATCATTGGATGCAAGGAACACAATGCCTTTCAATTATCAAGACTCAATGGAGAAGTGATAAGTATCCCATTTAATGGGATAAACTTTAAGCCTTGATACCTAGATTAGTTTATTGTTTTGTACATAATTTATGTGTGTTTATTTTCTATAATTTCTCAACACATTATTTTGGTGTGAGTTTGCTACTATTTATTTTCACTAAATGCCTTTGGCATAGTGTGTTTGCCTTTTGTTGTTTGGTTTGGTGTGAGTTTGAGTCTTATATAGGAATTTTAGTTTTATTTTTCAGCATAGGAATGACTCCATTTACCAATGGGAGGATAAGGATATTGGTCTATTAGCATTGCAAGCATGCTACCCCTATGAATCATAAATTTGCTAACCAATTTTGACCCCTAATTCAAAATGGTCAACACCTATAGGTTAAAAATTTTCATAGAGTTATTAAAACTTGTATATGGTATTTTAATGTCTTTTAATGATTTTATAATGGTTTTCATGTGATCACATTGGTCCTTGACTAACTTTGTTGGAGGTTTGGTCTCATGTGTACTTGTATAGTCTTAAGGATCATTTATGAGTCATGGTGTTTTCAAGTATGGTTAAGGTCATGTCATGGGTTTGAGTCATTATATAATTTTTTTTTGTGTCTTTAAATATATATTTATATATATTAACCTTTTATTATGTTACTATGCACCATAAAGTCATTTTGGTCACCTTTTGGCTTAATTTTGAGGAATGGTATGTACCACTTTCAAGGAAAAACATTTAAAGAAGTTTTAAAATGTAATTTATGTTAGATAAGGGCCATATATATTTATAACCTAATTAAAATTTGAGTCCAATGCCTAAACTAAGTAAAATACTCCTTTACAGGGACTTTTGGGAATTTGTATGGCCTTGAAAGATCAATTTGCAGGTAAAAATTATTATAGAGAGTATATTGGACTTAAATAGGTCAGATTAAATCTTGGGATCAAGTTTCATTTTTCACAGATGAAGATAGCTCTCTCTTTCCTCCATCACTACCTTCACAAGCTCAGAAAGGCAAAATTCAAATACATAATATGACTAGGAGAGAGAAATTTAGAGGCTTAAATTTTGGAAAATGGTAGGTTTATTAGTAATATTCAATTTAGTTTTCCATAAAATAAAGTATGTTAGTGGTTAATTTTAGGTGTTATGTAATGGAGCTATCCCTTCAATCTAGAGACTCACCTCTAAGAATTATCACCCACAACATATGGGGTGATTCAATGTTATTCCAAATTTAAGGAAGATAGAGTAACTCTTCTTAGGGTGAAAATTTGATTGATATAAATTAACATCCAATCTCTTTAAAAATAAAAATACTATTAAAATTTAGTTTTAGGTTTTGTAGAGTAAAAAATTACTCTACATTTTATTCTATTTTGTTCAGTCCCGTGTCAAAAAAATTTTGTCTTCGCATACTTTGGTCTGAGATGGTGGAGTTTTAAAATAGAGCACAGGCTCTATTTTCCTTTTGATTCATTTTTGTCTAAGTGTTGAAGTAAAGTGGAAGCTGACAAGTGTCATCATCTGAGACACCTTTCATATTTTCTATGAGTTGGTTGGAATGTGCCACGTATCTCATAGTGAATCAGTAGAACATGCCAAGTGTCATCATCCAAGGTTTCATATCGGCACCCGCATTTCATCTCTTTTTAGTGAAAGGTTTTAACAAGCTAAGTATTAGGATCAAGTGGAAAGTGCCAAGTGGCAGTCATGGAGGGTCTCAATATTGATTTTTTAAAAGTGATGGAAAATACCACATACCCTAGTAAAAGAGAGCAGAAGCCACCACATGTCATGATCCAAATTATCTTCAATTTTGCTTCACTGATATAGCAAAGACCGTGGTGGGTCTTAAGTGTTGTTTCTGAAGCAAGTGAAAGCTGCCAGGTGTCGATGTCCATGTAAATGTGAAATGAGACCAAATTGTCTCTATGGTATAAATAGAGTAAAGTGGAGACCGCCACGTGTCATCTTCTGTAGGTTTCTAAAAGGGCAGCTACAAGTAGCGGAGATCACCACGTAACCCCAGATAAGTAAAGCAGAGATTTGCCATGTGTCCTTTAATACAAGTAGCAGAGATTGACACCTATCCCTATGTCCCTTTTAAAGTTACTCAAGGAAGAAATGTTGTGGGTCTTATTTTCTTTTAAGCTATTGAAGTTTTGAGGAAGTGGATAGCGACAAGTGTCAACGGCAGAACATTCCTGGGTAAAGACACAAAAGAGTATAAGTTATGTAGAAAGTGCAGTGTGTCTTTAAAAGGTGCTGTAAAACATGCCAATTGTCATTTTTTGGTGTCTCCTAAGTAATAGGAAGATTTTAAAAAATTGGCTAAGTGTTACTTAGCATTTAAAAGAAGGGAGCATCCTGTAATCTGTTTTGGCCAATGAACTACTAGAAGACAAAGTGTTTCAAAATCTGTAAAATATCTTCTATTAGACACTAACAGTTTGATTAGATTTCAATTGGGCCGTTAGTTTGGGAAAAAGTAGACAATCTAGAGTGAATCAAAGGTTATAAATAAGGGAGTAGAGATCACCAGAAAGGATCATCATAGAGATATTAGAGAGAATTATTGTAACAAGTTTAGACTTTCTAGATCTGTGACTAAGTAATATCATTTGCTTTTGTTCTATCTTCTTAAGTTGGAAGGTTTATGTAACTATGCATGTTTTTGTGCCTCTTATGTTATCAGAGAATTAATGATAAGATTGAGTCCTATGCCTTTGTTGATATTTTCTATGTCATTTGCAAAAGTAGTCTAGGCTATAGACTTTCTAGAGCTGTGATTAGGAATGTCATTTGCTTTTGTCTCATTTTCTTGAGTTGAAAATTTTATATAACTATGCGTGTTTCTGTGCCTTTTATGTGACTAGAAAATTCAAATAAGAAGATTGAACCCTATGCCTTTGTTGACATTTTCTATATCACTACAAAATTAGTCTATGCTATGAGCCTCTATTTCTATTATTTCCATCTTTTACATTGATCATGCGCTTGTTTGCTCTTAAATGTAAATGAATCTTATATATAGTCTCACTATGCTCAGGATTAAGGTAGACTTACATTTAGTGCATCACCATAGATTAGATTTTCTTTCTTGCATTTGTGTTTCTGATTAATATGCCTATCCCTTTTCCCAGTATCCACTTGATTTAAAGAAGAACCAACTTCTCTAAAATCTAGAGGTTGTTTCAAGTTGCAAGTCCCACATCTTGAAACTTCCCATTGTTGGTGTTTATTACAAAGTGAAATTTTAAATCATCAATAGTTTTTGGCACACCTGGTGGGACACCATCTTGATGTTTCTTTCAAGACCATATGAACCAGAGAGCTATAAGGAGTCAAAGTTGTGGATTAGTAACAAGATCTAAATCTTCTATCATCACTGATTACCTCAAAGAATCAAAGTCAAGAAGAAATGACCATTTGGTATGTATAATTTTGTTACTCAGAGCTATGGGTCTTATGCCCCTTCATATATTTTTAATCAAGATCAAGTTGCTTGTGGAATCACATCAAACAACAAGGATGCATATGGTTATAAGTTTTTCCCTTCATAGGTCTGATATGACCAGCCTCAGCCCTGTCATGAGCCATATCAGTCTTATGCTCAATCTTCCCAATATATTACATCTCATACTCAACCTAATCTCATTTCCACCTTCAAACAAGTATTGTTGGGATATAAAAAACATGTATTAGAGCTTGATAATAGAAGGGGATGCAGCCAAGAAATTCCTAATAATGTCATGTATAAAGTAAGAAATGTAGTAGATCTAATTAAAAGTGAATGGGCTCCCATTGAAAGAGAAAATTGGCAAAGGCTTACATATGAGATGTTGGATGTGAGTGGCTTAATTGCATCTTTAGAAGAGAAGCTGAGTATTCATGAGAGGCAGCCTTACCAAGTCTATAAACCTTCATATCCGCTGCCCCAAGTTTCATATCAGACATACTCAACCCTTGTTCAGGAGCCAAGTTGAGCTTATCATGGTTCTTTCCCCAATCATGTTGAGGAAAGTTCTAAAATAGTAAATCTAGCATTTAAGGCCAATCTTGATAAATAGATTGAATTGGAAAATCTTCAAAAATAGCAATCTATGTTGGTAGCAAGGGAATTGGAATCCAAACCATCACTTCCCCTTCACCTTGTAATCCCATCTTCCCAAGAGAAAAGTTCTAGGCCTAAGGTCATGAGTTGGGAACAAACAATGGAATCATGGGGTAGAAAGAAGGAGAAAGACATTGTCTAAGAGTGTGAGATACAAAATGAGGTTAGTCCCTTTCAAGTCTCTCTAACCCTTCCTCAAGAACCTTCTTATTTTTCATGAAAACCTTCATGCACTTCCCATTTATCTAATGATTCCTATGAGCTCCAAGAAAGACTTTTTCAAGAAAATCTAGCTAGGCAAATTAAGGAATTAGAGGAAAAAATGAGATTGCTTAGTGAAAGAGAGATAGAAATTTTAGACCTTAGAAAGGAGCCTACACCAAAAGATACCTCTTATACCAATCCTCAGGTCCTTCAGCATGATGACAAGATTCCAAGTTGGAAGAAAGAAGATCATGAACCAGCTGAAAACTTTGAAGAAGATAAAATTGCTGACTCTTTCCAAGAGAATAGTTCTGGACCTAAGGTCATGAGTTGGAAACAAACAATGGAATCATGGGGCAGAAGGGAATAAGAGAAAAGTTTTGCTCAAAACCTTGAAGAAGTCAAGGCTGCTCTTACTCATGGTGATAATCAAGTAGAAGATCCTACATTTGAACACACCCCATCTACACCCCTCCAAGAGAGCTATCAAGCTACATTTGATATAGATGAAGTGACGGACAAATGGAAAGAAGAGAATCATTTGATTATAGCTCAAGAATTATCTCCTCTTCCACATATGTATAACCATCAGTCTTCTTCTTCATCCCTTTTCAAAGAGGAATATATTTTGAAGGAAGCAAGTAAAGAGGAGTATACTCAGTTCATGGCTAGTCAAGAAGATTTCATGAGTGCAGATGAAGAAGAAATCACTATAGGTACACCCTTTGATGAACCAAAGGACAAGTCACAAGCTTTTACCTCTATCTCTGATGAAAAAGAGATAATTTTTTATCATGTTTTGAATGACTTATTTGAAGTCATTGGGGCAAGTTACATTATTCTTCAAGAAGGTTGTAAGCTGGCTTCAGGTGGAGAAGGTAGCATTGGGACTCAAATAAATATGCAAAATTGTTGTAAACTATCAGGCTTACCCTTTCAAGAGGTTGGTAAAATTGAAGATGATATTTTTAAAGTCATTAAAGAAGATGATCATGCAATGGAACTCGAGCATGAGGCAGAAGGAGATAAGCCAAAAAATGATGTATATCAAAAGACACATAGTGGAGAACCAATAGACATTGATTTCTTGATGAGACACGACAACATAAATAATCAGCATTCAATAAGTTTTAAATAATAAGAAGAGTATGTATATGTGGGGGACATGTTTGACTCTGATTCATTCGAATGCAGGTAAATTAAGGTGGCAAACAAGAAGAGCAAGTCATCAGAGTTTCATACCATTTAATCATTTGTCAGGCACCATAAGTCTTCTCGCCATGAAGGAAACTTTAGAAATTTTCCTTTTGATCCAAGAGGGAGGCAAATATACCTAGTTAGCAGTATATAGTAGTTTGCTTTTAGTTGTGTTGCTCTATTTTCCCATTTTTTCTTTCCTAATCTCTCTTTTAAATAAGTGTTCTTTGAGCATGTGGCCATGGCTCAGAATCTTTTCAAAAATTTCAAGACCCTCGACACATTAAGTCTCTCTCAAATCTCCATAATTCCATAGATGTGTTTGATTCATAAGTGCCAAAAGTGGAAGCTATTTTGATCCAGCTTGAATTCCAATTGAAGGTTGCAGTTCCTATTTTGTAGAGTTTTTGCACAAGGACATCATTAACCTTGATTTAGCTTTCTAAGAGTTGTAAAATAAGTAGGGGCTATTGATGATGAATAGTCTATTTATCAAATGGCCTTACTGAAGTTGTGATTATTGCCACATTTTTATATGTGGGAAATTATGGTTTCTTTTTGAGCAGGCTCAAAAGTCCTTGGGTTCGCCAATAACTGTAGAGTAAAAATTTACTCTACGTTTCATTCTATTTTGTTCAATCACGTGCCACAAAATTTTGTCTTCACATACTTTGGTCTGAGATGGTGGAGTTTTGAAACAAAGCATGGGCTCTATTTTTCTTTTGATTCATTTTTGTCTAAGTGTTGAATTAAAGCAAAAGCTGACAAGTGTTGTCATCTGAGACACCTTTCATATTTTCTATGAGTTGGTCAGAATGTGCCATGTATCTCATAGCGAATCATTAGAACGCACCAAGTGTCATCATCTATGGTTTCATATTGGCACCCGCATTTCATCTCTTTTCAGTGAAAGGTTTTAACAAGCTAAGTATCAGGATCAAGTGGAAAGTGCCAAGTGGCAGTCACGAAGGGTCTCAATTTTGATTTTCTAAAAGTGACATAAAATGCCACGTACCCTAGCAAAAGAGAGTAGAAGACACCACGTGTCATGATCTAAATTCTCTTCAATTTTTCTTCTCTGATATAGCAAAGACCATGGTGGGTCTTCAGTGTTGTTTCTAAAGCAAGCGGAAGCCACCAGGTGTCATTGTCTGTGTAAATGTGAAATGAGACCAAATTGTTTCTATGGTATAAATAGAGTAAAGTGGAGACCGCCACGTGTCATCTTCCATAGGTTTCTAAAAGGGCAGCTACTAGTGGAGATCACCACGTAACCCTAGATAAGTAAAGCAAAGATTTGCCATGTGTCCTTTAATACAAGCAGTGGAGATTGACACCTATCCCTGTGTCCCTTTTAAAGTTACTCAGGTAAGAAATGCTATGGGTCCTATTTTATTTTAAGCTATTGAAGTTTTGAGGAAGTGGATAGCGACAAGTGTTAAAGGCAGAACATTCCTGGGTAAAGACACAAAAGAGTATAAGTTATGTGGAAAGTGTCGTGTGTCTTCAATAGGTGCTACGGAACACACCAAGTGTCATTTTTTGGTGTCTCTTAAGTAATAGGAAGATTTTCAAAAATTTTCTAAGTGTTACGTAGCATTTAAAAAAAGGGAGCATCATGCAATGTATTTCATCCAATGAATTGCCAGAAGACAAAGCGTTTCAGAATCTATAAAATATCTTTTATTAGACACTGCCAGTTTGGTTAGATTTCAGTTGGGCCATTATATTGGAACAAGCAGACAATTTGGAGTGAATCCAAGGCTATAAATAAGGGAGCAGAGATCACCAAAAAGGATCATCATAGAGATATCAGAGAGAATTTTTGAGAGAGAATTATTGTAACAAGTTTAGACTTTCTAGAGCTGTGATTAAGTAATATCATTTGCTTTTGTTCTATGTTCTTAAGTTGGAAGGTTTATGTAACTGTGCATGTTTCTATGCCTCTTATTTGATTAGAGAATTAATGAGAATATTGAGTCCTATGCCTTTGTTGATATCTTTTGTGTCATTTCCAAAAGTAGTCTAGGCTATAGACTTTTTAGAGCTATGATTAGGAATGTCATTTGATTTTCTCTCATTTTCTTGAGTTGAAAAGTTTATATAACTGTGCGTGTTTTTGTGCCTTTTATGTGACTATAAAATTCAAATAAGAAGATTGAACCCTATGCCTTTGTTGACATTTTCTATATCACTGCAAAAGTAGTCTATGTTGTGAGCCTTTGTTTCTATTGTTTCCATCTTTTACATTGATCATGCACTTATTTGCTCTTAAATGTAAATGAATCTTACATATAGTCTCACTATGCTCAGGATTAAGGTAGACTTACATTCAGGTGCATCTCCATAGATTAGATTTTCTTTCTTGCATTTGTGTTTCTGATTAAAATTCCTATCCCTTTTCCTAGTATCCACTTGATTTAAAGAAGAACCAACTTCTCTAAAATCTGGAGGTTGTTTCAAGTTGCAAGTCCCACATCTGAAACTTCCCATTGTTGGTGTTTATTACAAAGCACAATTTTAAATCATCAATAGGTTTCATACAAGTAGACCCCTTGATTATAATATTTCATAACACAAAATTGAGTGAAGATCAATACACCCTGACCTAGTAGATATATATCTTTGGCAGACCCACATTTATAGGTTTCCTTTCAATAGAGGCTAGACATGATTCACCACCCTAAGAGCCTAACATTGTCTAGTCATACCAAATAAAACATTATTATTTTTGGTGCTAGGAGGGTCACCAATGCATAAACGTAAAATTAAAGTTTTAACATAGAAATCAAAATTTGAACATTTAGGAATGTTTCCCATGCTTAGGTAGTTTTAAAGATAAAATGGAAAAAAGATAGATACCCATGAGATCGAAGTCTGTAGGGGATAAATTTGAGTTATTTTAACTTACTAAACATCAAAAAGTAATAAGAAACTAAGGAAAACTAAAACCTTTTCAAATCCACTTAGCTAGTAGCTCACCTAAGACTATAGTTTCCTTCATCAATACATTTTATTCCCCTCACAACCTACCAATGGTGGTTAATCCCATTTGGCTTGGTGGAGGTGGATTCCATATGAATTTTCTAAGGATTACTTATGATTTACCAAATAATTTGAATAATTTTTGGCCAAAATATGTACCTAATGGGATTCAAACCACTAAAGACCATATTCGAGCATTTAAAGATACCATTATCCAAACTCAAGTTCAACATGAGGATGTAGTGTATCACTTTTTTACTTACTCCTTAGGGTAGGTTTATTATTCTTGGCACCTTAGGTTTCTAAATGGATCTATTAATTCTTGAAATGATCTAGAAATAATCTTTTTCAACCACTTTAGGTTGCCTTTTGATTTGGCTACCTTGAACCATCACTTTGTTGTTGACCATAAGGAAAAAAATGAACCAATGAGTGTATTTCATGCATTTTTCCATAATTTATACCATAGGCTAAAATACCCCTACACACATATGAAAATAACTTCCATTTAGACCTATCTAAGGGTCTTGGACTCAATGACATCCATATTTCTCAGAAGAACCCTGACAACACTTACATCCTTTTCCTTGGCCTATAACGATGTTGTAAACATTGAAAAATAGATAGTACCAAAGGGCTATGGATTTATCCCTTTGCTTTCATTAGGTCATCCTAGTGCTTATAATCAAATTCTAATGATCAATTAGGATCTCATACACAACACTCCATTGATGAATCTAATCTTGGGTGCCATGTACTCAAGCTCAAATCTAGTATATAACCAAATGCCTATAAATTAAATTCCTAAAAGTCAACATTATATGTCTTCAAATTATGTTTTACCATATAAAAATAATTAAATACTTATTCTTGTCACCTATAACAACATTTATACCATGCCTCACATAAGTGGTTATGCCACCTCTACTAGCAATGAACATGTTATCCCATCATTTCTAAATAATTAAAATCTTATCAATAATGCCCATAACCAAACACCTCCTACCATCCATACATTTATAAATGTTGTGTAACATGTGGTTAACACATTAATGTAAATAGGAAACAAATAAAATGTTAGTTTGAACACTAAAAAAGTGAACTTGTAGTAAATGGTTTAAAGGTTGATGAATGATATGGTTAATTTACATAGACAAGTATAAAAAATAATAACCTAAATGAAAATAACCACACAAAAAATAGAAATTTAAAATTCCATAAAACCAATAGGAAATGGAAAATGAGACCTAATAATGGAGGCATGCCTAGTCTACTTGACACTGTAAATCAAATCAATAACAACAATACTTCAAATTCATTAAACCTAGTTGATTTTACATTTCCCACCTAGTGTGGTTTGAAAAACATGAATGATCAGGCTCAAACTGACCATGTTAAGTTTATCCTTTCCTCAAACATCTTCAAAAGAGAGATGAACAACCTGGTGATAGTCCCTTCACCTTATAATAATTCAAACCAAGGTAGAGGAAACCTTGGTACAAATATAGTTTTGGATAGTTAGGAGTTCTCATTTGAGAGTGACAATGAGAATGAAGACAATTTAGATGAGATCCATGAATTTAAACAATTGCAAAGGGTAAATCACTACTAGTTGAGGAGTAAGTTCCAAAGTCCATAAAGTATGTCTACTAATCTGAACAACACTCAATTTTTTTTTATGATAACTTGATCAATACCCCATTTCCACCTAAGGTACCTAGCACATGTTATCAACCCAAGAATAGTTCTACACCATAAAAAATTAATAAACTAGTTGAACCAAGTGAACATGGATATAACATTATATATGACTTGAAATCAACTAAGTCTAATATAATAATGTTTGACTTGCTCAATATTTCTAACTAGAAAGAGTTTCTAATAAAATAATTATCTACCCCAAAATGGAAATAAGCTAATATGACAACTAATTCACACATTTTAATATACGAATACAAATATTAAAACTCCCCCTTTCCTCTTAAAAATATATATGTTCAAAAATAACTTACATAATTATTTAGTGGATTAAAGTGATTCTAATAACGTGATGTCTTATGCAATTTTATAGTAGTTGGGTTTGACTCTTATAAAGTAATTTTTTTTTTTTCAATTGGATAAGTCAGAGGAAGGTTTTTGGTAAATTGAATCATATCCATATGCATTTGGCATTTGATCCTAGGGTGCAACAATTTATTGATATTCATGTATTGGATATACTTGATGCTTACAATATTATTCTAGGTAGAGATTGGTCAAGAACATTGAATGGATACATATAAACTAAATTATCTCACAAGTGGATCCCATGTTGAGGAATACCCAATCAAATTAAAATTGAGAGTGAGCCTAAAATGACTCACATAATCACAAAGTATAACAAAATGAATGAAATATTGTATAAAGAGTCTGAACTTAGGGTCCATTCACTTGAGAATGAAGTAGAAACTCATGGAAACCTCTCTATTAACATGATGTATGTGTAATAAAATGAAAAAAATAAGGATTTAGATCATATATATAAGGATGATTTCCTCTTTACACAAGAGATAACTTCATCCCCTAGTGTTACCTTAGCATATGAGGGTGTGAAACAAACTAGTCCAAATTAGAATAAAGGACTTGAAAGCTCTTCAAATGAGAATATCACCATTAAATACCTAACCATAAGGTTACTATTAGCTAATAAACACAATTTGTACCCACTAGGCATTGTTATAACAAGTAAAGAGGTCAATGTTGCAAGAACACCTACTCATCAAAATCCTACATACACAACTCAAAATCACTTGTGGATTCTAAAATTTGATGGCTCTACATCTAAGAGTGGGTGTAGAGCTAGTGTTGAGCTAATCAACCCATGGGGAAAGTAATACTTACCTATATTTCACGTATAATTTACTTACATGAATAACATAACTGAATATGAGGCACTAGTTCATGGTTTCCAATTTGTTCTAAGGAAGAAAGTTGAAAATCTCAAGGTACTTAGTGAATCAGAACTAGTGGTCAAACAATTAAGAATCTACCATGTTTATAATTACATGTTCTTATCTATATACCACATCTAAGTATGGAACTTAATAGAATATTTTGATGCATTCAATTTTCAAGCATTACCTCATAGAAGAAACTATATGATGGATGCATTAGTAAAACTATGAGTAAAACGGAACCTATAGTTGATTCCAAGTTTAGAAGGTTCTCAATGGAGTTAGTCTCTACTTCTTTTATTCCTAAAAATATCATGAACTTCTATGTATTCAATCATAATCATCATATCATTGAATTCATCACAAACATGAATGTATTTGAGTCTTAGATCATTGATGAAGATGACTAAGAAAACTTTGAACTAGATGAGGAAGGGGTGATCAATTTGAAAAACAATAGTATACCAAAGGTCATGGTCTCATTTTAAAGGCTATTTGACATGTAATTTCAAGGTGAAAAGGAAAAATTAGTACCCACCAAAGGTATGTTACACTAACATTGTAATCTAGGCAATGCCAAAAAATCAAAAATGTGTTTTTAGGCACAACATGTACTCAAAAAGAAAAAATAATTAATTTTTTCAAGCCCTAAAAGGTTTCAGGTATGTTATAGCATGGATGTATGAGAAATTTAAGGTTTTCAATGCTTATATTGTCATGTATACTATCCCTCTCAATTTAGTAGTCAAACCATTTTGTCAGAGACAAAGATCGATAAATCCATTACTAGAGATGTTGATATTCAAGGAAGTGCAGAAATTAATTTCAATAAGGATAATATTCCCTATCAAGCACTCCATGTGGGTGGCTAGTTCAATTCTAGTCTAGAATAATAATAGAGAAATAAAGTTTTGTGTGGAGTTGCGTAACTTGAACAAAGCATCAAAAAAAGATAACTACCTACTACCTTCACTAGATGAAGTCTTATAAATAGTGAATGACTCTTAGTGATGTCATTTATTGACAAGTATTTAGGATATAATTAGGTAATGGTCAACTATGAGGAGTCAATCAAGACAACATTTACAATAAAGTGGGGTATATTTGCATATAAAATGATGTTGTTCAGCCTAATTAATATAAGCTCCACCTTCCAATGTGTCATGGATATTACATTTAAGGATCTTATCAGTAAATTCATTAGCATATACATGGATGACCTAACTATATTTTTAAACAATCATGAATACCACATGAAAGACTTCAAAGAATTATTACAAAGGTTCAAAGATCATGGAATCTCTTTAAACCTAAAAAAGTGCATATTTGGGGTCATAGAGGGTAAAGTATTGGGTCACATCATCTTAAAATGAGGCATTTTTATAGACCCAGAGAGAGTGGAAGTAATCCTAAAAATCCCATTTCCTAGTGGCAAAAAAGAGTTGAATTCATTCTTTGGTAAAATGAATTTTATGAGGAAGTTCATTTAGATATTTATAGAGATAGTACAACCATTAAACAACATGCTAAATAAGGATGAGAAGATTGAATAGAAAATTTAAGAACAAATATATTTTGATCAAATAAAGACATCAATTGTAAATACTCCAATGCTAATCAATCCTAACTATATGCAACCCTAATACATCTATTCATTCACTTTATGAAAATCTAGTGTTTATTTCCTAACACAGAAGAAAAAAGCTAAAGATGAGAGACTTGTATCATTCATGAGATTTCTACTCCATAATGTGGAACTAAGGTATTCAACTATTAACAAATAGGATTTCTCCTTAATCAAAACAATCAATAAGTTTAGGCATTACATCTTATGCAACAAAGTGTTTTCCATTGTACCTTACACAACTATTAAATCCATGCTAATGCAAATTGAGTTAGGTGAATGAAGAAGCAAGTGGATGACCATTCTCCAAGAGTTTAACTTGGAACTCCAATCAATTAAGATTGTAAGAGGTCAAGGAATCAATAAGGTAATGAATTAAGTGGATCCATAGGTAGTTTGCTAGCACACTAATTGCCAGAGGAGAGCATACATCTTTCTTATAGACTTCTTAAGACTCTAGACTCTTAAGACTTAGACTCCAAATTTGAATGAATTAAATGAACCCCAAAAGACTTATTTATAGTAGAGAGCAAGGTCCTGCCAAGAATCTTTGCTTTGCTAGTGTCTACTATTCATCTACTTTACAACTCACAATATTCTATTTTATGTACACATCATAGCCTAAATAGAGATGTTGTTGGATCCACATAATGATGAGCTTGATGTTAGTGGAGATGGGTCCAACAATTCTTTTGCTTGAGTAAAAATATCATCATTATTGATTGGATGGAATAAGCATCTTAGCTGGAACACATGTCATGTATTCCAATACCATCCTTCATCATTATCTTCATGTAATGGGATGATGTAAAAGTAAGATTCACACTCAAGCTTTCTATGGATGATGGCATGTATTACATTATCTTGATCATGATGCTCTTATTCATGAATGAGATGGGGACCATAATGAGCTATCCACCTGTAAAGATATTTATGATGTTCTATCTAAATTTTAATTTGCCATGTCCAATTAGGTCTTTTGATTAAATCAAAGAATTGTCTCATAAGTAATTCACTATTTAAGTGATTAATAGTGATTACTCCTTCTTGTTGGTGTTGATCAATTGTTATGTGTGCTACTTCTAACATCTAAAAATCTGAGGAAGCACTGTGAGAAAATCATAGATATCTAGGATGAAGGCCTTCTCTAAGAATCTATTCTTGGATCAACAAAATTAAGATCTATTTTTTTTATATTATCAATCCTTGTTAAATTAAAACTAGGATATGGCTAATGCATTAAAGTAGTAGCAAGATTCCTACTCAACTAGTTTGTAACAAAATTCTTTTTCCCTTAAATGTGTTCTATAGTGTAATTAAACTAGTTAAAATAAGCTTACCATCGTACAAATTTACCTCTTCCATCCTTCTGACCATAATCCTTTTATTTAAAGGTTAAGAATCTGGTACAATCAATTTTAATGACAAAAAGAGGTAGATGCATAAGTTTAAGGGTTAATTTTTTAAGGCATTTCTTGACAACATACATCTCCTTATCTGAAGATATCCATTTTTCAAATCTTTTGCAAATATTCCACTGGCATATTCACAGATATATTCTTTGCCATCTTCTATATAACAAAGAATACCTCCCCATGCAGTGTCTAATGCATCTGTATATAATATAAACTGATCAAATTATGGAACATGAAGGACATGAAGTTTTGATACCTTTTCTTTAATATCTTGGATAGCCTTCTTGTGTTCTTTAGTCCATATGTATTTTTTATTTATTTTTAGCAATTCTTGAAGAATTATTCTATCATTTCCAATGTTTGCATAGAAATTATTGACATAATTAAGCATTCCAAAAAAGGATTTGAGTTGATTTTTATCAATAACATCTAAAAATTGAAAGACTTTCTTAGTAATATGAGGCTAGACTTTTAATTCACCATTTTTGACAACAAGTCCTAAGAAATTGCAGCTATTTTGACACAGTTGAATTTTAGTACTAGAAAGTACTATTCCTAATTCCTTTGCAATCTTGTAAAATTGAGATAAATGACTAAGATGTTTGTCAAGATTTTTACTATAAATTAGGATATCATCAATGTATAAACAAATAAAATCATATTTTCCTTCAAATATTTTATCCATATGTGATTGGAAATATGTTGGTGCATTCATAAGACTGAATGGCATCACATTCCACTGGAAATGTCCAAAGGGAAAACTGAATGTTTTTTTATGCCTATCTTCTGATTTTACTTGAATTTGATAAAAACCTAATTTATAATAAAATTAAGAAAAGTATTTACATTGGGAAACCTTTTGCATCAAATAATACATATCTAGAATAGGATAGGGATAAGGCTCTGTTATGGTATTCAAAGGCTTGTAATTAATTACCATTCTTTTCTTACCTCTTTTTTATTTTGAATGTTTGTTTATCATAGAAGCATAATAGAAAAATGGTGAAGTAGAAGACTAAATAAATTTGGCTTCTTTCAGTTCCTGAATAGCCTTTTCCATATCAAGATAGTCTATAGCTGAGATCAAAATTTTCTTCCCAATTTTCATGTGTTTTCCTTCTTTAATCCTGATTTCTATTTCAAGCATTTACTTTTTCTAGAATAATTGAGAATTATCAAAACATATTTCTTCTTGATGTTTTTTACCTATTTCTAGTATCGTTTGATATGTATAATCTAGAGGTTTTTGGTTCATTGTACTAGGGAATTGTTCAAAGGCATAGGTAAGGCGGGGAGCCCTAATTCTATTACCATGAAGTGTAAACATAACACCTTGAGGGGTAGATCCATAAGGAGAATATCTATCTATGAAGGATCATCCAAGGAGTGTATCTATAGGAATTTTATCATACTTAAATAAATCACAAAATAAAGTATGGCCTTAGATATTTACAAGTTCATGGTGTTAATATTGGGAGCTTATGAAATAATTCCCTTGGACATCTAAGGATTTATACCTGATTAAGAGGAAGTTGTTCCCAATCTCTAATTATGGGGGATTTTACAAAAGAATGTGAAGCTCCAGTATTAACTTGATCATCATATCTTCTACCATTCATTTCTATAGATATGAATTGGGCAAACCTTCCATTGATCAGTTGAGTAATATAAACTATTTTTTCTTCATCTTCTTGAGGAACAAAGGTACATACCATTCTACAATGAAGAGGATTCTCTTTGGTTACTTTAACTTGTACCTTCTCAACTTCATACAAATCTTCTTCTTTTAATGGTTCTTCCCATATTTTTGTGCTAGGAGTTCCAGGTGTCTTGTACAATACCATTAATCTATCTTTTATAGAAGGCTGAGAATCTTCAAAATAATCTTCTCTAAAACAATCTTTTTCATAACCATCAGTATCAAAAAATAAATCATTTTGATTGAGTTTAACTTGGAAAGTAGGAGCAACTAGTTCTAAGGTAGCTATTCTAGAAGGCTTAGATGGTTGCTCATCTGGTAATAAATAGCTAAACTTATTTTTATCTAATTATCAGATGGTTTGAATGTTTGATCAAAATTTAATGGCTTTGGTTTAGGGCTTTACATAGTAGGAGGAATATAATAAAAATGAGGTTGTCTTCCTCTACCTGGATACTTGATATTGTATCCTCTTGTTGTGGATCTTTGTGATGGAGGTCTTTTAGTGAATCTTGAGCTACTTTATCCTTGTTCTTTTTAGTTTTCTTTCTAGTGTCTCTATATCATAGTGATGGGTTCTTCTTCAAGGTCACTAGCCAAGTGATCTAGTTCATTTTCATCATCAATTTTATCTAGTTCTTCTATTTATTCAAGCATTAGTTCAAAGATGTCTTCTTGTTGATACAAGTCTTCATCTTCTTCTACTAAATGCCACCATACTACTGAATTAGTGGAGTAGATGGATTTGATAGCCTTATTCTTACAAGAACATTAGGGAACAATGTGACTAGGCTAGTGGCAAATATAACAGTGAAAAATTTTAGATATTGGATGGGGAAATCATCGGTGACAAATAAATTTATGTCAGGGAGTAGGAGTGTGATCCTATGGGAAATAATAGTTCTTATAGGTTAGACACTAGAATTTGTGCTTGCAAACAAATGGTTTATAGCTAAATGTGTAAGTTTTAGGGAATTTTGTAATTGCTTTAGAATCTTGATGCTTAAAGAGCTTCTGAGTAGCATGAGCTTGGGTTATGAACTGCATGATTTATTGTCGAGCAAAATCAATAGCATTTGTAAGAGTCATTGTAGACATGTTAAGACCCTTAAAATCAATGTAATTAGTGACACACTTGGCTAGGTTATATGGAAGAGAGTTTAAAAATTACATTTTGGTGAGATCAACATTCTGAGCTTTTGCTTCATATGCAAGTTTTCTATATTAGATAACATATTCTTCAAACTAGGCAAGGTCACAAAGATTCATTTTGGCTAACCATTTATGAATTTCCAATTCTTTATTCCCTTAAGGAGGGACAAACTCATTTATAAGAATTTGGAACAAGGACTGCATAGGATTTGGTTGAGAAAGACATTTTGGTTTCTTACAGGGTTAGACCTAGACCATTCCACCATTTAAGTACTATGACCCAAAAATATTTAGTAGTAAATAGTGCATTGCTATGGCCATTAAGATTTTTAGCAATATCGATAGTTTTCATAGTGTTGCACCATGTAGTAATTTCTATTAAAGGATTTAACATATTGTCTATATTAAGAAACCATGGATTAATGGGAATATGAGACCTTATCATCATGGTTAATGAAAATAAATCCTTTTATTTCAATTTGCTTTCCTTGGTTAATGAAAATAAATCTTCTTTTAATCTTTGTTTTTGTATCTTTATTTGAGTTAATATTGAAGTCGTATCCATTTGGCCATTAGCCTTCATTGTTATTTCTATAGACAAAGGTCATGTTCGAAGTCTATAACTATTTGGTATCAAAGCCATACATATGCTAATAAGTCTCTATTATTCCCATTCTGAGTATACTATTTCCTTGATTTAATTATATCCCATGATTGAGAAACCCTTTAAATTTTCTTCTCTTTTGTCAAAATTTTTATCTCTACTCATTTAGGGAATCCCCAATGAATCTTTAGTCCTAGTTACTCAATGGAATAATTCTAAAAACCAAGTAGTTCTAATCTAGGATACCAAATGATGAATGAAGTTAAAGTCAAAGGATACTTTGAGCTACCTTCGACAGAAGTTGGAGAAGGAATCTTCAAAGAAGATATGCCAAAAATTGAAGTCATTGAATTAGCTCTTGTAGGTGTAGTTGCTAATTATAAACCTTCTATTATAAAAGTTAATCAAATTTATAATTATTTTTCTTTGAAATAAAATTCTATTTTTGGTAAGCTCAAGTATCAACCTAATTTTAAGACCTTTTTTAAGCCAAGAATAAAGACTGTAGAATTGACTTTAGAATACAAGCCAGGGAAAAGCTATCAAACTCATCTGCTTCCTCTAATTTTTGAATCTAAGATTTACTATATCTATAGTCATCTAGATGTGTAGTTTGTACACTTCAGGTTAATTAGAGTCAGCATCAAAACTTTGGTCCCTATAAATATAAAACCTATGTCTTATGTAGCTTATGTGATCGAAGACAGTCTGAAATCAAACATGTTTGTCAGTTATCTATTGTAGTCTATCTTAATGAAGGAATTGTTAGCTATGAATTATATCCTAATCTCTCAGTCAGTGCCAGAGAACAAGGATGTATAGAAGTCAAGTTTAGTTCATTATCTTGTTAGTGTTTGTTTTCATCTATATATGGTTTAAAGATGTTTGGTCCTTTCCAGTATGCCTCCATTAATATTACTATACTTTATTCCATGACCAATACCAATAATCCTAAAATCATTGAAAATATGCCTTATGCACGAAGATTGAATGGTACAATCCAAATCCAAAAGGGGCATATAAATTCCATATAAATTCTTGATTCATGGAAGTTAGATTGGTTGAATAATGTAGCTCCCAAGATTCATAATAAAGAAAAAGAGATTCATAAAATAAGTGGAAATAAAATCCAAATATTTCCAAGATAATTTTCTACAATTTATCCTCCTAATTGTCTAAGACCAAGTGTTTTGAGTTATTCTAAAAGTTTAAATAGGAGTTCTCGAAGAGGAAATCTAGTTGTTGAATTAAAAGAAGAATAGGTGAATGATGGTCTAGATCCTTCCCTTCCACTCACTATGTCCTCACTCCTTAGAGAAAGAACTCTAGAATTTTATAAGGAAGACAATATAACTCTATATAAAGGTGGAAGATGGCCACCTCATAAAGGTTATTATAGATAATAAGGAGGATAAATTGCCTATTTCTCTACTACTTACTAGCCTACATCTTTTTCTGATAAAGAACCCTCTTCTAATTTCAAACAAATAAATTATCTTGCTAGATACAATGCCCACTACCAAGAGAATTTTGATGATATCTGTAGAGATGTTAAGATCATTAGACACTCATTTGATCAAATCACTGTCCTACAAAATTACATCCATGAAATCAAAAAATCTACTGATCATTTGTATCCAATGAATGAAACTATCCAACACATCAAAAAGGTTAAAGATGGAGTTTTCACAGTGTCTCAATAATCATTAAATAATCTCCATATTATTGGAGATCAGTTGACCACTTTTGAGACTAAGCTAAAAGAGCTTGAAAATAGTCTTGATTGGTTAGAAGAAATTGAAAAAAAAAGGAAGTTAGAAGATCATTAAGAGTTGATGAAGCCTTTACCAGTCAGCTTAGCACTTCTTTAGATTTTGGCCCTACTTTTGTCCCAGATACCTCTGCCAAGGAAAGAAAATCAAAATCAAAGGATTTATTTTCATTAACCATGATGATAAGGTCTCATATTCCTATTAATCCATGGTTTCTTAATATAGACAATATGTTAAATCCTTTGACATAAATCACTACATGGTGCAACACTATGCAAACCCTTGGTACTGCTATAAATCTTGATGGCCATAGCAATGCAATATTTTCTACTAAATATTTTTTGGGCATAATACTTAAATGGTGGAATGGTCTAGCTCCAACCCTATAAGAAACTAGAATTCTTTCTCAGCTAAATCCTATGTAGTCCTTGTTACAAATTCTTATAAACAAGTTTATCCCCCCTCAAGGGAATAAATAATTGAAAAGTCATAAATGGTTAGACAAAATGAAACTTTGTGACCTTACCCAGTTTGAAGAATATGCTATCAAATATAGAAAACTTTCATATGAAGTAAAAGCTCAGAATGTTGATCTCAACAAAATGTAATTTTTAAACTCTCTTCCATATAACCTAGCTGAGCATGTCACTAATTACATTGATGTTAGGGTTCTTGACCTATCTACAATGACTCTTATTGATGTTATTGATTTTTTCCAACAAAAAATCATGCAGTTCATAACCTAAGCTCATGCTACTTAGAAGCTCAATAAGCATCAAGCTTCTAAAGCAATTACAAAATTCCCTAAAAGTTACCCATTAGATGTAAACCATTTTTTTTCAAGCACAAATGCCAACATCTGACCTATAAGCACCATTATTTCCCATAACATTACACTCCTACTCCCTGACATAAATTTCTTCATCGTAGATGATTTCCTCATCCAATGTCTAAAACTATTTGATGCTATATTTTCCACCAGACTGGTCACATTGCTCCTCAATGTTCTTACAAGAATAAGGCTATCAAAGTTATCTACTCCACTAATTTAGTAGCATGGTGGGATTTATTAGAATAATATGAAGACTTTATCAACAAGAAGACATCTTTAAACCAGTGCTTGAAGAAATAGAAGAACTAGATAAAATTGATGATGAAGATGAATTAGATCAATTGGCTAGTGACCTTAAGGAAGAACCCATCACTATGATGCAAATACCCTAGAAAGAACACTTGAAAGAACAAGGAGAGATAAGCTCAAGATTCACTAGAAGACCTCCATCATGAGGATCCCTAACAAGAAGATGAAATAGTAAGTATCCAGGTAGAGGAAGACAACATTTTTATGATATTCATCCTATTATGTAAAGGCCTAAACCAAAGCCATTACAATTTGATCAAACATTCAAACCATCTAATAATTGGATAAAAAATAAGTTTAGCTATTTATTACCAGATGAGCAACCGGTTAGTCCTTCTAGAATAGCTACCTTAGAACTAGTTGCTCCTACTTTCCAAGCTAAACTTAATCAAAATGATTTCTTTTTTGATATTGATGGTTATGAAGAAGATTGTTTTGGAGAAGATTATTTTGAAGATTATCAGCCTTCTACAAAAGATAGATTAATGGCATGGCACAAGACACATGGAGCTCCTAGCACAGAACTATGGGAAGAAACATTAGAAAAAGAAGATTTGTATGAAGCTGAGAAGGTACAAGTTGAAGCAACTGAAGAGAATCCTCTTCATTGTAGACTGGTATGTACCTCTATTCCTCAAGAAGAAATATGTTTTGATAATCTTCAATTATTCTGGGAAAAGAAAATGCTTGAAATGGAAATCAGGATTAAAGAAGGAAAACACATGAAAATTGGGAAGAAAATTCCCATCTTAGCTACAGACTATCTTGATATAGAAAAGGCTATTTAGGAACTAAAAGAAGCCAAATTTATTGAGTCTTCTACTTCACCATTTTGTTGTTATGATTTTATGGTAAACAAAAATTCAAAACAAAAAAGAGGCAAGAAAAGAATGGTAATTAATTACAAGCCTTTGAATGCCATAATAGAGCCTTATCCCTATCCTATTCTAGATAAGTCTTATTTACTATAAAAGTTTGCCCAATGTAAATAATTTTCTCAATTTGATTACAAATTAGGGTTCTATCAAATTTAGGTAAAATCAAAATATAGGCATAAAAAAACATTTAGTTGTCCCTTTGGACATTTCCAGTGGAATGTGATGCCATTCGGTCTTATGAATGCACCGGCCTATTTCTAATCACACGTGGATAAAATATTTTAAGGAACATCTAATTTTATTTGTGTATACATTGATGATATCCTATTTTTAGTAAAAATATTAAATAACATCTTAGTCATTTATCTCAATTCTACAAGATTGTAAAGGAAGTAGGAATAATACTTTCCATTACTAAAATTCAATTGTGTTGAAATAGATACAATTTCTTAGGACTTGTTGTCAAAAATGGTGAATTAAAAGTCTAGCCTCATATTTATAAGAAATTCCTTCAATTTCTATATGTTCTTGATAAAAATAAACTCTAAGCCTTTCTTAGAATGCTTAATTATGTCAATAGTTTATATGCAGACACTGGAAATGATAGAACAATTATTCAAGAATTTCTCAAGAAAAATAAAAAATACATATGGACTAAAGAAAATAAGAAGGCTATCCAAGCTATTAAAGAAAAGGTATCAAAACTTATTGTCCTTCATGTTCCACAATTGATCAGTTTGTATTATAGACAGATGCATTAGACACTACATGGAGAGGTATTCTTTATTGTATAGAAGATGGCAAATAATATATTTATGAATACGCCAGTGGAATATTTGTAGAAGATGTGAAAAAAATGGATATCTTTAGACAAGGATATTTATGTTGTCAAGAAATGCCTTGAAAAATTTTCCCTTAAACTTAGGCATCTACCTCATTTTGTTATTAAAACTGATTGTACCAGATTATTAACCTTTAAAAAAAAGGATCGTGGTTGAAAGAATGGAAGAGGTAAATATGTACAATGGTAGGCTTATTTTAACTAGTTTAATTACACTATAGAACACATTGAAGGGCAAAATAATTATGTTGTAGATTGGTTGAGTAGGAATCCTACTACTAATTTAATGCATCGGCCATATCCTAGTTTTAATTTAACAAGGATTTATAATTAAAAAAATTCAAATCTTAATTTGTTGATCCAAGAATAGATTCTTAGAGAAGGCCTTCATCCTAGATATCTAATATTTTCTCATAGTGCTTTCTTATATTTTTAGATGTCAGGATCAACACACATAGCAGATGATCGACACCAACAAGGAGTAATCACTATTCATCACTTAAATAGTGAATTACTTACGAGAAAATTCTTTGATCTGATAAAAAGACCTAATTAGACATGGTGAATCAAAATTATGATAGAACATCATGAATATCTTTACAGGTGGATAGTTCATTATGGTCCCCATCTCATTCATGAAAAAGAGCATCATGATCAAGATACTATAATCCATACCATTATCCATAGAAAGCTTGAGTGGGAATCTTACTTTTACATCATCACATGACATGAAGATAATGATGAAGGATGGTATTGGAATACATGACATGTGTTCCATCTAAGATTCTTATTCCATCCAATCAATAATGATGATCTTTTTATTGAAGTGGAGGTAATGTTGGACCCATCTCCACTAATATCAAGCTCATCATCATGTGGATCCAACATCATCTCTCTTTAAGCTATGATGTGTACATAAATAGAATATTATGAGTTGTAAATTAGATGAATAGTAGACACCACCAAAGCAAAGATTATTGGTAGGATCCTGCTCTCTACTATAAATAAGTCTTTTGGGGTTCATTTTATTCATTCAAGGTTGGAGTCTAAGTCTTAAGAGTCTATATTATTAAGAAGTATGTAAGAAGAAAGATGTATGCTCTCCTCTAGCACTTAATACGATACTAAGGATCAAAAATATTCTTCTAATATTGGTTTCTATATCTTTATTTAAGTTAATATCAAAGCCATATCCATTCGGCCATTAGCCTCCACCACTATTTCTATAGACAAAGGTCCTGATAGAATACACAATGAAATATATAACAAATGATGATAGGTACAAGGATGTGGTTTACTATTTTCTTAATAATGAGTGCCCAAGTCATGTAAATTATGCTCAGATAAGAGCCTAATGCCTAAAAATTATTAACTTCATGATCAAATCAAGTATTTTATATAGAAATAATCATGAAGGTATATATTTGAGATGCCTCAATAAATAAGAAGCAACTAAAGTACTCAATTATTTCCATGAGAAGTATAGAATTGGTTATATTTAAGGGAGTGCTACAACTCATTAGATACTTAGGGTAGGCTATTACTAACTTCATGATTTTAAATATGCTCATGTTCATGTCTGGAGTTATTATACCTACCAAGTTATCATGTATAGAGAATACACCTATAACATGCCATTGCATCTCATTATTGAGGTCCAGACATTCAAAAAAGGGGGATTGGACTTTGTTAGACTGATCAATATTTAATTCATCTATAGGAGATAAGTTCATTCTTATGACAACTAATTATTGTAAGCATTAGATTCTCAAGCATTCAATAATTACACAACTAATATGCTATTCAACTTCTTAGAAGAACATATCATCAATAGGTTTTCCATGGGGGTCTTGTGGGAACTCCCCTAAAGTGAAAATTTTGTGAAAAGTGCATTGTAAAATATTGTAATTTTGTAGTAAATCTAGATCGTTCACTATTAGGTCATAGATCTAATGGTATAAATTATGTTGATGCATTTTTACCCTAATATATAACCCTCCTTTGATGTGAGGGTATTGTAATCATGATGATACACTATGTGTGAGTGAAGAGGAGATTGTAGTGGATGTATTTTAGGTTTATCCCTTCATTTTTTGGACTAAATAAGAGAAGAATTGGTTGTTTCTATGTGGACATAACCCATATTGGGTGAGCCACATTAAATCTATGTTTCTCTTGTATTATGTTTTTTGCATTTTATTTTTGTATTTCTTTCATTAATATTGCTCTGTGTTCAATATTTGTAATAATAATTCCAGCTTACCATCTTGTTTATGGCCAATACCTTATTTTCTTAGTAAACTTGAGAATCCTCACATTGTAATTAATAAGAGACTACTTAGAGATCAATGATAAGGTAGAAGCTCACCTCCTTAATGTGATACAATTAAAAGAAAAATATGATGCCACACTACCACACTTTAACAAACATGAAGTAGTCATCAAGCATTAATTTGATAAATAAGCCAAAGTAAAAATATTTTGAATCTCTGATCTAGTCTGTATCTGAGACAAGGATCACAAAAAAAGGGAAAACATGACAAGTTTTATGCCATGTGGTTGGGTCCCTACCAAATCTATGAAATATTTGGTGAGAATTCATTTCACCTAAGGTGTATAATTGGTGAGGACATCCCAGTGTCTATAAATGGATAGTTCCTCCTAAAACTACTTCTAGGCTTGAATTATCCTAAAATATTCTTGTAAACACACTCTTTCCCTTTCTTGTTTTTGTTAATTGCTTTCTTTCCTACTTAGTTTGATTTTATTTTCTTGATTTTCCCATTTTTCATTCTTTCTTTGACCTCATTTATTGTCTCTTTTTGGTCTATCCCATCTATTTTTACCTATAGGTTCCCTATTTGTCAAATAATGAAGAACATAAGACCTATAGGTAAGTGACATGAATGACATTCTAGTACGTAATTACTTTAAGTAGTTTATGGTGTTATATTCTATTTTTGAATTGAATTTGAAAGATTATTCTATTTTATGCCTTCCAAATTTGTTATTTTTGGTTTAATTTTGGATAATATATTTGATCCATGAATAAATTCTCTTGAAACCAAACACAAAAATATTACATCTTAATAGTTTTTGGGTTTGCCTAGATGAACCAATTGTGGTGAAAATCTAGGGTGAAAAATCTATAATTATGCATTTCTATTGTCATGGTGGTCCCCAACCTAGAATTGAGATGATAAGAAAATAAATAGAAAAGAGAAAATAATAAAAGAAATGAAAAAATCAATTTCAATAAAACTCAATTCTGGGTGATTTAGGTAACCTTTATCAGCACTATGAACACCTAACCAATAATACAACAAGGCCTTAAGTGGGATAAAAGACAAATTAATCAAGGATATGGACTCCTGTATAATGTTGGAACAATGTCTAGGAAAATGTTCTCAAGGTAGGATTCACTATCCTAATGATTAGATCTATAATAACTAGTCCTTGCAAGTTCTAAGAAATAATGATTTAACTCATTTGCACACACTAGGTTAATGATAATGTCTGATTTGGTCATTTATTTTCCCCTATATCCTCCTCTCTCAAATATATTCACATTATATTTGTAGTCTCAATTAGATATTATAGGTTTATAGACATGTTTCTATCATTCCAAAATACTCAAGAGTGTTTTTCAGTAGAGTCATCATTTGTTATTGCTTACTCAATATGCCCTAATTCTGCCAAGAATCAGGGAACCTATTTTTGATTTTGTAGCCTCTCTTGATTATGATTATAGGTCATTATTATCAACACTCTCAATTTTACTTGGTGGTATATCTTATTTTGTGTTCCAAACTGAGACTCTCAACCATTACCATTGGAAATACCATATCTATGTGATAAAACTTTGTATAAGGTACATAGCATAAAAGTGGAGTTTTGACCTCCCAATTTGTATTTAAAACTTGGATTATTTATCTCTCTTAGCTTTTTCTAGGAGTTCATATTTATTTACATTCTATTTAGGGTCTCAAAACCTATCCCATTTTATAACCAAGTTTAAACAATAAATTTTTATATAAATCACTTGGTCTTGAAATGAAGTCTAACCTCACTTCCTCATGTTAGTTGGGACTCACTCCTTGGCTCTCTCAGCTCCCTACAATTGCTTTATGGGTTCACTTTGATTTTCATTCCATTTCAGCCTCCAAAAACCATCCCATATTAATAACCAAGCTTGTGCAAGTCATTTTCATATTTTACACTTGGTCAATTGATGACTTTTGAAGCCTCTTATCCCACTTACAAAATCTTACTAAGTCATTGAAAAGCTTTCCTAGAACCTTGGTTAGGTATGGCCATGCATAATTGAAATTTGTTTAAGTCCTTAGACCTAATCTAAATTTTAACCTTTGATTAGGTATTTGGGATTTTATTTTTCCATCTCTAGTTGTAATTGGGTGTTTTTGGTCGATTTGGTCTAAGTTCCAAGTTTTTGAGTTCCATCGACCTAATTGAGATTCTAAAGATTGACTAGGTCTAGGGAGGGGGAATTTATTACTTCCTTTATTAATTAGAAATTTATTTTTGAATAGGTATTATAAATTCTTAGTTAGGTATTGTAGTTATAATTAGGGTTTATAACCCCAATTAGGTCAAGTTAGTGTCGAGTAGTGGGGTTGCAGTTTTATCCTGGACTTCATTTAATGATTAGGTCATGGGAATGTTGGGTCAGTGAACTCAGTGTTAATCAGATATTTATCTTGAAATAGTTCTAGGTATCGATAGGTCACATCTTAATTCTATTCAATTATTTACCCCCAATTAGTTCAGGGGTCTTTGGGTGGTGTTAATCCTAGTTCTAGCTAGGGTAAAAACCCCACATAGGTTTACACAAGTTGGTAGGGGAAGTTTAGTTATATTTAGGGTCTTAAACCTCGACTAGGTCTTAGGTTAGGCTACCAGATCATCTTATTTATATCCTAGTATTTTATCTTGATTACTAAGAAAAATTTTCATAATTATAATCGGGGGTTTAGACCTCGATTAGATCTTAGACCCCCATTTCAGTTTTCCCACTCAAACACTTAGTTTAAACCAAAGGAAAAGACTCGATTAGATATTTTAATGTGTCTAAGGTTCCCTCTAGTTCTATGAAGGATTTCAAAGCTTGATTAGAACTAAGATATTTTAAATCTAAAAAGTGAAAATTTTAAAAGACCAAATTCCCCAAAACCCAGATTAGGCATACTAGGCAAGTTTTGGGGCCTTTTTCATTTTTGACCAAAACTTTTGATTCTGGTGTCAGTTTATTGAATCATTTGATTTGAAAAAAAGTTAAATCTAACATATATGTCTTGGTACCTTTAATTTATATAAATTTCTCAAGTGTAATGAAATTATAATGTTTTAAGATTATAAGTTACATGTGGAACTTTTAGTTGCAAAAATTAACTTATTTTTTAACCTTATTGCAGGCTAAAATGGAGAAAAAATGCAAATGGTGGGATTAAGAAAGTGAAAGAGAAATCTGGAGGGATATGAGATGATGGAAATTATATTAATAGGATAAACCCCTAGTCATTGTAAGGGTTGGCTTTTTTTTGCTCGAAAACACTCAAAGTCAATCACTTATTTTTTAGTTTATTTTATCCCTCTTTTGTAACCCTACTGTTATGCTAGTAGATTTTTAGTTGATCGATCATTATGGATTCTCATCTTGATTTTTAAAATTAATATTATGATAATATAAGACTAAAATTTTATTTATAACTTTTCACATAAAAATAGTGGTTGTGGCTTTCTTTTCATAGTCTGTTTCATTTTGAAGTTTCCATCAGTTTTGTTTATGGTTGTGCATTTTCTAAACAAACCATAGACTAGTTTGTGTGTTTATGTGATTGAGAAATCCAAATTCTTCCACATTATTTTAAGTTTTATCTCTTTCCCCCTTTTATTTTACATTTTTAATCAAATATGTTAGGTTAGGTCTTTTTTTGATAGCAATCTATTTATGCATGCTTATCTTGACTGTTTTTTCTATTTCATTGATATATTGTTTCCACATTATTAAATTTATTAATACTAGGGAATGAACACTTTAAATTAACATTTTGAAATGTTTTTACCTCAATCCCTAATTTCACACTCAATAAAATGTATACGCATGATTCATTATTTTCAATATCTGATTAAAACCTAGTTAAGTAAAGCATGAAGTTGTAATTACCATCTAGTTTATTTAAAAATAAAAAAACTATTAAAATGTAGTTTTAGGTTTGACACCAGTAGGCCCATTGATTGAAATAATCCACAACACACAAATGAGTGAATATCAGTGTGTTGTGACCTAGTAGATATATACCTTGGGAAGACTCACATTTGTAAGACTCCTTTTAGGAGAGGCTAAACAAGATTCGCCATCCCAATATCCTAAAAATTGTGAGTCATTCAAAATGACACACCAACACAAAACAAGGTTGGCCAGGTTGATACAATTGGGCAAATATAATATAATATAATAATATCAGGTATCCTAATCTAGTCTACTATAAAAATATGCTAAAAATAAATAATGCCATCTAGGTTGAATTAGTTTATTTTTAAAAGTATTCAATCACAGAACTATGTTGGATAGGTTGACTTAGTTGGCTTACTTTGAAATACTAAGTAATTTTATTAAAAAATAGGAACATAAAATTGAAAAAAGTGATAAAACTAAGTACTGAGTTGGTTAGGAGGAACCTAAACAAATTTAACTAGGTTGACTTAGTTTGATGAAACTTGATGAGTGAAAGTTAAGACATGAAAAAGCTAAACATAGTCAACTAACTCAACTTTATTGAAAGCCAAAAATTTTTAGGAGTTAAACATTATCGATTACCTTGACTTTGTTTGTTAAACTAGAGATTAAATTTTGAAGAAAGTGAACATGATCGACTAGCTTGATCTTATTTTCTGGGACTAAAGCTTGAGATATGTAAAAAAATAAAAAATTTAACATGCTTGATATTTTTTACTATAACTGAAAACCTACAAATAGAGAACAAAACTAGGTCGACTAATGTGACCTAGTTAACTTTAGATTCTAAATTAGCATATAGAAAATAAGACCATGTAGAGTAGTGCAACCCATTTGATTGTAAATTAAAAAATTAAATTATAAAGGCTAGATTCAAGTGAGGTTCATTAAAATGTATGTAACAAATTATAATATATCTCCAATTTATCCTAATTATTAAATCAAAAATCAAATATTGTAATTAATTAATGCTTATTTCAATACTATTTATATTAGGAACATGACCAAAATGGATCTGCTAAACCTATCTAAGGGGGCACTTATCACATAAATCTAAAATAGAGGGTTCAAAGCTTATAGGAAAATAATACAATGTAATAACCCTAACTAGGTATGAATACATGAAATAAAACTAATCTAGTGTCATCAAAGCATATAACACAAATGGGGATGCTTAAAACAAACAAAAAAATCAAGGGATCATGGTTATAAAATAAGCTCTTAAATCACCTAAGGTGGAATATGGAAATCAAATAAAACCCTATAACTATACTAAGTTTAAATATAGAGGTAATCTTAGAAAGGATTTAAACATTCAAACCTATTACCTTATGTAATATATATTTATCAAAAGAAATAAAAAATTTAGAGATACTTACCTTTAAATGAACTTGTCGAGTCTCAATCTCCCCCTTGGCCAATGGTGTTTTTCATGATATTGTTGTGTCTTTGTAAGGATCACACAAAAAAAATAATATCTAGACAAAAAAAAATCATACCTTCATACAAGACTTCCCACAAGACAAGTTATCTTCTCCCCAGAGAAAACCCTAAGTAATAGTTCCTTCAATTATATATCTAATAGAATTTTAAGCTATAATAATGTGAAAATTAATGTTCCTCTCCTATTGGATTGAAGTAAATATTATATTTCTAATAATTAGTGGGTCCTAACCCTTATATATTTTTATCTAAAAAAGTCAACCAACATGACTATGTTTTGGATAAAGTTACCATTAGGACTAAAACTAAGTCAACCAGGCTAAATTAGTTCCATAACATGTGGTAAATTTATTCAAATAGAGTTGACTTGGCAAACTTAGTATGAAAACTAGGTATTTACTTAGCTAGGTGCTATTTTAAAGGATAATTTCTTAGGGAGTTGGATAAATAGGGTTTATTTTCTTGTGGATTTGGATAAGTGGGAGTTGTAATGGGTTTATGTATGATAGAGTTAACCAAAAATATTTTAAAGCACCAATGGTATTTCCACTTATATACACATAATATTTTTAAATTTTATTGATTATTGATACTTTTTATCTTACAAGAACCCGTCGAGTCTTAATCTCTTTGAGTGCATACCTTAAGGGGTGCATCGAGAAAGGGGTAATCATACCATTGGTGCTTCATAATATTATTTTCCATTTTTCCACTTGACATCTACACACTTGTTTCATAAAACCATTTACCCTAATCTTATCCTTATCTAGTTTACCCATTCCAAACATTTGTCATGCTTTATCCTCCTTGTTCTTTCCTTGACCTCCTTTCATTAGTTGACTATACTAAGTTGACTAGGTCGACCCTATATAGTTTTTAACCTCTGATTATTATACAAGGTCTACTAGATTGACCCTATACTATTTTGGGATATTTTTCACTTGGAGTTTCATTATCCCTTTGATCGACCTAGCTTTAGACCTAGTGATTTATCTCTTGAAAAAATGTAAGGTTGGCTGGGTTGACCCCATATAGCTAACATATTCAAAAGGATTTAGGGCAAGATCTACCTATATATATATATATATATATATATATATATATATATATATAAGTTCATTTCCAACCATTTGATAAGAGAGAAGCAAAGAATAATAAGAGAGAATGAACATCTACTTATTGACCATTTTACTTGAGGAATAAAGCTTAGGGTTTTATACTTTCTTTGGACATATGGATCTTATCTTATGGATAAGTCTTTTGGATGCATAGATAGGTTGTGTAGCTTATAGATGATCTTTATTTGTTATCATTACATATCTTAACAATCTCTTGTGAAGCACCTTGGCCAAGGGAGAGATAGAGGCTCAGTGGGTTTGTCTTTAAAGGTAAGTATTACTAACTTTACTTATCTTTTGTAAGAGTATATAGATAATGTAGTTGTGCTTCTCTTCCATGCATTAGGATTCTATATACATTGACATGTGTATATGTTTTCTATACATGTTTAGTTTAGTTTGTTTAATTTCTAACCCCCACTTTGTGTGACAAGATTTGGTGAGCAATAGATTAGATTTACTTTCTTGATTATTAAAATAGAGTGAAAATTAAATCTAGGACTCTTTTAGGGTTATTACATTATTGTGTTAGACTGTAGGCTTTGGAACCCTTCCTAGTATGGTGTATTATAACAA
Source organism: Torreya grandis (assembly GCA_037957365.1). NCBI lineage: Eukaryota > Viridiplantae > Streptophyta > Pinopsida > Cupressales > Taxaceae > Torreya > Torreya grandis. Next base: position 5,713,677 of record JARHVA010000357.1, on the reverse strand, counting down.
GTGATCCCCTAATCAGGTCTAGTGGATCCCCATATTGGTCATGCTCCCACTTAACAAATGTATTCCCAATCAGAAGTGTAGGTATACTCTATTTTCTATGATCCAAGATTGATTTATAGATATGACATATTTTTTATTGCATATATTCTAGTGAACTTGACGTGAACTAACCCTTGCAAGATTTGTTCATGTCTTTCATTCTTTTCATCATTATTTTTATCATATATTTTCCATACTTTTCTTACTTTTTAAATTACTTGCAAAAATTATCCTTTTTCAATTCACAATCTATTATAGGCATTTTGATTTTCCCTATCTGTTGTACTAGATCGACCCAATTAACCCTGTATATTTTTCTAGCCTCTATTCATTGTACTGGGTCGACCTAGTCAACCCTATGTTGTTTGTAGACCCTATTCACTCTTTTGCCAACCTCTATTCATATAATGGATCGATCTAATCAACCTTGTACTATTTAAATGCCCTATTTTATGTCTTGGATTGACTTAGTTGACCCTATACTATTTTATACCTTCCTTATTTGCCAATTTTGTTAGTGTTTTCCATGTAGCCTTCTATTATCCACTCCTAATTAGCATCATGAAACCTCTTATAAAATTATTTCTTAATAGTCTCAACCCATTCTAAATGTACATAGGTTATTCTCTCCTACCCATCCTATCCACCATAGAAGACACCTATTTATGGTACATCTCTTCATCACATGGTTCTAAATATTCTCAATATTTATATACCCCATGTTGTATAGTAGATATAGAGAATCCTATTAGACAAATCCCAAACCATGACAATCGTATACCTTATACCACTTTTACACCTTATAAACTTTGAATTCATAAACTCATCAACCCATATACATCAAATGTTGGAACCTCACATTATGATCCACCTCTTACAACCAATGTTCATAATCCTCTTGTTACACCCATAACAAGATCACCTAGCATTATCACTTCCCAAAGTAACATGGTTGAAACCACTCAAATTGATAATCTATAGGGTTTCCAATTATTCAAAAACCTTGATGATAATACTATTTACACTCCTCACAAGAATGGTAGATTTACCAAGCTTCCTTCTTCTTCTACCAAACTTAAGAGCACTAATGTTGGGAATCATCCACCTACAAAGAATCCTCTTCCCACCAACACTAATAATCCTCTTCCTATCAAAACCAATACCCATCATACAAACACCAACTCACCTATTGATACAACTCAACTTTTTGTACAAGTCATCCAACAAATGAACATCATGTAAACAACCATTCAATCTCAAATGATGAAAATGCAACAACATTTATTAAACAAGACTAACCAACCACTTCAAGTCATCATGTCTCAACCAAATCAAAATTTTGTACCTCCTCCCCTTAGAGATGCTAATGGGATTATCATCCCTTAACCTCTAATGAATAACAAAATGCTTCAACATCTTCAAAATTGACCCTTAACCCCATTCATTACATATATATATATATATATATATATATATATATATAACAAAATGCTTCAACATCTTCAAAATTGACCCTTAGCCCCATTCATTACACACACACACACACACACACACACACACACACACACACACACACACACACACACACACACACACACACACACACACATATATATATGTGAAACATTTCTCCAATTATCACATATAATGGGACTAAAGACCTTACTATTTTTATTAAGTCTTTTGGTAATATCTATAAGTAATGGGTCCAAACTAACACCTTTGCTACCACTAAGCTCTTAGACAAAACTTTTATTGGTGATGCACTTGAATGGTACAACCAAATTCTTAGACATTTCATCTCACAATTAGAGGATTTAATAAATGCTCTAGTGACGGAATTCCAACATGATGACCTTCTTGAAAACTAAATTAGTCATTTCATCAATGCCAAGTAGCTTCCAAATGAATCTGATCATACTTTCATTAAATGATGGAATTCTCTCACTCATAAAGGTGACCATAACATGAATTATGATACTTTTTTAAAACTATTTGTCACTACTCTTAAACCTCCCCTTTAATATAAAGTTCAAATATTTTCACCTAAAACTTTAGAAGAAGCCTTAGATCAATAAAAAAGTCAAGACTTTCTTATGACTCAATTTGAACCATCTCAAAAAACTACTAAATAACCTTTTAAATCATTTTCTCATAACATTGATTCATCCAATCCTTCCCAACCTCAAAATGGAGAATGCCATTCAATAAATTTTAACCTAGCCTACCCACCCTTGACTCTAGAACAACTTAAGAATAAATTTCCACCTTCTAAACCCATGAGCTTTGATCCTTCCAAACCTCCTCAAAAATGGTACAATCCTGATACATTTTGTTTTTAGAATGCTACTATAGGTCATTCTCATGAGTCTTGTTGTGATTTTCACTAATTTATTTTTTCTTCCTTACTTGGTCCACATTTTAATCTTGATATTCTCACAAAAAAACATTATCAAGACTATCTTCAATCTTCTCAAATTCAATCTCAAGAACCACAATCACATCAACATTAACTACCTAATGAATAACAATAATTATCCCATACCACCCCTCATCTACTAATTTTGTTCAAACCATAGTTGATCTTTCTTCCTATACCAATAAGGAAAGGATATCTAACATGAATAACTTTAAACATGTTATGGAATCCATTGAACCTCAACCTCTTAATTCACATGAACGAAAGGAATACTTATTTCAAATAATTTCTCCAAAGCATATCATACATGATCCTCCTTTACCTCATTTACCTCTTCATACCTCTCTTACCCATCATATGTCAAATTCAACCTTCTTAAAATCTAATAAACCAATACATTTACCTATCTCCAAATGCACCTACAAACCCAATGCAATGCATTTTAATAGTTCAATATTACCTCACTCCAACTCACATGTTGGGGCATCTTATGATGCCCATCCACATGTCCCTTTAGACTTTGGGACATCTTGTGATGCCCATCCCTATAACCACTTACCCTTTGGGGAATCTTATGATGCCCACTCTTATTCTAAAATATATAATAACAAACAAATCCATCTTCAATATACTTAGAGACTTATAGACTTGTATTTCACATGATTATCTTTGATACAAACATTAGCATAGATCTTAATTATTCTTTTTTTCTCATGTTTTTTTTTTTTTGGCACTTTCTTTCCTTTAATTTCATTTTACTAGCATCATTTTTTTCATTTACATTCTTTGGTTTTATTACACATTAATTTGGCATTTTATTTCATTTTTGATCCTTATATATCTCATTTATTTTTGTCTTTTTATGTTATTCTTTGCCTTAGTAGTTTTATGATTACTTTTTTCCTTATTTAGCATTCACCCCATCGGCTTCTCTTTTGTGAGTTTACAATATAAGACCATGGATAGGACCTATCCCTCCTCACAAAATATAACCTTTGCTTCTTTTCTCATTTTATTATTTACATATTTCTTTTTATCACCCTTGTGGGTTTTTTTTTTTATGAGTTGCAGTGTAAGACCATGGATAATACCTGACCTTCCTCATAAAAATACCATCTTGTCATTCCTTTTATAGAAAATACTTTTGATCCTTGTTCTAAGCTTTATATTTTTGTTTCTTTTGATATATAGAATTTTAAAAAATAATCTATGTTAGAATGTTTTCCTCCATTTCCCTCATTATTATGATAAGGAATCACACTTTTATGTCATTATATCTATTTTTACCCTTTGTCACATTTTTTTGTGATTTTAAGTAATTTAAATTGTTTCATGTATCACTCCTCTTGATTCACCCTTCCTTTCACTCTACATTGGATAAAACAAGGTCAAAGTCAAGATATCACTTTTATTTCACCTATATTTATGAGACTCTTAGACCACATGCTCTTTGAAGTTCTCTCTCTTAGAATCCTTGTTCCAAATATTCAAATGAAAATCATATTCAACACCCATGTTTGGTTTTCATAATTCATATGGAGGAGGAATAGAAAATGGCATCAATAAAGTTAAAATCCAAATAATTTGAAATAAAAGGCAATGATATAAAAAAAAAACATACAAATCTCAAAATTCAAATCACACCAACATATGTGATTACAATCACATCTCCTATCTATAATCAAATCTCAAACTCCATAATTGGTCTCACATAGAACCATGGTCATTTGGGGTGTGGTAGGATAGAAGATTGGAATAGGGGAATTCAAAAAAACTCTATGGTGTTACCTACTTTATCATGTAAGTACCTAATATTCATAGTATATTGATGGCTCTATAATGTGTCTTGAGGAATGAGGAACATATTATGGGAAGGTAGTTCCATTTTAATTTTTATGTATATAGCCTTCATGGGATGATATATATACTTCCTTTGTTGACCTAAGACTTGTGTAGCTTAGAGAAGTTCTTCAGAGTCCTTAAGGTCAAAAGTCCTCTTATTTTGACAAACCTAATTTGAGTGTCTTTATTTTGATACTACCTTGGTTTTTCCATCATTATCCCCTCCACCCATTTCATTTCCCCCCTTGATAGGAAAATTATGATTCAAAATATATTTTCCCTTATTCTTTACTTCCTTTTTCTTCACCTCTTAAAAACATGATAGCACTACTTTGTTTCAATTTTATCTATCCTTAGACTAAAAAAAACATGTTTGAGAAACTATGGATTACACCCTTACATAATTTATTTACCACACCACCTCATTGTAATACTAGTCATGTCATTAGGTGGTTGTCTTTTCTTACATAATATCTTTGAAAAAGCACTAAGTTTGAGTTTTCATCCTTTAGAGATTTTTATTTTCTTTTATCCATCATGTTTTTATTTTATTTTTGTGGCATTAACTTATCTTACATATGACATTTTCCATCATTACATGTTTATCTTTATGTATGCCTTCTTCTTATTTGTCTCACATCTTCAATTACATTTCATTTTCAATCTGTCATGTTTTTTTTTTAATTTTTCCTATCTTACATGAGCTCACTTTTCCCTTTCTTACATATCTTTGTTCAAGTTTTATTCCATGGATATTTTATTTTTCATTCATGTTTTACATACTTCACAACATGATTTAGAATGTTATATATTCCTTTTTTCCATTTATGTTTTACATGCTTCCCAATATGATTTACTATGTTCTACAATCATTTATCATTCATTTTCCAATCATTTGTCATTCCTTTGCCATCATTTGTCATTATTTTTCCATCATTTTATCATTCATTATCCTTCAATAATCTAGCATTACCTTAACAATCCTAATTTACTAATTTTCCTAAAATATCTATCCCTACTAATTACCATATGCCTATCTTCCAAAAGCTTTCGATTTTTGGCTTTTTTTTGTACTAACTTATATAGGTTCAGATAGTGTTCTTCACATTGGATGCCTTTACTTTCTCTTACAGTTTACTTATTTATCTAAAACACCACTAAGGTAAGTAAAGGTATGTGTTTTCAACTCTATCCTTTCATTTATCTTATTTTTTACTTATTGCACTTTACTTAGCATTAATGTTTGTGTTATCATGTTCTATCCTGAAGCACCATCCCATGTTTCACTTACATGACATGTGATGAGATTTGAGTGGGGCATATGTATACACATAATATTTTTAATTTTTATTGATTACTAACACTTTGTATCTTATAGGAACTCATCAAGTCTCAATATCTCTAATTTCATGCCTTAAGGGGTGCACCAAGAAAGGGGTGGATGGACCATTGTTGCTTCATAAGATTTTTGTTCTTTTTTCCACTTTCCATCTACACACTTGTTTCTTAAAACCATTTAACCTAAGATTATTCTTATCTATTGTACCCATTCCAAACATTTGTCATGCTTTATCTTATTTGTTCTTGCCTTGAATCCCTTTCACAAATTGACTATACTAGGTCAACTAGGTCAACCCTATGCAATTTTCAACCTTTGATTACTGTACAGGGTTGACTGGGTCAACCCTTTACTATTTAGGGATATTTTCCACTTGGAGTTTCATTAGCCCTTCAACCAACCTAGCTCTAGACCTAGTGATTTATCCCTTGAAAACATACAAGGTCAACTAGATCAACCCCATATAGCTGACATATTAGAAAGTATTTAGGGAAAGATCCACCTATATATACAAGTTGATTTCCAACCATTTAAGAAGAGAAGTGAAGAAGAATAAGAGTAAACAAACATCTACTTATTGACCATTCTACTTGAGGAATAAATCTTAGGGTTCCATGATTTATTTGGAGATATGAATCTTGCCTTATGGAGAAGTCTTTTAGATGCATAGATAGGTTGTGTATCCTAGATATGATTTGTCTTTGTTATCCTTACATACCACAACAATCTCTTGTGAATCACTTTGGCCAAGGGAGATATTGAGGTTCAGTGGGTTCATCCTCAAAGGTAAATATTCTTAAATTTATATCTCCTTTGTAAGAGTAGATACATAATGTAGTTGTGCATATATTCCATGCATTAGGATTTCATATACATTGACATGAGTACATGTCTTCTATGCATGTTTAGTTTAGTTTGTTTTATTTCCAACCACCACTTTTTGCCACAAGATTTGGTGAGAATTAGATTAGATTTAATTTCTTGTTTATTATAATAGAGTGAACATTAAACCTAGGACTCTTTTAGGGTTATTGAATGATTATGTTAGACTATAGGAGTTGAAACACTTTCTAGCATGGTGTATTATGACAAGGGATCCTGTAATTTGGTCTAGTAGATCCCTATATTGGTCATGTTCCTACTTAACAAATGTATTCCAAATCAAAAGTGTAGGTATGTTATATCTTCTCTGAGCTAGGATTGATTTATAGACATGATGCATTTTTGATTTCATACACCACCCTTTTCTCAATGCATCCTTATGGCATGTACTCAGAGAGATTGAAACTTGATAGGTTATTATAAGAGAGAGAGTCAAATAAATGATAATGTTTAAAAATATTATATGTATACATGATGTATATAAGTTGGATGTGTAGGATTATGTATAATAATCTGAGGGAAACATTGTGTTTCACCCACACTTTCAGTAAGAATCACATGTAGCCAAAGGTATGGATGTAGGAATAGTATAAATAGTAGTAGTCTAAATACCTATGGTGGAAATGGTACTTCATAAAGGTTGATCAGTATCATTTAATGGATCATACTATTCCTTAGATGTATTATCCTTAGCTAATTTTTTTATTTGTCTTTTTTTACATATAGTAGTGCACCATGAATTTGTAAAATTATGTCACTAAATTGAGTTAATTCCATTAGATCTATGTCATAAAATATATTAGGAAAGTCTAAATAATCATTTCCTTTATAATTATCCATAGTAATTATTTCATGAATAATTTAAAATTCAATAGTCATACAAAGTCCATCAAGAGAGTGTGTAGGAAGATTAAAATGAGCCATACATGCCATTTAGTGTCTTGTTGTAACTATTGTAGCACATAATTACACCTTATATGAGAGTTTTTCAGGCTCTCTCACTCTTGGATCTCTCACTCTTGGATAAAAAATGGGAATACCTCCAATTTATGGGTATATTGTGATAGAGGTGAACCTCTAGGTTATGGGCCAGCTCCCTAGGTGATTAATTAGGCTCTTAGTAAACTACTCTAAACTATTAATTACTAAAGAAAAGGGTTAGAAAGAAGAAAAAGGGATAAATAGTAATAAAAAGGGTGATACACCAAGATTTGACACTCCAAATTTCTTGAAATTGACACTAAGGAAGCTCAAAGACAACCCTGACTCACACAACCTATCAAACATGCCATTTTTGCATCAATATTTCTAAGACTAGGCCCACTAGGTAAGAGATGAAGTATGGAGGAGTATGAAACTCACATAATACCTTCACTAATGACAAAAATAAAAAATATCATACCTAAAATAATGGTGGAAAACCTACAAAAATTCAAGAAAGATGGATAATTTCCAAGAAAAGATACCCTTCCACAAAGTAATCATGCACAAACTAACTAAATCACTAGTTGCAAGTGAAGAGGTCAAACAAATAAGTTGTTTTATTGCTTCAAGAGGCTATTCTTATAAACATTGGTAGGGCTACACCATACCAAAATGAGGAGCATCATTATGAAGAGAAAATCTATATATAAGAGAAAAGGGAAGGGAGAGGAGAAGATATTTTGATGAATATGACATCATGCTCCACTAAATTGAGAAAATATCTCAAAATATCTAAAAAAGATCTCAAACTATCTAAGAGATTTATTAAATATTCCAAATTGATTTTCCACGTCCCAAAAATCCTCCACTCACTTATACGCCACATCTCCACTTGGTTTCTAGAAGCCTCTAGACACTTTGTGAAGGCTTGCAACATCAACACACCATTATAGTTGTGATATTAATAAATTTTAATTATACATTTATCTAGTTTGAAAATAACATAATTTTAAATAAGAAGAAGTTAGATTTACAATACAATAAGAAGCATAAAAATGAAGTTGTGGATCAAATATATGGCTAAAAATTTGACATGCAGTTACACACAATCACATCAACACCTTTAGAACATGGAAAATGGAAAATCACAAAGCAAGATATGAGAAAAATCCATCATATCTTATATTTAAAAAACTATCTTGAATATAATCTCAAAAAGGTAATTTTAGTTTTTTTTAAAGATTAAAATGACCCCTGAAACCTACCCTCTGAGTGTTTTTTGGTAAAAAGTTGGCTGAGTGATAAATATTCCTAGAAGGGTCACTTTGCACCATCATAAGTTTTTATTGGAAACTCAAACAACTGCAAAACGAAGTGAATTACCTTCTAATGATATTAGAGTAAAATCATACATATTTTCATGGAATTTGGACTTCATTTGATCCTATGAAAATGGGAATCAAAAGTGCTCACTGGGCAGATTTAGCAACTAGGAGATGCATAAAATGACTAAGTAAAAATCAACATAGAAGTGGATTGTCATAGCTATGCATTTTACACACTATATCCCATATGTGTACACTATATTTTCCATTATAACATAATGAATTTTATATATCACCATGATAAATTTGAACAAGATTTTACCTCCAGTATTGTTGTGAAAATGAGCTTGATATGTGTACACTGGCTAGATCTGAAAACTAGAAACACAAAAAAAGACCAAGTAAAGATCAGCTTAAAAGCCAATTTTCATATCTAAGCATTTTGCACGTGAGATTGAATTTATATGAAATTTTTTAATTTCATATTCTCCACAAATTTGGATACCATCATGTGCAATTTTAAAAATATTTGATGTTATTTGCTCCTATGCAATGGTGTTTGAAAAGTGTTGCACAGGTTGATTTGGCACCTGGAAACACAAAAATCTGCACACTAGGTAGTTTTTATGACTGCATTATTTTCAAGTTAAGAATAATTTTATAATAAAATTGTAAAATACTCTACATTTTATTTTGAGTTTCAGTTGTGCACTCCAAGTTTTGTCCCTGTGCTTTTCAGTTTCGAGGCAGTGAGGGTTATGACACAAGGCGCGAGTTTTTCATTTTGTACGGGTTTTTCATTTTGCCTAAAGTTTTGTCTAAGTCTCAAAGTTGAGTGGAAGCTGCCAAGTGTCATCTATCGAGACAAATTAAAAATTGTTTCTAAAAGTATTGGAACATGCCATGTGTTTTGTTATAACTTAGCAGAGCGTGACAAGGGTCAACATCTGTGTTTCAAGTTTTTTATGAGTTTCAAAAGCTTCTTTCAAATAAGCTTCTCTCAGAGTCCCACAGAGGGAACCAAGTGGAAAATATAGAAGGTTTCAATATGTTTTTCTAAAAGTAGCATAAAGTACCATGTGTCCCTTGTTAAAGCTCAATAGAAGCTGCCAAGTGTCAACATCCATAGTTTCTTCATTTTATTTCATTATTGAGTAAAGACTGTGGTGGGCCCTAGGTTTTGTTTCTAAAGTAAGTGAAAGCTGCCAAGTGTCATCATCTGTGTGAATCTAAAATGAGTCTCAAATGTTTCTATAGTATAGCTAAATATCAGTGGAGACTACCACATGCCATCTTCTGTAGGACTCTCAAAAAGTATCTAAAGCTTCTATAGACAAGCAAAAGCTGCCACATGTTAGTTGTTAATGCTCAGCAGAAAGCACCACCTGTCCCCATTCCCCTTTTGAAGCTGCTAAGGAAAGAAGTGTTATGGGTCCCATTTTCTATAAGTTGATAAAGTTTCAAATTAGCAGACTGTGACAGATGTCAAAGACGGAGCACTCCTGATACAAAGACACAGTAAAGAGTATAAGTTACACAGAAAGTGCCATGTGTCTTATGTAAGTGCTGCAGAAGCTGCCAAGTGTCATTTTTTGATGCCTCCTGAATGATGAGATTGTTATCAAGTGAGGCAAGTGGAAGCCATCAAGTGTCCTCACCTATTTCATATTGGGAAGCATCACGTGTATCTAATTCAGCCAATTAACTTGCAAGGAGACTAAACATTTTAGATCCAAAAAATATCTTCTATTAGACACTTCTAGTTAAGTTAGAGTTCAGTTAGACCATTAGGATTTAATCTTGTAGGCAATATAGAGCTAGTCATATGCTATAAATATGGGTGCAAGGAAGGGTGAGAAAATCATCATAAGAGAGAGATTTTTTTGCAAGAGATTGTTATCAAGAAGTTTTTGAGACTTTCTTGCTGTGACCAGTAATATCATTTACCTTTGTTCTATTTTTTTAATTCAAAAAGTTTGTATAATTGTGCATGTATCTATGCCTTTTATGTGACTAGAAAATTAATAAGAAGATTGAGTTCTGTGCCTTTGTTGATATTTTCTATGTTATTGCAAAATCGTCTAAGTTGTGAGCCTTTGATTCTATTTGTTTTCATCTTTTACATTGATCATGCATTATTTGATCTTTAATGTAATTGAATCCTAAAGATAGCTTCACTATGCTTAGCATTAAGGATCAAATTAAATTCAAGTGCATCACCATAGTTAAATTTTCTTTCATTGCATTGGTGATTTCATTTAATTTCTATCCCTTTTCTCACGATACATTTGAGATAAAGAAGAGCCAACTTATTTAAAATCTAGAGGTCATTTCAGGTCACAAGTCCCACATTCCTAAAACTTCCCATTGTTGGTGTTAGAAATAGTGCAATTTTAAGCATCAACATTTTTTTGGCATGCCTAGTGGGACAATCTCTTGAAGTTTATTTCAAGACTATATGAACCAGAGAGCTACAAGGAGTTAGAGCTATGGACCAATAACAAGAGCTCAATCTGTTGTGAACCTAGGTATTCTTTTACCACCATTGATAACTAATTTAAGAAGAAGGGTCAATAAATTTATAGCAATACCAAGAGCAAACATGGGAACACCTATAGCCCCAAGGAATTATGTAAGTTGGAACACTAGTAGTCCTCTGATTCTCCCAGTATCACTAGCCACTTGGGATCCTATTCCAGTAAATGCCCTAAAAGCTCTACCCAAATTTAGTGGTCAAGATTTCAAAACACTTGAAGAACATCTATAGGATGTGTCTGATGTTTGTGTAATACATGTGATCACATAATAGAATGTGGCTATAAGATTGTTAGCAGCTTCTTTTAAGGGGAAGGCTTTAGATTAGTACATATCTTTGACCCCAAATACAATATCTACATGGAATCAACTTAGAGATGCTTTCTTTGAAAGATTTGAAGAAAAGGGTGATAAATCTTCTTTATTACAACAATTGATTACTATCAAAAGGGCACCATAAGAAGCAATGACTGATTTCAATTCAATATTTCAAAAGACTTGGGAAAGAATTCCTACTACAGCAAGACCATTACCAAGTATGGCTATAGTATTTTATCTTAAAGCCTTAAATTCAGATATATCAATAATGATTCAGTCACTTGGAGGTCAAACTCTGCCAGAAGCCTATGACTATGTAGTCAGAGCTGAAAATAACTTAATAGATGCTAGAAATTTGCCCCCAAGGCCTCCCATGCCCATTTTTCTAGAGATTACCTTATCTTTGCCTCAAGAAGCCCCTAATCCCATATCCCCACTATGTCTATGTATACATTTCCTCAACAACTTGCTAAATAACTTGTCCCTATCCAATCATCTAAGATGGATGATGTCAAGAACATCTTAAGGACATTCTCTAATGAGATAATTAACCTAAAAAAGATAGTAGATCCTTATCTTAGACCCCAATATCAAGGCTACCAAGGAAATAAATTTCCACCGCAGCCAAACTAGTATCAGGGTCCTCAAAGGAAAACTAACCCTCAGCCATCGAACCAATTAGTTGTAGTCCCTACACCCTCATAGACTGTTCCCCATAATTCAAACAAGGAGATTGTTCAAGGGCAGAATAATTATGTAGATGGCACTAATGCCTGGTGTTTCCCTTGTAATAATGATCATATGCCCAAATATTGTCCTATGGATAATCTATAGCAAAAGATAGTAGAGCAAAGAAGAATGGATGGACAATTTGCAAGTACTTCTGACACTCAACCCTATTAATCCTCTGGTATGCAAAATTCAGTCTTGATGGCTCAGATGCAAGGGATGTCCTTATAACAAGAAGAAGAAATAGCCCCTGAACATGCTTTGTTTTCATGGGTTGAAGATGAAGAGTCAGTATTCTTAAATGAAGCTTCTACTTCCAAGAAGCCATTGGTATAATTAGATTACTACACCAGAGCCAAGAGAAGGATGATGGAATAGCCTGAAGTCACAAATAATGAAATTATGGGGATTCTTCCATTTCAAGGTCATCAAAACATAGTTGCTAGACAAGAAATACCTTAGCCAGTGTAAAACCAAGTAATTTTTGGACAAGTTCAAGAAAAATCAAGGTACACTTATTATCTAAGAACCTAAACACTAAGACTGGTGAATGTGGTGGATCAGCTGAAGAGGACCCCAGCACATGTGTCAATATGGGACATATTAGCTATTCCTAAGCAAAATACACTGTTATAAGAAGCTCTACAGGACTAAGTAGTGCCTAAACATACTGGTACCAACGAAGGACTTGTTGATAAAGAAAAGCTCAAAGACACAATTCCTCTATAGACAATAGCCCTTTTGAACAATGTACCAGAGGTAAGCAAATCCAACCTAGAGCCCTTTTATTTGACTTTGATAGTTAGAAAGAAATTGTTACATAATGCAATGATAGACTCAGGGGCCAGTACTATAGTAATGCCTAAACAAATAGCAGATGCTTTAAAAATAAAGTATGAGCCACTTAATAGAGGATTTATGTAGATGGATGGGAAATCAGTGCAAACAATAGGGAAAATTAAATAGCTCCCATAATTTTATACTTGCCCTAATATAATTGTCAATCAGGATGTGGTAGTCATAGATATACCCCCTGTATTTGGCCTATGTTTATCCAGAGATTTCATAGCCAAGATAGGAGGATATATGTCACTTGATTAGTCTCACCTCATCCTAAAAACCAAATATGGTTCAAAAATGAAAATACTATCTGAGTCACTATCTAAGGATCACATCACCAATGAACCAACCCCAAAATTAGAGGCAGCTCATGCTATGCTGAATAAAGAAGAAAAGGTCTTTGTTGAAGAGTTAGGTGACTGGACTGAACATGACCAAGAGGAGGAAAATAACTAGTTGTTAACCATGATGCAAAGTGACCCATATGGAAATTATGACTCCACTGGTATAGGCACTTATGTCATATTTGATGAAGACCATGAAATCCTAAATGTTTTAAGGGAAGAAATGCTAAAAACTCAAGAATCTGAAAAAGACTCAAAAATTTGGACGTTAAATTTTGATGGGGCTAGAAGTAAAAATAGTGTTGGAACATGAATTTGTCTTGTTGCTCCAAATGGTGAGAAAATTTTAAGAGCTATCCATTTCTAATTTTCTTGTACTAATAATGATGTTGAATATGAATCCTTAGTACATGGGTTCATGTTAGCCAAGAAAAAGGGAGTAAAGAATCTGATAGTAAAAGGAGATTCAAAATAGTGGTGAAACAAATTAGAGAAAAGGAAATAGCCAAAAATGTAAGGATGTGATCCTATAGACATAGAATTTGGGACTTAATAGATTATTTTGAAGATTTCAATATTGAAGTAGTTCCTAGAACCCAAAATTTTGAAGCTGATAGGATGACATAGATTGGCTCACAGTTTGACCCAGTAATTGATCTATTAGTCAACAATGAGTCAGTCAAAGTTATAGTAAGGCCAACTATCCTAGACAATGATGAAAATTGGCAAGTCTTTGAAAATGATTCTTAGGTACTCTCATTTTTGCAACAGTTAAGGGAATTTGCTGATCAATTACAACCCAAAATTGAAGAAGCATATGGAGACCAAATTATTCAATTAAAGACCAATAAGCTTCCCAAAGGCTTGATTACTTTAGAAAACCTATTTGATCTAGAAGATGTAAGCCTAGAGAAGAAAAGGTTTCAATAAAATAAAGTATATTATTCTAAGATACAAGTGAGTGAAGGGAGAAAACTAAAGATTGGAAATTCTGCAACCCAAGAAGAAAGGGAAAGACTAATTGACTTGTGTAAAAGATATGATAGAGTAATAGCCTGGGCCTATGAAGACCTTCATGGATATAATAGAGACATCATTTAGCACACCATAGAATTGACTGAAGGATCTAAGCCAATCAGATAGAAGCAGAGGCCAGTGAATCCAAAGATTGAACCTCTAATGGTATATGAGTTGCAGAAACTCTTAGAATCTAAAATATTTTTTCCAATCAAACACTCAACTTGGGTATCCAATCTAGTACCAATTAAGAAAAATAATGGTGACATAAGACTCTGTGTGGATTTTAGAGACCTAAATAAAGCATCTCTAAAAGATCACTATCCCTTCCCTTCTATGGAACAAATTTTACAAACTGTGGCTAAATCAGAGAGATTTTCCTTACTAGATGGTTTTTTTGGATATAATCAGATTTGGTTGGCTGATGAAGACCAACACAAGACTACATTTTCTACCAAATGGGGAATGTTTGCATATGCCAAGATGCCATTTGGCCTGTCAAATGCTAGAGCCACTTTTCAAAGAGAAATGGATGTAGCATTTAGAGAACTCATAAATAAAATCATTCTAATTTATCTTGATGATCTCACTATTTTTTCCAAGAATGTTGTTGATCATTTTGATCATCTGGAATCTATTTTTAAGAAGTGTCAAGAATTTGGAATATCCCTAAATCTCAAGAAGTGTATCTTTATAGTACCTCAAGGAAAACTATTGGGATATGTAGTATCTAAAGAAGGAGTCTCTATAGATCCAGAGAGAGTTGCAGCCATAATGATCTTGCCCTTGCCAATAAATAAGAAGGCAATTCAGTCTTTTTTGGGAAAGACTAATTTTGTCAATCAGCTCATATCAGACTTTGTAGGCCTAATGAGACTAGTGACACTCTTATTAAAGAAAGAACTAGTGTTCAAGTGGACTACAGAAGGAAGACAAGATTTTGAGGAGGTCAAGAAAGCAATTTCAATAGCCCCAGTACTTAGTAACCCAAACTTCTCTAAGTCTTTTATAATGTATGTTTATGGAAGAGAGTTCAGTATTTCTGCTATCCTAACACATAAAGATGATCAACAAGAGGGAGAACACCCAATAGCCTTTTTCTCAAGGACTCTTAGGGATTATGAAGCTAGATACAACTTTGTGGAGAAATAGGCATATGCTATGGTAAAATCCCTCAATAAATTTAGGCATATGGTATCAAGAAATAAGATTCTGATACTTGTGGCTCATCCTAGTGTCAGAGAATACATTATGGAAGGTGAAATTACTAAAAAAAGAGCAAACTAGATAACAAAGTTCCTTGAGTATGATGTATAGGTTAGACCCACTAAGCTAGTCAGATGTAAGGGGTTGTGCCAATACATGACTCAAGATATGGAAAAGATGATAACTAAAGAAATAGAAAAGGAAAATGTATTGAGGATACAAGAAATTGATCAAAACTCCTGGGTCACAAATAGAATCCATTTTATGAAACATGAGATTTTACCAAAAGAGCTCTCTTAGGACAAGAGGAGATACTATAGGTAGCAAGGGGTCCATTTTTTTTTTAATTGACCAAGTTCTTTTCAGAAGAAATACTGATGGCATACTTTTAAGATGCATAGAGAAAGATGAGGCTAAAAAAATACTACATGAAATGCACCATGGAGTCTCAGGTGGACATTTTTCTGCAAGAACAACAGCGATAAAGATAAGTCAGGTAGGTTATTTCTAGCCTGCTTTATTTACAGACTATTATCAACTAGTCAAAAAGTGCCAATCTTGTCAATATTATGTGGGGATGAGAATGAATGCAACAATGCCCCTTAGTCCTATAATTATTGATGAACCCTTTTCTCAATGGGGTCTTGACTTCATAGGAATGATCAATCCAGTGTTGAGTATGGGACAAAAATGGATTCTAACTTCCACAGATTATTTTACCAGATGGATTGAGGCAGTGCCACTCAAAGAAGCAACAAAAAATGTGATCCTAGACTTTTTGGGGAATATCACTACTCACTTTGGGCCTCCTCATACCATAATTTCAGATAATGATAAGGCATTTATAGGGGCAAAAATATCTGACTTTTCACTAAAGTATGGAATCTATCTAAAAACTTCCTCAAATTATTACCCTCAAGGTAATGGTTTGGCAGAATCAACCAACAAGACCCTGATTAGACTTATTAAGAGAATAGGGGCTAATCATCACAAAGAATGGCATAAAGTGCTTAATATAGCACTGTGGGCTGATAGAATTACACCTAAACAAGTGAAAAAGATGTCCCCATATGTATTGGTCTATGGTAAGCCTACTATAATGCCCCTGAGCTTGGAGATTCCTGCTCTCTAGTTATTAAAATAGATTGAAATTAAGGAGAATGGCCCCATACAGGTTAAACTTGCTGAACTCTTAGAAGTTCAAGAAAAGAGGGATACAACACATGACTCATTATTGAAACATCAAAAAATAATCAAAGACTACTTTGATAAGAAGACTTCAAACCCCCATTTCAAAGTAGGCTCAGTTGTTTTGAAATGGGATGCGAGAGCTACCAAGCCGGGTCGACACACTAAATTTGAAGCATTGTGGACTGGCCCTTATAAGATTTGTACATGTAAATAGAAAAATTCATTTGAGTTCAAAATGATGGAGGGTGAACCTAAAGAGATTATTATTAATGGGATCTACCTGAAACATTTCATTTAAGCAGTATCTCTTATGTATTATAGTTAGATAGTTTCCCTTTCCTTGTTACTCTATTTTCCCATTTTTCTTTCTCGCTCTTTATTTTAATAAGTGTTCTTTGAACACGTGGCCATGACTCAGTGTCTTTTCAAAATTTTCAAAAATCTCACATTCATTAAATCTCTCTCAAATCCCCAAAATTTCCAAAGGTACCCTTACGTAGCCACTTTTATGACGTGTCTAACTCGCTATCCCACACAGATTTAATAAGATTTACTAACGATTATCTAGTTTTAATGCCATTTTTGATACTTGATGTGTCATTAAATACCCCAATAACATGAATTAAGGCTTAATAGTGTCTCATCCATTCTGACATTTTCTAGAAAATTCCCTATTACCTGCACTTTCAATTCATAGCAAAACCTGCTTAGTAAAATCACCTTTCCTGTTGCAAAGCTCCATACTTGTTACATAAGTTTACTAATTCCCAATATAGACATAGATATGGAAGAGGCATAGTCTTCAAAATAGGGGCTTGGGATTTATGAATCTATTGATAAGCTTCTCACTAGTAAACCATATGCTTCAGCCCCTACACAACCCTTAAAGACCTATCCAAGGACTAGAGTCCCTGAAGTTGGTTATGCGATTAACCTAGCAAAGGTGAAGGATTTTGCAAATGAAATCATGGACCCAACCCTTTAAAATTTTGGAAAAGCTCTACAAAAAGGGGCACACCAAAGATGTATCCAGAGGGCCAAGGCTAGACAATACAAAACATTTGTAATGAGGATATGGACTTCCCAACTGGGATAATTCATTGTCCCAGATGTACATCCGTGCCCTAACTTAGTTGAAATATGTGCCAAATTGTTTCATGTGCCCTAAAACACCATATAATAGGGTCAATTCATGGTGAAAATTATATTGAAGGCCATTAGGGACATGTTATCCCTATATCATGAAAAAATAGCCACATTTCCCACCATTGCCAAAATGTAGAAAACATGGGCAAACATTAATAATCAATCGAGGTTTCTCAGATCAGAATTGCAATTAGGGGACGATGATACCATTGTGCCAGTGCTGCCAATAAGAAGGGAACAATTTTCATAGGCTAGTCAAGAGGCATTATCCATGATGGAATTTATTTTTGGAATGAAAGAGGACATAACTGTCTATGATTGGCAAATGGCCATTCTCTTCAGATTAAAAATTGTAGACAAGTCTCAAGAGTATTGGCTGGACTTCTTAGAGTAGATTGCCTATTCAATGGTTAACCAACTCACCCATTTCAAATCTAAAGGGTTTTTTAGGTATTCTTCTTATCTATTTCACCTCATGTTATATCAAAACTCTAGCATCTTTTCACAATATATGCATCTGAATATGTATGACCCAAGTTTTGGTCATAATAGGACCATTCTTGTGTCTGCATGGACACATATCTTATCCAAGACATCTGACCCATATGAATTTTGGGAACTTTTTGTTGCCCCTATCTTTTGTCACCTAAGCCTAGAGCCTGTTGAAAATAGATTAACTCTAAGTGTCAGAGGCCTCATGACAAATTACACTATTCCCTGTGACTACTTTTTGGAACTCATATACCACCATTAGGGTCCATGGTTTTAATGGAGAACCAGTGTTGCTACCCAAGATTTTGACTCCTAGGTTAGCATTGTTAGAGGTCACCTGGCAAGTGTTTGTGGTTGATAATGACTATGGCACTGGGAAGAAGAAAAAGAAAATGTATGATATTCCATGGGTAACAAAAAACATGGCCCTAGAGGTCAGAGATGCTGAGCACTTGTTGATGAGGAAGCTAGCTTTCCTAAGTTTCTTTTTGATTGAAGATAAATGGAGATATGACCCAAGCAGTTTCATAACCTCATGGATTAAGAATAACAAGGTTGCCACTAAAATTGTGCATGAGGGCCATCCCTTTTGGGAAGACAAAAGAAACCTTAAGGAAGATATTTCTGATTTGTATGTAGTATTGATAGATTTTCTTTTTTAGGAGGCTAGGCCATGGGAGACCTTTTATGTTAAGGAAAAGGATTTTGACCCTAAAATCAAAATGACTTCTAGTTTAAGAAGGGCATTGAAGAATACAGACTAGAAAATTGAGAAAATAGAAGCCTATTGGAAGTATAGGTAGGAGATTTTTGAGATAACTCACTCTTTTGGTAATGTAGATTCAGATGAGAAATGGGAGGTAATCTAGGATGAATTTCATCCATCTCTTGTCTCTAGCCCTGATACAAGAAAACTACAAACATAGGTTAGAGAGTCAGAGGGGGAAGCAGAATCTACTCATATAGTATAGGCCCCAAGACAAACCTCATCTACAGCCACTATAGCTGTCTGGACCCAATCTCTTAGTACCATAGAAAAATAAAAGAATGTTGTAACCTCACCACTCAAAACTTCTCCATCGGTGTCAGCCTTTGAGGTTCCCAATTTTGTGCAATCACCACTAGCAACAGTGGTAAATGTTGAAGAGAAAGAAGCACATCAAGAAGAAGAAAGGCCAAGGAAACATAAGAAGAAAAAACTTTAGCCTGATTCAGAGGAGGAGGTAGAACCCTCACATCATCAACTATTGAGTACATCTATTTCTCCTTAGGTACATGTTATTTCTCCTTCTTCTTAGTCTTTTTCTTCTTTTATAGTAGCGGCAATTCCAACTGGCCAAATATTATCCCCTGCCACCTTTGCTGTGCCAATTTTCCAATCTACCCCACCTATAGCTACCCAAGCCATGTCATCACAAGTCATATCATTGCCTCTCTTTTCCCCCTCTGTTCCAAAGAGAATACCTTCCCAGATTCCCCTAGCCAACATTTAGCTATTCCTTATGGTTTGCCATAGGGTTATCCTTTTGCGGGTGGGTATATTGCCTCTCCCTCTACCTTCCAAACTCAAGTAGACACTATTAAGAAGGCTAGCGAAGCCCAAATGGATAAAAAGAGGAAGAAAGATAATAAAGCTCTGGTTGGACCACACATGAGGTCATTTATTTGACTCAATCTAGTAGTAGCTAAATATGACTCATTTGTCACCTAATGTAGTTAGGCCAAATGAGCAAATGTAGCCTCAAGATTATACAATGAGTGTAGTGGCTATGGATATGTCACTTTTCAGACCATAGGATAGGGTTGAGCTACTGAATGAAACCACTTCTTTTATAGCCACTAATTATTTGAAAGTATCAAAGAAGTTGCAGAAAATGGAGGCTGATTTAGCTCAAGAGAAAGCAAATGGTAGTCATCTGGCTACAGAAATCAAATCAAAGAATGATGAAATAGAGAGTCTCAACAAATAGTTGTAAGATACTATTTCTTTTCAGATTCACTAGGCTATTCAAGCCCTAGATGCTTCTTTTAAAGAAGAGCTAACATAGGAGAAAGCTGTAGTGACAGCCCTAAGGCAGGAAAAGGCAACACTATAGAAAAAATGTGAGGAAACCTACAACAAGTCACTCAATTCCAGCAGAAGCTACTGAATGAGCAAAACAATACCACTGCCATACAGGCCCAAATTCAAGTAGAGCAACAAATAACAAAATAATTGACACTTGAGTTGGCTAATAGGCCAAAAAATGCAAGAGTTATGAATCTGGTCAAGGAGCTATATGTATCGACATGGAAAAGAATCTCTGAGGAGATTACTCAGCTCAGACCCTCTCTAACTTTCCTGCTAAATGCATAGAAATTATGCAAAAAGGTGGAGACTTTAGTTTAGGCCACTCTGTCCATTGTCTCTTTGAGAGTGTTTGATTCTCAAATGCTATTGCAAAAGCTATATGACATAACTAATGAAACGTTATCATTAGCAAGGATTAGTGATAGAATGATTGCTATAAAAAGGGTGAATGAAGTTCTCAGTTGTAACTCCACAACAATTAATTGCAAAGATCTCCTAGATGTGGTAAAAGAGGGAATAAAAGACATGAAGCAGCATATTGAAGATCTAGTGCAATTGGGTCTTCCCTCCCCTTTTCTTGATAGCAACACTGTGTTAATGGTTGATGAGATTAAACCTTTGTTGTTAGCCAGACAAAATGATCAATCAATTTTCCAAGGTTTAGTAGATGATTCATCAGTGCTAGAAGTTGAAGCTATCTTGATCCCCATGTCCCAGCTTCAATTTCAATTGAAGGTTGTAGTTCATATTTTGTAGAGTTTTTTGCACAAGGACATCATCAACCTTGATTTAGCCTTCCAAGAATTGCAAAATAAGTAGGGACTATCTGATGTTGAGTGGTCTATTTATTAGATGCCATATAGAAGTTGTGATTTTTACCATGTTTTTTTATATTCTATGGATTCTTTTTTGAGCAGGCTCAAAAGTCCTTAGGGGCACCAAGAATTGTAGAGTAGAATACTCTACATTTTATTTTGAGTTTAGTTGTGTGCTCCAAGTTTTGTCCCTACGCATTTCAGTTTTGAGGTAGTGAGGGTTATGACACAGGGCATGGGTTTTTAATTTTGCCTAAAGTTTTGTCTAAGTCTCAAAGTTGAGCAGAAGCTACAAAGTGTCGTCTACTGAGACACATTATAATTTGTTTCTAAAAGTAGCAAAATGTGCCACGTGTCCTGTTATAACTTAGTAGAGTGTGACAAGTGTTAGCATCTGCATTTCAATTTTCTTATGAGTTTCAAAAGCTTCTTTTAAATAAGATTCTCTCAGAGTCCCACAGAGGGCACGAAGTGGCAACTGCAAAAGGTTTCAATATCTTTTTGTAAAAGTAGAAAAAAGTGCCATGTGTCCCTTGTTAAAGCTCAGTAGAATCTGCCAAGTGTCAACATCCGTAGTTTCTTCATTTTATTTCATTGTTGAGTAAAAACTATGGTGGGCTCCAGGTTTTGTTTCTAAATTAAGTGGAAGCCACCAAGTGTCATCGTCTGTGTGAATCTAAAATGAGTCCCGAATGTTTCTATAGTATAGCTAAAGCTCAGTGGAGACCACCACATGCCATCTTTCATAAGACTCTCAAAAAGTATCTAAAGCTTCTATAGACAAGCAGAAGCTACCACGTGTAACTTGTTAAAGATCAACAAAAAGTTCCACCTATCCCCGTTCCCCTTTTGAAGCAGCTCAGGCAAGAAGTGTTGTGGGTCCCATTTTCTATAAGTTGATAAAATTTTAAAGTAGCAGACTATGATAGATGTCAAAGATGGAGCACTCTCGATACAAAGACACAATAAAGAGTATAAGTTATGTGGAAAGTGTTGTGTGTCTTCTGTAAGTGCTACAGAAGCTACCAAGTGTCATTTTCTGGTGCCTCCTAAATAATGAGATAGTTTTCAAGTGAGGCAAGTGGAAGCCACCAAGTATCCTCATCTATTTCATAGTGGGAAGTGTCACATGTATCTAATTCAGCTAATGAACTTGTAGGGAGACTAAATGTTTCAGATCCAAAAAATATCTTTTGTTAGAAACTTCTAGTTAAGTTAGAGTTTAGTTAGACCATTGGGATTAGATCTTGCAGGCAATCTAGAGCCAGTCCTATGCTATAAATATAGGTGTAGGGAAGGGTGAGAAAATCATCAAAAGAGAGAGATTTTTTTGCAAGAGATTGTTATCAATAATTTTTTGAGACTTTCTTGTTTTCACTAGTAATATCATTTGCCTTTTTTCTATTTTCTTAATTCAAAAGGTTTGTATAACTGTGCATGTATCTATGTGACTGAAAAATTAATAATAAGACTGAGTTCTATGCCTTTGTTGATATTTTCTATGTTATTGCAAAATCATCTAAGTTGTGAGCCTTTTATTCTATTTTTTTTCATCTTTTACATTGATCATGCATTGTTTGCTCTTTAATGTAATTGAATCCTAAAGATAACTTCATTGTGCTTAGTATTAAGGATCGAATTAAATTCAGGCACATCACCATAGTTAAATTTTCTTTCATTTCATTGGTGATTCCATTTAATTTCTATCCCTTTTCTCACAATACATTTTAGATAAATAAGAGCCAACTTCTTTAAAATTTAGAGGTTGTTTCAGGTCACAAGTCCCACATTCCTGAAACTTCCCATTGTTGGTGTTGGAAACAACGTAATTTTAAGCATCAACAAAAACCTTCACCATTGTATTCTCCTAACATTTTAATACCCTCATAAAAGTTTTTGAGAGAAATTAACATGATTTATCCCTATTAAATTACTCCTAAAAATCACTATGTAGGTTGATTTGGCACTGAGAGCTCATAAAAATCTAAATAAAAATCAGCTTAGAAGCCAATTTTCATAGCTGAAACTTTCACTTGGGAGAGACTTATATGTGATTCTCTTGACATTCACATTAATCCCAAATTTAGATACCACCATGTGAAATTTTAAGGTGATTGTACATGATTTAGCCCTACGAAATTGCTCCCAAAAAGTGTTGCATAGACTGATTTGACACTGAGAGCTCTAAACCATGAAAATTACTAATTTGAACCTCTCCACTTTTTTCTTAAAATATTTGATTAATGAAGGTTTATAAAGGTCATATACAAGGAAAAAGTTCAATAAATATTTTGGGAGAATGACATAGTCCATCTACACAAAATTTTTGCATGTAGGCCAATTTTGGCCAACATTTCTTATGACCTCCTAAGATTACATGCCTGCCTATGCAAGAGACTAGTAGACTTAGAATCCATTGGGAAAGGTGATGGGGTATATCATATTATTCACCAGATAATGAAATAATAATAAACCATACATAGAGACAATATTATCAGAGATAATAATATTCACACATAATAATATTCTACTATGATTTTGATTAATTATTCATTCGGGGATACAATACAAATATATAGGAATATGATTCTTATTATCTCTCCACTAATTTCTATCAGTCAAAAACCTATGATTATACAAATCACTAAATATGATATATTTTTATAACTTATAAAAATATATCTCAACAATAAAAACACTAATATACTATCATAATATTATTATACAACAATATTTTGATAACTATCTATTATCAAATACTAACTAACCAATTAGTATTTACCTTTCAGTAAATACCCAAATTCACTAATGTAAAATATAATTCTTAACATTTCCCCTCATAGTTTTTACATGTTATAAAAACATTCACACTCTTATTTGTAATATGCTCACCCATTGTAGCATGCCTTATTTGGCTCATGAATTTGATATAAAGAGAACCTCACTCCTCCCATGGATTTATAGGTTTACCACAAACCTTGACATGAAAATGAACCTCTTTATATCTACTATTCACCTCCTAGTGGTTTTATGGATCTCTACCACAAACCTTTTCAAGATCCATGAACTAACTTACATTGGTGCTTTCTATCCTTTCACAATGTTTTCACATTAGGGAATTATGTTTGGAATTTGTAAACAAATCACATATCTTGAATAGGAATATTCTTTTGTTCTTATTTTGAAAAAATATAGTAGAAATGAAAAACACACCACAAAAAATGTCACCATATCATTAGTGTGGCCCCATCATTGGTAATTGATAAGAGGTCATTGGAAGACCTCCATCCTTTGTGTATCCTCCAACCTTCAATTGATGAATCTACCTAGTTGATGAAATATTGAAGATTATACACGTCATTCTAAAGAGAATAGTGTCCCTGCTTATGATTGCTACATTCAACATTTGACATAGGACATCAAATGTAAGTGATAATGTGTCCTTGTACATTTGAACACTTTTGAATTTTAATATTTTTAATATATTTTTGACAACAGACCCAATAAGCCCAACCAATAAAACTGATTTTGACTCATTTTTGACTCTAAACACTGACATAAAAAATAAGACTCTTTTGACTGTTTTATAATGACTTTTATTGACAAAATAAAAAACATTTAAAATTAAATCAATCCTAAATTAAAATGTTTTGTATAAAACAAAAATAATACTTAATAATATTGAGGACCATTTAGTCTTTACCTAATATTAAAAGCTCTTAAAGTAAAGACAAACCTAAACCAAACAATGAAAATGACTAATATGGTAATCTAAATAAAGGTTTTGACTCAAAATTTAAATGACATAATAGACTTTATATATTTTTTAATAAAATAACTTATGCACATAAAGACATAAAAGAAAGCCTATAAATTGAATGACTTTATAACACCTAGAAATGGTGAACAAGATGAGGCAAATGGGATAAAACAATAGTAGGGTAGAATGGAGTAGAATATGATATGTTTGACCAAGCTAAAACTCATAGAGGATATGACTTGCATGTATGATGATAACTTCCCAATATATCTTGCATGGAGTGACTATATAGTGCACTAGAATAAGTTGGAATGAAATTTCAATACATCCTATTTGGAATTTTTGATTAACAATAACAGAAGATGTCTAGGATGGCATGTCACCAAGAGACAAATCCAATTGTTTAAAAATCAATTAGAGAGATAATGTGAAGTATGAGGTCAACTACTGAGAAATGATAAGCTTGAGAAAATATCCTATTCTACACATTCCAAACTCCAACAAACTTTATAATAATCGTTCTGATTGTAATGTACTATAATAGACAAATCTATAGGTTATAGGAAATTTTCACAAGGATGTAGGATGAGGGACAAGTGCTTAGAATGATGGTTGTATATAACCATCTCCATGGTTAATCTAGTGCTAGTGGAATTTTAAGACAGTGAATAATAGATAAAATACCATAAGATGAAGCTCAAATTTTGCATAAAAAGCTAATCCTCAGTCACTATTGAATATATATATATATATATATATATATATATATATATATATCAAAATTTGAGCTTCATCTTATGGTATTTTGTCTATTGTTCACTATCTTAAAATGCTACTAGCACTAGATTAACCATGGTGATCATTATATACAACCACCATTCTAAGAATTATATATATATATATATATATATATATATTCAAACCTTAGATCTGAACCATAGGACATAAATATAGATGTCTCATTTGATAAGCAATATTACATCTGTAGGGGAAGCCATGAATTACTCTGTTTGTTCCCCTACAACCTCTCAAGATCTCATTTTGATCTGATACTAGATGATACAATATATCAAAGTCTTCACCAAATCATGTAGGAATAATAAACCATATGCAAAGATAATGTTATCAGAGATAATAATATTTACACATTATAATATTTTTTTATGATTTTGATTAATTAATCATTTGGGGATACAATACAAATATATAAGAATATGATTTCTATTATCTCTCCACTAATTTATCTCACTTGAAAACCTATGATTATGAAAATCACTAAATATGATATATTTTTGTAACTTATAATAATATATCTCAATAATAAAATATAGTAATCTATTATCATATTTTGTTATACAATAATATTCTGATAACTATTATTAGATACTAACTAACCAATTACTATTTACATTTTAGTAAATACCCATATTCTCTAATGTAAAAGCTAAATCCTAAGATAATGGAGTCTCTTCTCCTATCCAACCAATTTATTCAACTCTAATTTGCACTTATTTCATCCTCTTAAACACCTCTAAAAATTGACAACAACTTGCTACCTCTAGATCACACAACAAAGGAAAGCAACTATATAAAAAAGTTGTGCCAAAGGAACTTAGAGAAATCAAACACACTAGCTAATATATATAGCTAACCTAAATATTTAACCTCCTCTTGGATCAAAAGGAAAGGTTCTTGGATCACTCCCTTCATGAAGAGGAACATGATGAAAGATACTCTGCTTGTGAAACACTATGCTTGTTGAATCATGCCTCTCATGAGGGTCAACTCAAACAAAAATGTTCCCAATGTATAATTACTCTTGAGATGACTCAAACTGATCCAATGATGATCCTCAATGTGAACATTATCTTGGGAGAAGGTCTCAATCTAATTTGGGAGAGTGACTACTATGTCTCCACTTGGTGTCTCTTCAAAGCTAAGAGAGAATTACAACATATTTATGACTGAAACCTTGGCCCTCAATATCTCATTAGGCTCATACTTTGTCTTGGAATCCATTTGATCAATTTATTATCTTGGGTGTGAATTTTGGGTGTCCAATTTTGCACAAAAGGACTCTAGATCATCTCAAAAAGTAGCTTCCTCTTGGTCACTTGGGACAATGTCAACCTTAACACCATTCTTGATCTACTCACCTTGGGAGAAGCCAAATGGAATCTCACCAACCCATCTAAGGATCAAAATTTCATATTCTTGTGGTTTTAGATTTGACTACTCTCTTTCATTATTGAAGACATCAGTATTGCCTTTAATGGAAAATTCATCCTGAGACTGGTCAGCCTCTATAACCTAATTTTCAAGTCCATTTTCATGATCTAGAGGAGTTATAATATGTTTTAGGACCACTACCTATCCCATGAAGTCATGGAATAGTTATTACCATACCTCATTTTGATCCTCTTGCTCCTCTTGATCAATATTAGCATTGGGTCTGATTTCAAGATCTAAAGGATGATAACTTGACATGTCTTCTTCACCCACCTCACTTAGAAGTTCATCTTGATCTTGAACTAAGGCTACAAGATATTTATAGTCTTCTTCATGACCATTACTTATAAACTGATCAAATTTACCTTCCATAGATAATGGGAGTTCACTTAACCAAGTGAAAACTAGCTCATCTTGCCTATCTAGTTCCAAATTGATTTTTACTTACTTTGATGAAGTGGGATTCATATAAATATTTATTACTCATATATACTTACCTCATCTTCTTGAGACTCACTTGATACTAAAATATCTTCTTTTATCCTTTTTAGAAGAGGTTCTTTCTCCAAGAGGGAGATGGTGGGAGGGTGAAGAAGTTCACCTTGCTTGCAGCTTAAGAGAGTGTCCTTCCAACTAGGTACCTTGAGTGGTCTCTTTGGTGGCTCTTGAGGGAGAGAAAAATTCTTGAAACTCTTTTAGGGAAAGCTCATTGATCTGAGCTAACACCTCTTTATTATTCTCTTCACCCACTAACTCCTTATCTTAAATTGCTTTTTAGACCACCACAACTAACGCCTATTCCTTATTATCTATGCCTTTATTAAGTAATTTCCATGATGTAAATGTGTAGGGTACATACACCTTATCTTCTTCTTGAATGGGTATAGGAGAGGGTGGTTTCACAAGAAAGGGCATGACATAGTCAGGGTCTAAGGTATAGGGGGTGTCCAAGTTGAGATGGTTTTGAAATATTGAGTGGGAATGGGCATAGGGGTAGGAGAGGGAAAACTAATTGGTTTGAGTTTGACATACTCATCCTCTTAATGAGTCAACATCTTCTATATCAAGATTATCCATTCCTTTAATTGGTTATTCTCAAAGTATGGATAATCTCCCTCAATGGCTACCCACACACTCTAATTTTTTTTCAAGAAGTCCCCTATCCTATTCATAACATGTATGGGGAACTTATTTTCAAGGTATACCTATGAATTCACCTTTATTATCATTCTCCCATGGTCTAGAATGATTTATTTGACTCTTGACAAAGATGAACATTGATAAGGTTAACTAGGGGGTTGATTTGAGGCTCTTGGAGGCTAGTTTTTAGGATCTTGGATAGGAAAGGGCATAGAGAACTGATTTTATTGAGCTTGATGTTATTCATAAGATATCAACACACTCTCCAACACTTTTACCATGCTTCTCAAACATACTTTGTTCTCCCTCTCACAAACTGCCCATTATTCATCCTCACAAACTGACCACCTATTATTAACCAACTAAAGAGAACTCCTTGCATATTTTAGAATATTAATAGGGATCATTGAATAAATTTTTAAACCCATATCAATATCCCTTATCAACTCAATATAATATAATAATGCTTACTTGAATCCTAACAAGGATGTAACAGGATAAGCATAGTCTTGACAAGGGGGATTAGATGAATGATTTGGTTGCCAAAAGGACTGATTTTGGTCATGTGTAGGGGTGGGAGGGAGGTAAGAGACATGGTAGGGTTAATAGGTTGCTTGAGGGTCACTTTGGGGGAACACATAAACATTATTATCTTGATAAGTGTGATGTTGAGGTAGAGAATGAGCATACTAATCAAAAGATGTTTGATTGTACATACCGAATTCTAAAATTGGGAACTTAGGCTGCCTAACTAGCTGATGTTCATAGTGGAGTTATCATTTATGTTTTAAAACATGACTCCAAAGGCTGATTACACTGAAAGGCAACACCAAGAACCTTTTATTGAGATGTAAAATGTAATAGTGTCCCACCAAGCATGCCAAAAACTATTGTAACATAGAATTACACCCTTGTGGGAGAGTTTTTTAGGCTCTCTCACTCTTGGTTACAAAATGGTAACACCTCTAGGCCATGGGTATCACCATTGAGGAGAAAGTCATAATTTAAATGAAAAAAGGATGATACACCAAGCTTTGACACTCTAAATTACTTAAAGCTCACACTAAGGAAGCTCAAAGATATGCCATTTTTGCATCAATATTTCTAACACTAGGTCCACTAGGTAAGAGATGAAGTATGGAGGAGTATGAAACTCAACACAATACCTTTACTAATGACTAAAAGTACAAGTTTTAGACCTATAATAATGGTGGAAAACCTAAAAATAGGCAAGAAAGATGGATAATTACCAAAGAAAGACACCCCTCTACAAATCAATCATGCACAAACTAACTAAATCACTAGTTACAAGCAATGAGGTAGGTAAAATAAGTTATTTTATTTCTTTAAAAGGCTGTTCTTACAAAAATGGGTAGGGATAAACCATAAAAAAATAATAAGCATCATTTTATAATGAAGATAAAAAGGATATATAAGAGAAAAGGAAAGGGAGAGGAGAAGATATTTTGAGGAAGATGACATCATGCTCCACTAAATCAAGAAAATATCTATAAAATATCTCAAAATATCTAGGAACTTTATTAAATATTATAAATTATGTTTCCACTTCCCAAAAATCCTTCACTCACTTCAATTCCACATCTCCACTTGGATTCTAGATGCCTTTAGGCACTTTATGAAGGCTTGCCACATCAACACACCATTGCAACTATGATATTAATAAATTTTAATTATAAATCTATCCAATTTGAAATTAAGATAATTGCAAAGGAGGAGAAGTAATATTTACAATGCAATAAGTGGCATAAAAAATAGAGCCACTAATCAAAATATATTGGTAAAAAACCAACATGCAGTCACACACAATCGCATCAACACCTTTAGAACATGGAAAATGGAAAATCGTAGAGCAAGATATGAGTAAAACCCATCATATATTATATTTAAAGAAATATATTGAAAATATCCTCAAAAGGGTATTATTAGTTTTTTGAAAATATCAAAATAGCCCTTGTGACCTATCATCTGAGTGTTTTCTAGTAAAAAATTGGTTGAGTGATAAATCTTTTGAGAAGGGTCACTTTGCATCATCATAATTTTTAATTGGAAACTCACATAAATGCAAAACTAAGTGCATTATCTTCTTATGTTATCATGGTATAATCATACAAATTTTGATGTAATTTGGACTTAATTTTATCCTACATAAATAAGAATCAAAAGTGCTCACTGGGTAGATTTAGCAACTGGGAGATGTAGAAAATGACCAAGTAAATATTAAAATAGTAGCAGATTTTCATAGCTGCACATTTTACACACTATATCCCATATGTGCACACTATATTTTTTATTTTAATATAATATAATTTATCTATCACATGATAAATTTGATCAATATTTGACCTCCTTTACTATTATGAAAATGAGCTTGAAATGTGCACACTGATTAGATCTGAAAATTGGAAACACAAAAAAATGACTAAGTAAAAATAGCTTAGAATCCAATTTTCATATCTGAGCATTTCGCACGTGAGAGTGAATTTTTGAATAAATTTTTACCTTCATATTTTTTCCACATTTTTATATCATCATGTGAAATTTGAATAATATTTTATGTCATTTTATCCTACATAATGGTGTTCGAAAAGTGTTGTGCAGTCAGATTTGGCATCCAGAAACACAAAAATCTATGCACTAGATAGTTTTCATGACTACATTATTTTCAAGTGAATAATTATTTCTAATACCACTTTCACCATTATATTATCTTAAGATTTGAATACCTTCATACACATTTTTGATAGAAATTATCATGATTTATTCCTACAAAATTGCTCTTGAAAAGTACTATATAGGCCGATTTGGCATTCAGAGCTCACAAAAATCTAAGTAAAAATCAACTCAAAAGCCAATTTTCATAGCTATAGATTTGGCACTTATTACTGAATTTTTTTTATTTTTTTTACATGCACATTATTCCCACATTCTTATATCACCATGTGAAATTTGAAGGTGATTGGACATGATTTAGCCCTACAAAATTGCTCCTAAAAAGCATTACATAGGTTGATTTGGCACTAGGAGCTCTAAACCCTAAAACATACAAATTTGAACCTAACCACTTTTTTATTACAAAATTTGATTGATGAAGGTGTATAAATGTCATAAGGAAAAATGTCAATCAATGGTTTGGGAGAATGACATAGTCCATCTATGCAAAATTTTTGCATGTAGGCCAATTTTGGCCAACATTTCTGGTAACCTCATGGGATTGCATGCCTATCTATGCAAGAAACTAGTAGACATAGTATCCATTGGGTAAGGGAGTCTCTTATCCTATCCAAATAAGTGATTTGACTCTAATTTTCACTGATTTCATCCTTTAAAACACCTTTAAAAACTAATAATAACATATAACCTCTAGAGCACACAATAAAGGAAACCAACTGTAGAAACAAAATGTGCCAAAGGCACTTAGAGAAATAAAACACACTAGCTACTATATATAACTAACCTAAATATTTACCCTTCTCCTAGATCAAAATGATATGTTTTTTTATTGCTCCCTTCATGACGAGGAACATGATGAAAGACACTCTTCTTGTGAAACACTATGCTTGTTGAATCATGCCTCTCATGAGGGTCAAATAAAAAAAACATGTCCCAAATGTATAATTACTCTTGAGATGACTCAAAATATATCATATGATGATATTCTATGTTTAAAATGTCTTAAGAGAAGGTCTCAATTTGATTTGGGAGAGTGACTACGATCTCTCCACTTGGTGTCTCTTTGAAGCTAAGAGAGAATTCCAACATATTTATGACTATAACCTTAGCCCTCAAGAGATCATTAGGCTCATAATTTATCTTGTCATCCATTTAATCAATTTACTATCTTGGGAGTGAGGGTTGGGTGTCCAAATTTGCACTAAAGGACACTAGATCATCCTAAAAAATAGCTTCCTCTTGGTCACTTGGGATAATTTCAACCTTAACACCATTCTTGCTCTACTCACATTGGGATAAGCCACATGGAAGATCACCAACCCATCTAAGGTTCAAAATGTCATATTGTTATGGTTTTAGATTTGATCACTCTTCTTCATTCTTGAATATATTAGTACTACCTTTAATGGATAATTCATCTTGAGACTGGTCAACCTCTATAACCTAATTTAAAAGTTCATTTTCATGCTCTAGAGGAGTTATAGGCTAGTTTAGAACCACTTCCTGGCCTATGAAGTCATGGTATAGCTATTGTCATACCTCATTCTAATCTTCTTGATTAACATTAGCATTAGGTCTAATTTCAAGCTCTAAAGGATGGAAACTTGAATTGTCTTCTTCACCCACTTCGCTTATAATGTCATCTTGATCTTTAACTAAAGATAAGAGATATTTATAGTCTTCTTCATGACCACTACTTGAAAATTGATCAAATTTACCTTCCATAGATAATGGAAGTTCACTTGACCAAGTGAAAACTAGCTCATCTTGCCTATCTAGCTCCAAACCTAATTTTTTCTTGCTTTGATGAAGTAGACTACCTTTCATGATTTCATCCTCATACATACTTACCTTATCTTCTATAGACTCACATGAGATTTCAATCTCTTCCTCTATCCTTTGTAAAACAATTTTCATCTCTAAGAGGGAGACAGTGGGAGGGTGATGAAGTTCACCTTTCTTGTAGCTTAAAAAAGTGTTCTTCCAACTAATTACCTTGAGTGGTCTATTTGGTGGATATTAATGGAGGGAGAAAGAGTCTTAAAACTCTTGTATGGAAAGCTCATTGAGATAAGCTAACACCTCCTTGTTATTCTCTTCAATCACTAACTCCTTCTCTTGAATTGGTTCTTAGACCACCATAACTAACACCTCTTCCTTCTTATCTATGCCTTTGTAAAGTAATTTCCATGATATAAATGTGTAGGGTACAACCACCTCTTCTTATTGAATGGGTATAGGATATGGTGATTTCACAATATAGGGAATGCCATAGTTAAGGTCCAAAGTATAGGGGGTGTCTAATTTTTGATGGTTTTAAAATCTTGAGTGATATGGTCATAGGGGTAGGGGAGGGAAAAATAATTGATTTGGGTTTGACATACTCATCCTCGTAATGAGTCAATAGATCCTTTATCAAGAGTATCCATTCCTTTACTTGTTTATTCTCAAAGTATGGATAAGTTCCCTCCTCAATGGCTTCCCACACACTCCAAAAATCTTGAAAAAAGTCACCTATCATACTCATAGCATAGATGGGGAACTCCTTGCCAAGGACTACCTATGAATTCACCTTTATGATTGATATCTCATGGTCTATAATGATTTTATTGACTCTTGACAAATATTAACTTTGACAAGGTTGATTAGGGGGATGATTTCAGGCTCTTTGAGGCTGGATTTTAGGCTCTTGGATAGGAGAGAGCATAGAAAATTGATTTTCTTGAGCCTATTCATCTTCATAATATATCAACACACTATCCAAGATTTGGACCATGCTTCTCAAACACACTTTGTTCTCCCTCTCACAAACTACCCATTATTCATCCTCACAAACTAGCCAACCATTCTCAACCAACTGAATAGAACTACTTGTCTCTTGTATAACATGAATATGGATGATTGAATAAAGTTATAAACCCTTACTAATTTCCCTTATCAACTCAATATAATCTGATAATGCTTGCTTGAATCTTGATAAGGATGTAATAGGATAAACATAGTCTTGATAAGGGTTACCAAAGAGACTAATGTTGGTCATGTGTAGAGGTGTAAGGGAGGTAATAGTGATGTTAGGGTTGATAGGTTACTTGAGGGCCACTTGGGGGGAACACATAAACATTATTAGCTTGATAAGTTTGACGTTTAGGTAGAGAATGAGCATACTAATCAAAATATGTTTGATTATACATACCAAATTCTAAAATTAGGCACTTAGGTTGCTTGACCAGATAATGTTCATATTGGAATCACCATTGATGTATACAAACATGCCTCTAAAGTCTGATTTCATTGAAAGGTAACACCAAGAACCTTTTAACGAGATGCAAAATGCAGTAGTGTCCCACTGAGCATGCCATAAATTGTTGTAGCATAAAATTGCATCCTTATGGGAGAGTTTTTCAAGCTTTCTCACTCTTGGTTATAAAATAGGAACACCTCTAGTCTGTGGGTATCCTATGATGTATGTGAACCTCTATGTTATGGTCTAGCTTCCTAGGTGTATCAACTAGGCTCTTAGTAAACTACTCTAAACTACTGATTACCAAAGAAAAGGGTTAGAAATAGAAGAAAAGGATAATTGAAAAGAATAAAAAAATGGTGATACACCAAGATTTGACACTCTAAATTACTTTAAATTGACACTAAGGAAGCTCAAAGACAAGCCTCACTCACACAACCTCTCAAACATGCCATTTTTGCATCAACATTTCAAAGACTAGGCCCACTACGTAAGAGATGAAGTATGAAGGAGTATGAAACTCACACAATACCTTCACTAGTGACCAAAATCACAACTTTTAGACTTACGAAAATGGTGTAAAACCTATAAAAATTCAATAAATATTGATAATTACCAAGGAAAGACCCTTCTATAAAGCAACCATGTGCAAACTGACTAAATCACTAGTTACAAATAAAGAGGTAGACAAAATAAGTTATTTTATTACTTTAAGAGGCTATTCTTACAAAAATGGTTAGGGATACACCATAAAAAAATGAGTATCATTTTTTAATGGAGATAAAAGGGATATATAAGAGAAAAGAGAATGGAGAGGAGAAGATATTTTGAAGAAGATGACATCATGCTCCACTAAATTGAGAAAATATCTCAAAATATATAGAAAAGACCTAAAAATATCTGGGATCTTTATTAAATATTCTAACTTGACTTTCCACTTCCCATAAATCCTCTATTCACTTCTATGCCACATATCCACTTGGATTCTAGAAGCCTCTAGACACTTTGTGAAGGCTTGCCACATCAACACACCATTATAAATGTGATATTAATCAATTTTAATTATACATTTTTAATATGAAATTAACATAATTGAAAAGAAGGAAAAGTCATATTTTTAATGAAATAAGTGACATCAAAAATTGAGCTATGGATCAAAATATATGGCTAAAAAATTGACACACAATCACACATAGTTGCATCAACACCTTTAGAACATGGAAAAATAGAAAATCATAGAGCAAGATATGAGCAAAACCTATCATATCTTATATCTACATAAATATATTAAAAATATGATCAAAAGGGTATTTTTAGTTTTTTGAAAATATCAAAATAGCCCCTACAACCTACCATCTAAGTGTTTTTTGGTAAAAAGTTGGATGAGTGATAAATCTTCCCAGAAGGGTCACTTCACACCATCATAATTTTTCATTGGAATCTCATGAAACTACAAAACTAAGTGCATTACCTTCTCATGATATCATAGTACAATAATAAATTTTTTTATGTAATTTAGAATTCATTTCATCCTACATAAATTAGAATCAAAAGTGCTCACTGAGCAGATTTAACAACTGGGAGATGTAGAAAATGACCAAGTAAAAATTAGTGCAGAAGTGGATTTTCATAGCTATGCATTATATACACTATATCCCATATAAACACACTATATTGTCTATTATAATATAATTAAATTTATCTATCACCATGAGAAATTTGAAAAATATTTGACCTCTTGTACTACTATGAAAATGATCTTGAAATGTACACATTGGCCAGATCTAAATACTGGAAACATAGAAAAATGACTAAGTAAAAATCAGCTCAAAAGCCAATTTTCATATCTATATATTTTTCACATGAGAGCACATTTATGACCAATTGTTTACCTTCACATTATCCCCACATTTGGATACCATCATGTCAAATTTTA
The DNA here is from genome assembly GCA_037957365.1 of Torreya grandis. Lineage (NCBI taxonomy): Eukaryota > Viridiplantae > Streptophyta > Pinopsida > Cupressales > Taxaceae > Torreya > Torreya grandis. The sequence goes on along the minus strand of JARHVA010000357.1, from coordinate 5,677,206 downwards.
ATAATATTTTACATCATCTACTTCTATATAATGGTGTTTGAAAAGTGTTGTGTAGGCTGATTTGGCACCTGGAAACACACAAAAATTTATGCATTGGGTAGTTTTCATGACTGTTATTTTCAAGTGAAGAATTATTTTTTATAAACATATTTACCATTATATTCTCCTTATATTTTAATACCCTCATAAAATTTTTGGAGATAAATGAGCATGATTTAGCCCTACAAAATGGCTCCCAAAAATCACTGTGTAGGTTGATTTGGCACTGAGAACTCATAGAAATCTAAGTAAAAATCAACACAAAAGCCAATTTTCATAGCTACCACTTTGGAAATTGGGATTGAATTATATGTTTTTTTTTTACATACACATTATTCCCACATTTGGCTACCACCATGTGAAATTTTAAGATGATTGGACATGATTTAGCCTTGTAAAATTGCTCCCAAAAAGTGTTGTGTAATTTGATTTGGCACTAAGAGCTCTAAACCCTAAAACTTGCAAATTTCAACCTCTCCAACTTTTGCTTGAAAATTTTTGATTGATGAAGGTGTATAAATGTCATATACAATGAAAAATGTCAATGAACTATTTGGGAGAATGACATACTCCATCTACACAAAAGTTTTGCATGTAGGCCAATAGTAACATGAGGCATATTGAATTGAATACTATAATAAATTGAATTATGGAAGGCTAGAGATTGTTCATTACTAATTTAAACCTAGTTAGTGTACAAATATTTGATTCGTGGATTTACATAGCCATCATAATTTTTGCATAGTAAATGAAAACAACATGTAATGATTATAATCATAGTTTGAGTCAAGAAATAAAAACTATGTACATCCATTATAACCATTTGTAATTTATATATGGAGGAAAATCAACAACCAAGTTTGAAAATCAAAATTATGTACATAAATATGAAACTCTAAAAATACTTATGAAACCCTAAAGGAAGACCTAGGGATTGACATGCTCAGTATGTAAACAGGTTCACCATTATGTTTTACCTTATTTTTGGTTAATGGACCTAGAAAGATAAAACTATGCAAGTAAATCAGATTATATGATGTATAACAATAAACATAATTCATTGCAAATTAATAATAATATTAAGATATTTAATGTATTGTACAAGTCTAAGATTGAATTAAAAAATTTGGAAAGGTGGGAATTTGGACTATGAGCTTCTCGAATCATAATAAGATAGAATTGGAAAGCACTAAGAGGATTAAGATATTTAATGTTTTAATGTATTGTGCATGTCTAAGATTAAATGAAAAAATAGGAAAGGTGGGAAATTAGACTATGAGTTTCTCAGATCATAATTTGAGTCTTTGAATGTGCCTAGATGAATTCATAAACCTTTAAATGGTACTAACTGACACTATGTTTTGTAAATTTATATGTTTGTGTACAAGGCATTTCACCTACCTATAAACCATCTTTATGTGAAATCTTATATAGTTGAATATATGTGCAATTTCAAAAACTTATCTCCTTATCTTTGAAATCCTAGACCCACTTTCAACACTAGGTTTTGGCCTTAAAAGGGGAAAGAATGTGGATTGAGTTTACCCCAACTAACCCCTATTAAATGGCTAAGCACTACCTACATATCCAATACATTGAATAGGGAATTCAAACTACATGTAGTTCTCCACATTAGGTGTATGTGTTAAATAATTATTATTTAATGATTTAAACCTATAATATAAATTTTGATACTTGGAAAATTATAAATTTGGTTTGGACTTGAGGTTTGTTAGCCTTAGACATGATCTGCTTATTGTTATTGATGGATAAATTAAAAACAATAGGGAAGTGCCTTTGAATGTGTAGGTGTTTGAGTATGCTTGATAAGTATTTTATAGATAAGGAATAGGATTATAAATATTGATTATTTATATGGGACTATTTGGGTATTTTTTCATGCTACATATATGTGAAACATAGGGCCAAACTATAAGGAGGTTTTGAATTCAAAATGTAACATCTACTTGGCACATGAAGAGTCTAACAATTTTGGACAAGTTTAAAATTCCATAACTATATACATTTTACAGGAGTTGGTCCATTCCATCATATATTTATGGGTTATTACTTCAGAGTCATCAAATATGCACTTCGTGGTGGAAGATAATAGGTTAACTAAACTAGGTTGGTTAAATAAGTTAACTTTCAGGAAACATACCATATCAGCCTAACTAATGAAATTTAAAAATGAAATTAGGAAAATCAAACTATACTAGGCTGGTTGATGTAGTTAATAAATTAAATTAAAATATGGGTAAAATATATTATATTAAGTTGGTTGATATAATTAGTAAGTAAGAGAGAAACTATATCAGGTTGGCCGATATAATTGGTTGAAAAGATGGTAAAATTTAGACTGTATCTAATACTAGATATTAGTTTCTACATATAGGATGAATAATGGAGGAAAGATGGTGGATATCACTAGCTTGAGTAGGGATGAAATGAGTCACACATGGGAGTAATTCTAATTCTACATTCCTAAAATATGTATTGTATACATAGGCTAGGATTAGCCTATAACTATCCTATCTCAAGAGACTCAGACTCATATAAAGTTGATAAAATAGATCTTGTGATACTTCATACTCATGTAATGACCGATGAAATCCATAGATATAGTAAAGGGTAACCTAAAATGAAATAATCTAGAGGAAAGGGTTCAAATCATAAGCCTATGACATAAATATGTAGTTCTCACTATAGCTCTCTATGAAATTAATTAATTGAATTAAGAAATTTAAGTTTGTGATCCATAAAATTTTTGGATATTTTACTCCTAGATTCATCAACATAGATATTAAATACTTAGCTCACTTAAAAAATAGATTTTGATTGCCTATGTTCCTAAACATGTCAAAATAGAGATAAAAATGTACAAAAATGAAATGTACAACTTTGCCAAACATGAACATGAAGTAAAGGAATAATCAAATCACAAGTTAAACACACATGTTTATCTTGGAGAAACTTAAGGTGGGAAAACTCTAGTGGGTAAGTTAATACACTCCCCTTCCACTATGAAACATGACAAGTATACAAATTAATACCTATTATGGCCTTTATAGACAATAATTCCTATACCATCCTATCCAAACTAATATATATTGAATTTTTTGCATGTATATAACCTTATCTATACTCACACACAATTGAACTAATCACTTTTAGCTAACAACAATGAGAAAACCATGAACCAAGACTCAAACTTGCCAAAATTATGTGAATCCAACTACACACATTTCACTACATTTATCTACTGTCTTCTACCTTCCCTAGGCTTATATTTATGCTCTACCAATCCTTGGAGTTTGAAAATAAGCTCAAACAAACCAATAAGAGGAGTTGGAACATTTGCAATCATTCAATTCCTTATGTTTTTCAATTTTGATGAAAAACTAGAGTATGTAGATAGGTGGTTATGGAACCACCAAGGAAGTTATGTAACAACCTCCTACAAACACCAAAAGTGGCATTCTCATCACTTTATGATGAGGTAGTTTCATTACTGCTAAGGTAGTTTCATAAATGGCACCCTAATAAAAGTGGAAGTTTAATTATATTATGAAAATCCCTTAGATTTGAGAGTTAAAAACCAAATTTTTGATCAATATAAGAGTGTACAGATCACCCCTATGTTGATTCTACCATTGAATCACCTTTGAACTGATGTTTTGAGTATAAAGTATTTTACAAAAGTGTCTTATAAGCTTATTTACATATAATTAGGCTTATTGGATACATTTAGTCCACATAACTAACTACATCAGGATCCATATTTGAATCATACCTCCCTAATTTGAGGCTTTTATGTTCCTAAAAGTTTTAAGAATCTTTTAAGGGAGGAAATTTCTTCTCCATGTCTTCTCTAAATTAAAATTTAAACTTTATTGATATTTTTCCTTTTAACCCAACCAACCAAGGTTCTTGGACTCCTCTTCATGTTTTCCTTTCTTTTGTAAAAAAAAATGGCATGTTTCCAACTAACTATAAGGGGTGAGATATTCAATGGAAGGTAAAAACAACCTTTCATCTTCATTGTCTAACATAGAAGGCTAAAAACTACATAAATTCTTAGCATTGAAAATAAAATAGATCTTCATTGAAGGATGAAAAATCAAATCTAAAATCATTCTTACCTACTTATTATAGAATTTAAAATGGGAAATACCGTAGGAGCTTAATATTCTTAGACTTACCTTGGAGTCTTTCTCTACTTAAGTACAACCATACCTTATCACCAATAAAGTAACTATGCCTAGTCTTATGTTAAATATGTCTCACTTTATACTTAACTTGAGACTCTTTGAACCTCTCTTACATTCTAAGGTAAATTAGATAAAATTTCTCAATGAATTTTTCAACCTTGTGGATCTCAAGATCCATTTTCCCATTTTATTTGTACAGTTGTCTCAAAACAACATCAAACTCACATGGAGGCAAGTAGCCAAAACAAGTTTCAAAAAGAGATTTCTAGTAGAAGAATCAAAAGCCCTATTATAAAAATGATGAATATACACCAAATTTTCATCCCACATCTTAATATGCTCCCTATAGGAACCTCTCAACAACTACACCAATGTTTTATTCACACCTTTTGTTTGCCCATAAGTTCGTGGGTGAAATGCAATAGACCATTTTATCTTGGTATCAATATTCTCCCACAATGTAGACCAAAAATTCCCAAGAAACATGAGTCCTGATTTAAAAAATAGAACTTGCCTAATTAAGTTGAAACCATACATTAGAAAAAAAACAACTCAGTTACATCACTTCCTTTGAGGGAATTCTTATAAATAATAATAATACACATCTTACTAAAACAATACACAACCAAAATAATATAGCAATGTCCCTTTCTTGACATATGCAACCCACTTATAAATTCTATGGAAATGCTTTTTATATACACACAATATTTATAAACTTCATAATTTACTAATGCTTTTTCTCTTTTGAGAACCTACCAAGTTCTTATCTCTGCTAGTGCATGACTTAAAGGGTGCATTGGGAAAGGGGTGGGTAGACCATTGGTGCTTCACAAGATTTTTGGTCAACTCTATCATTACCTAAGTCTAGTACAAACCTTTCTTATCCAAATCCCTAAGCAATGTAAACCTCATTTACACATTTTCATTAAAAAATTTACCTTTAAAATAATTCCTAACTAAGCAAGCAACCTATTTTCCTAGTAAGTCAATTGGATTGATCTTGTTTTAAAATATTAAGCACACATTAATAAACTAAGTTAGCTTGACCGACTTAGTTTAAGGCCCAAAGTTAACTTTTTGTAAAAAAATGGATTACGTTGGATGATTTTGTTAGATAAAATTATAGAAGGATTAAGGCTTATCTGTTATTATAAATACAAGGCTCATTTCAATCCAATATATAGTAAAATTCATTTTCACATTATTATAACTCACAATTCTACTAAATCTAAATTTGAAGGAACCATTTCTTAGGGTTATCTAGGAGAGAAGATTACTTATCTTGTGGGAAATCTTGGATACAAAGTAAGAGTATTTTATACTAGAGATGATTTATATAGTGTGATATTTATAAAGCCACACCAACTTCTTACAAATCACCATTGGCCAAGGGAGATATTGAGACTCAAAAAAATTTCTCAAGGTACATATTACTAACTTTTTCCATTCATTTGATAAAAAGATATTGTATAAGTAATATGTGTTGAATGTAAATTGAGATTGGTCAAGATAACTCAATGGTTATATGGAAACTAACTTTTCCCAAATGTGTCTACCATGGAGAGTATTAGTAAATCAAATTAGAATTGATAGAGAACCATAAATGAATTTGATGATAAGTAAATATAATGCAATCAATGAGCAAGTTTATTTCACTTCTAAAGAGGCAGGTGTCTATAATTTGTCAAAAAAGAAAATCTCCAATCATGATCAAAATTTAGGTATGTGGTTACTGTATTTGGATGGAGCATAATTTAAGCAAGGAGTTGAGGCTAGTATTATCCTCATTGATCCCAATAATAAGAAACATGTTATAGATTTTAGATTATAATTTCCTTTTACTAATAACATGATAGAATACAAAGCTTTTGTATTGGGTTTATAGTTTATAATCAGGTGTGATGCACATCAATTAAGAGTCTTTAGTGATTTTAAATTAGTTGTCAGCCAGATAGGCAACAAGTTTTAGAGTAAAATTTATTATTTTAAGAAATACAAATATCATGTTTGGGATCTAATTGAACCTTTTAATACTTATAACATTTTAGTCATCCCTAGAGCTAAAAATGAAATGGCTAACTCATTAACCATCTTAGCTACTAACCTCACACCATTAGACATGCATGACTTGCAAATAATTTTAGAGGAATTGATTTATTGTCCATCTATACCTAATAATGTTAAACATTTACAAGTTTTTGATGATGATAATCAAATTCTTGATTTCTTATTTGAATTCAATGCTTTCGATGCACATACAATTGAAGAAGAAGAAAGACTTGATCTAAATAACAATAATACAATTCTGATGGAGTGCTTTAGCCAAGAGATAACCATATTCCTAAAGGAATTTTTTCATTTGAGAGATTGTATGACTTGGATAGTATAACATCTATATCAAGAAATGAGTTTCAATTGAGTCAAGAGTCATGGATCCTCATCATGAGAACTATTGACCAAATTTGACCTCAAGTCAAATTTGTCACACCCCTATAAATTCAAATTTGTCATATGGTCAGGTCATACCTATATGGTCCCTTTAGTATTCATTTATCCTTGTTAGCATGGTTTAAGGTTAGTTTGGAGAAGTTAAAGTAAAGTCATGTTTTGGCCATATAGTGATTTAGGCATGTCATGAGGAAATAAGTCATTTTAAAGTTATATCAAAGGTTATTATTAGTTTATTAATGTCATGTCATGTCTTAAACACCTTTTCATAACATTTCATGAAGTTTTGGAAAGTTTGAGGATCATTTGTTAACTCTAAGGTGTTGAAAATGATTGAGAAAGGTGTTTTTGGATAATATTTGTGTTTTTAAAAGTCCCATAACTTAAAAATAAATAAAATATACATTAAAGATATCTTTTAGAATTTAAATAACTTTTAAACTTGCCATCATGTCATAAAAAATTCAATTTCTTGGATTTCAATGCTAGTTTGAGGAGTTAGAAGAAGTTGTACAAACTCTTAAAGTCATTTGTAAGTGAAAAAAGATTTAGAATGTCATTTGGAATTAAAAAGGTCATAAAACATATTGGGAAGAATTTTAAAGATCCATAGTTGCAGAAATATCTTTTTCTCTCCCATCATCCCCTTCACAAACTAGTGAAGGCCAATTTCAAGTAGATGGTATAGGTCGTATAAGTAGAGTTGGGGGATGAAATTTTGGAAAAAGTTTTGAAACCCTATGGGATTTAAATTTTAATAATTTAAAATTGGATTGGTTTTCTTATATTTATAAAAAATTGCTAAGAGCTTGGACTACATTTTGAGATCTCAAAACCCCAAAGGTTGATTTTTAGGTAACTTCAATATAAATTATGATTCATGTCTACTTTAAACTAGTTGGAGTATATTATTATATGTTTTTATATACATAACATACATTCAATCATAATATTGTAAAGTATGGATGTCTTTTTGGCAAGTAAAGTGAATTTTGTGAATAGTTTGAAGTGACTGTCACAATTGTTTGTGTTTCTAACCTTTCCAGGTGTTTGAATGCATTTGAATGGTTTTAAATTTATATATAATCTTTTATAAATCCATAATAAGCTTCCTAATCAGTTAGTTACTTTGTATATATTCTAAATGGTCAATTCTTCATTCACCATATTAGACTATGTTTTGTGTGTTTCTGCATACAAGATGATTTGAGTGGGTTAAAATGTGTTATTCAAGGATATTGAGAGTTTTTTTTGTAATATATCATGTCTATCTAATTTAGATAGTGGTTTTTGAGTCATGATAGTCATGTTCATGCTTTTCAAGGCTTCAAAATAGTTTTGTAGTCTTCATCACCTACCACCTGTAGCTTTGCAACTTCAATGGAGGTTCATGGTGTCCATATCTCATGAATGTTATCAAATCATGAAACATGGTGATTTTTCAAGTTGGAAAAGGTCATGAACCAATAATAATTTCCAAACACCTAGAGTCAAGATGTTAAATGCCAAACTAAAAGACCTAATGTCACATATAGTACTGTATGTGGGTAGATAGAGGATATCAAAGTTTGAATATGTTTTAAATGAAATATTTGAGTATTTTAGAAAGTGTAAAATATAATTAAATTAGGTTTGGTCACTGTAGTATGCAATGGTAGATTTGGAAAATGTCATTTCAAGATCAACTACATACACAGTCAATTTTTTTAACAATTCTATACAGCTAGTATTGAAATTGGTCTTAAATAGAGATGGGGATGGAATTTATAATTTAAAGGTTTTAAAAGAGGATTTGAGCCATAAAATTAAAAAAAATGAGTTATTTAAAATTTTTAAGTATTAAAGGTCAATACCAAATGCACTTAGACACAATCTAATCCAAGACTACGCAGTCAAAACTTAGAAATTCTAATTGGTCACCTACAATCAGCTATTGAGACTTGCCTTGAACAGTGAATGGTGATATAAAAACAAATTTAAAGTAATTATAATAAGTTATTAAAATATATAAATGACCTGTTAAGATTTTTAATAGGTTTCAATGTTGAAAGAATCCCTTAAAGCATCAAAGTTGCATTCATAGTCCTAATAAGACAAGCAAACAATAACCTATAGTTGTGAAAGAGGTTACTTTAGATAGTAAGTTGATGAAGTACTAATGTTTCAAGGGGTGTTGAATTAGAGTCTTATATATCTCAATATCATCAAATATTTTGAGGGTTTCATGTTTTAAGGAAGATCCTATAACTCTCTAACGTAAAAAGACACCATATATTCAAGCATCACCTACAACCTTCCTAGTTGAGGACTCAGAACCTGAGAAAATGATTTGTGTTAAGTATTTGAAGTTATTAAAGAGAAATAAAATCATTAAGGATGAATTAGATTCTAAAAATGGGAGTAGAGGATAAAATAGATCACATAGGGGTTATAAGAAAATTGTCATCACACATTCATGCATACCTTCTTAGGTTGGTTGATTTAGAAGGTCTAAGAGAGATTGTAGGATGAAAACAAGGAATATTGAATCATGTGAAAGAGGTTTTATATTGTTTATGTATACTCATATAAATCTTTTATTCACTTTAAGGTAGACCAAGATCAAACCCTTGCATATACAGTCCTTACTTACATAGATTGCCTACTCTTGAAGGTCTGAGATAGATTTGAGGAAAATAAATTATGAGGGTAAGTAAACATGATTCAAATATGACAAAATCACTCTATATGATCAATATAACTCAACAAGGAATGTATACAATTTGGTATACCCTATCATGAACCCTCAAATAGTCTTAACTATATATTCAAGCTTACATAGGACTATAGGTAGTAGAATCAGATGATACCTAGTCAAAGTAAGATCAGTTAGAGTTGAGATAGACTTGAGACCCTCAGGAGATGGTGAGATACCTATTAAAACATTTCATGAATATATCATACCCCAAAAATGAGATAAATAGGACACATATAATCCATTCATGTTTCTTAGGTTGTTTGGCCCAAGAACCCTAAGCTTAGAGTAAATAGAGTATAGAGGGGTTTGATGAAAGAAGAAGGTTGGAAAACCATTATAAAATATTGGGGGAGATGTGACATACTTTATATAGGTCATTTTATCTTAGACAAACCTCAAGAAGGTTCTCAATAATTAATTTATCTCTTAGACCTCACAAAATGCTTGTTTTCAACCATAGAGGCTAGTTTCTCTTGATTGGTATAGATCACACTATTGATGATCAACTAACCCCTATTTCTAGAATGGGGACCCTCCTTTCTTAAATTTTAAAATCACCTAAAATTCCAAACATGCTAAATCATCAAACCATGTATGGAGGGATTGATTGGATTTACCAATGGTTGTGCTTCTAAAGTTTTGGATAATTATTCATTTTTTTCAATAAGGATTAGTACTTAGAAATATTCAAATTGTTGAAAAGTATTCTTCAAGTTTATTTAGAAATGTATTATTCACCATGGATGGTTTAATAGTATGCATACATGTTTTCACTAAGGGAATATGACTTGGACCTCTAATGGAATGGACATGAGCTTCACTAAGATCTTATTGAGCTAACATTATGTTTTGTTTAATTCATTTGATTTCAAAGTTATACATTTAAACATGTGTAATTTTGCTTAAAATAGGCTATGACATCTTTATAAAATTAACTTAGTTTCTCATTTGATCTTACAGGTCATCAAGTTAAAGTTATGGATTATGACACCTCATATATTGTCAAAGTTTAAACTATAGTTCAAAAGGGATAGGTGTCTACCTTATCAGGCCTCACAATGATTTAGAGATTCATCACTTCTTGTGAAAGACACGTGGAGAAAATATATCAAGTTTGTGAGATATGTGGCATCATCTAGAGAGCTCATGAAGAATCTATCCATTGGAACTTAAATTTTAGGGCTATGTGTCAATATCTTAGCCTCCACAAGCAAGCCTATTCAATCTGACCACCATGCATCCCACTATAATCCAAAAGCCTATAAGATGCCACCATGTATCTCAAGCATGACCAACTTAACTTGATAAACCTTCTAAAATGATACATGTTCCCTTCAAGTTTATCCAAGATCGATGTGTGTCCATGCCACATTGCATCTATCTAAAGCTTGTGAGATCTCATAAGGTAAACACTTGGGAGCACCTGAGCCATCTGATCAAGGATCGATGGTATACATCTATATTATGCTCCTTCTGAGAATGACATTGGGTAGAAGAATTAAAAAAAAACCCATGAGAATGATACGTGTCCACTTTGGGCCTATGTAATGATACCACATGTCATTACCATGAAGTTGCATTTTGAGACCCATGAGATCACCTCTAAGAAGGAAGTGTGTCTCCACTCGAGCCATGTGATTAGTGCCAAGTTGATGATAGTTATCCAAAAACCTTCTAAATATGACACCTAGTAAAACAAAGCTATGATTTCCTATAAAAGACCACCTAATGAATAAAATCTATGATTACTCATGAAAGTGACATGTGGCACTCCCATGACCAATAAAAACTAAAAGGCACCACTCAAAATCTCACCACAAATTAAAATATGCCATGTGGAGAGATAAAAATGATTCATCAAGCAAAGCTATATTTTGAGGACCTGTGAGGTCATCAAAAGGTGACACATATCTAATATTTGAGCTGACTAAGCATCTTAGTCATATTCAAGCGCAATGAGTACCTAGTTGGATCTTAGGTGGCAGCCACATGTTAAAAACTATAAATATTTATCTTTAAATCTAAAATTGATAGGGAATCAAAGGTGAATTAAAGCTAAATTTGAATCCTAGCATAATTAATTGCCAAAATCAACAACTTGAAGTTATTTTGAATACAAGCAAGGTTGATAAGCTTGCCATTAATATAGAATGAACTAGGATCACCATAAAATTTGCATTAATTAGGTCAATCTTTTAAAAGGCTACTCAATCAAGACTAGTGTAATTTTCATTTTGAGCTATACACATTTACTTTCTTTGCTATTTCTCTCTCCTAGTTTGAAGCTATTAGAAAATTGCACCCCAACTGCCATTATTAGAGTTTGAAATTTTCAAGAGGATACCAAAAAGATGTTAATTTATACCTAAAGGATTATAGAGATGGCTCAGATAAGTTATTCTAATCTAGGTAAGAGAATTTCCTTTGAAAATGATGACCTCTTATTCTAGTATGGTATTTTAGTTGTTTTTAGAGACATAGAATTCATTCTTGAGGCCATAACATCAGGGGACATATGTTAAAAAAAATTAATTCAATGTATAAGTAACTAGATCAGTTGATGAGGATGAGATAATGCCTCATATATTTCAATTAGATTCAGACATCCTCTCCATCAATGCTTCTGGTCTCCACAAGACCGTAGCCAAGCTAGAGGTTATGCCATGTGCTGGCCTAGTTTACAACATCTTCTGGAGATCAAAGTGTGAGGATGAGATGCTCAAGTCAATATCTTAGGGGCTCTTGATCAATATCATATCAGGGCTAGTATTTGATAATATATTATGACTTATCATCATCATAGATTGAATATAACTAGGTAGTAATTGACAACTAGTATGAGGTGCACTCCCCAGAGAAGGTCTTGGTTACATGGGTAACTAACCTAATAAGAGCCAATATCCTGGATGACCAAGGGAACATGTCTATTCAAAAATTCAAGAAGGGTGTTAGGATTGGACTCACTCTCTTCAATAAAATATTTGGTAATCCACATATTGGATACATGGACATAAAGACTCTTTCATTTCTACAGATAATCCTAGAGGATTAGCATATTCCACCACATAAATAAATCATCAGAAACAACTTGTTATATGATATAAATGATAATTGAAATAATGGTGCCCCATTATTCATGATGAGTTACTTACTAGATCCCATCTACACAATGACTCAACTAGGCTAGAATTCATAGTCTCCTAATGAAATGAAGTTGTGCCCTAGTTATTCTCTATAATGCATATTCACCACTTCAAATGTAACATTATAATAATTATAGAAACTTATACTCAATTTTATATAAATTAATCACCAAGTGTGAGATGCCAAGGGTTCCCTCAGAGGTTAGGCAAACCTTGAGGGACATAGGTAGCTACTAGTTATACCTAGACTGTATAGTCATTAGGGTAGAGGGAGTAATGGTGGTTCCCCTTAGGTTGTCAAGGTATGTGCCTATGAATTGGATAAGGAAGAGATGGATTATCAACTAATACATGGAGTTTATGGCATATTCAAAAGCAAGAATAAGATAGTCACCCATAAAGTTCCATATAAACTGGTAAGGACCAGAATCACAAAGTGGCATGACATCATTATGGCTGCTAAGCATAGGGATTCTCACCTATTGCCTAAAGATGACTTTAATCCATGGGATCCAAAAAATTTCATTTCTAAACACCCATTAAAATTCAATAAGGATATAATAATGGAGTATAAGCATCAATAAGAAGTGCATGAATGGATATACAAAGATACTATGAATGATTCAGTAGTTTTCAAAAATGTAGCAAGAAAAGGCATCAAGGTGGAAATGAGGCTTGATAGAGAGAATAAGAAGGAATACATTATAAATCCTTGGCCACCACTAACCAATGGAAGCATTTTTTGATGAAAATTATGAAGAGGGGGAGGAAGAGGAAAAGAGACAATGTTTCTCTTATTAGTAACATGCCATGTAGACCTCCACTTGTTGCCACTTCAAGCTAGCTGAGCCTTCCTCTAAGATCTAAGTAAGGAGGATCTAAAAGCTAACCCAACCCCTCCCAAGGGCCTACATTTATCTCTACATCTACCATGGGAGATACTCTCTAAAGTATAGATCAAGCTAACCTTGATGTCATTGACCTTGAATAATTATAGCAAGGCATCGAGCTATATATGGAAGAATTATAGGCACTAGCTAGAGATATATTAAAAAAATTTACAAGATGAATAAGGAGCCTAGGACTAATATGAGGGGTGAAATAGTGCCTCCATTATCACCTCATACTCATGATGTAAGTACTTTCCCATTTGTAACTATTTCTATTTCTACTTCCACTTTTACATTTGCTCCCCTTACCATTACTTATTCATTGCCTTCAACATCACTAGTAGCTGTAAACATCACTACCTAATCCTTTGTTGGTATTAACATGAGATAGACTAGTAGTTCCTTTAGATTCACCATTCTCTACTTCATTTCCCATGCTAGAACTAATATTTCATCTTCAGTAGTCTCATAGAGCACTAGTGCTAGCTAGGCTATGGGTTCCACTCCATAAGTAGCCACAATTAGTGCATCCCTTGTCATTGTCTCCCCTACATCTTATAGGCCATTAAGGCCTATCTCAAAATTATTCCCCATTCAATAGACACTCAATATCACTAAAACTATAAAGATGAGTGTGCCTTCAAAGCTACCTTCATTTATTCTCAATATGAGCCTTGTAAGGTCTCTATTTGACAAACTTGGGAAATTGGACCCAATGAACTTGTACATCCTTGATATGGCTTTTGCCTCTTTCTCAATTCAATCACCTCCATTACATCCATCTCAAACAAATCTAGAACCTACTGCTTCCCCAAATTGGTTTAGAGATATCATACATGTAGCAAGGCAAGAGAGACCTCAGGTAGTCCTCTCTACTTCTCAAATTGGGATGAGATTTGATGTTGCTATAGGTACAATGAAGAGGGTAATAATGAGGCAAGTTATAAAACCATAATCCATCTTAGTGGTGGCCCATGAGAGTGAAGATTCCCTCTTCACTTTGATGAGGAAGAGAAAGGATGGCCATAGAGAGGTGGATGAATATGTAGAGGGCCCTATGTCCATATTCCAAGCCTGGGTAGAGTCCATAATAGTCTTGATGAAGGAGATGAAGCAAGAGTTGAAAATAATAAAGGATCAAGCACTTCCTAATATGCTAAAAGGCACTAAAATTTAAATAATCAATGTAGTTATTAATGTATTTAATCTATATAAAGTCATGAAGAAGAGGCAAAATGATGGGACCGTATAGTTTAATGTGGTCACTAAATTTATCCAAAAGATTGAACTCTATGATGCTAAGTTGGAAAACTTGTCTAGAGTTTCAAGAAGCAACAAGTTCCCTAAGCTCAAGGTACTACCACTTAAGGATATCATTCCTACATAGACCATCTTGATGACTAAGAGGAGGATATTGAAGAGGTGGCTAGATCAATTCAAGAATGTAACTACATCCTTGGAGAAGATAGAATTCAAGATAGCTTTATTGTTGAAGGATGCCATGGTCACTAGGGTGACCAAACATGATGGCACCTTCATGGATGATCAAGAATTTAAGGCCCAGATAAATGTATTTGCTGTCAAGTTCTATTAGGATATTGCTAGTGTAAAGATAGCTACCGAGGTAATGAGCATTAAGGCTTTTGACAACTAGAGGTTGGAGAAATTAGATGCCATTGAAGAAGCACTGAGGACCATTATTACAGAACATAGAAGGCTCATTGAAGATATGCTTGATATATTTCAACTCATGATCCTAGACTTTAGCCAGATAGATTAGGATTAGTTATCTTGCATAAAAGTGTGGGTGAAAGAAGAGGCAAAGAAGAAATAAAAGTAGTAACAATAAGCTGGCCACTAGCCTCCTTTAGGACCATGAAGGATATTCAGTTATGCTTTGTAAATTTGAATTGAGAATATTTCATTGTATATGTGGCATTTTTGCCACTTGGTTGAATTTAGGGTACCTTTTAATGGGCCCACATAAACATTTTTAGGCAATTTTGAAGCATATAAATAGGAGTGTTCCCCCTCATTGTAATAAAAAATAGTTGTTATAAGAATTAATTCAAAGATGCAAGAATTTAAGAGTTTGATTGAGTGCTTTATTGCATGCATTCTATGATTTATAATTCTCATGATTTTAGATGACTAATGTTTTATTTATAATTGATTAATTTGGCAATAACATTCAATATATACATTTTTTATCTTGAGTTTAACACTAGGCTACCAATTATGATAGTATACATGCTTTGTTTTCATCTTATTTACAATTAAATGTGCTTATGAAATCTACTATGAATGAGTAACCTTTGTGCAATGTATGATTTTAGATACATGCATTTTCTTTCCTTTGAAGCTTCAACTGTGTTCATTTATCTTTGAGTACTACGTTAGAGTTAGTGACTACTAGTTTTATATGTTTTGTCTTAGGAGTTGGAATAACTAACATCTTTGTTCATCTAAATAAAACCTTATTTTCTACCCCATCCTTCTTACCTTGGATCTACCCATGACTCACTTGAGCTTATCTCATTCTATATATATTCATTGTTTGTTTGTATTTTAGGCAATAATTAGAAAAGATTAAAATAATTTCATAAAGATTAGCACAAAATTAAGTGTCATTATGTAGTATCTATTGTCCCTAAAATAGGGTCTAATTTTAAACTTATAAGTGGTGACCATTTCTCTAATATTTGTGCTATTTATAGTAGTATTTATGTAAATAACTCAAGCCCTGAGTCATCCAGGACTTAAAAATTAAGTTTCTTACTTTCCCCTCATTCACCAATGACATAGGGAGCACATTAAATGAATCAACACATGCATGATATATGGGAACTTGAGATTTTAGGGAAATTTTACTATCCTATTTCACTTAAAGTTTGTGTAATTGGTAGGAAGTTTCATGCTCTGGGGTTTATGAACCATCGTTGAGAAGTTGAAGCACTTTCATGCTACCTAGGACTATAAATATAAGGTGAGAGACAAATCATCTTTCATGACTCCATATGGATTTAAAAACTCAAAAACCACCCATAAAATGTTCAAGACTCCATTGATCATCATTCCATGCTAGTGGTTAACATAATAATGTATGAAACCATATGGAATATGGCTAAAATGATCAATTTTTATATTTTGTAGGTCTATATAGTGAGATAGATCTTTAAATTTGGCATGGAGGGGGAGGATGTTTTGTAACTAAATCACACACTTTTTTATTTTTATCATGTGTGGGTGGGGAGGATGTAGAATAATTTTTCACTCTCTTGGTAAGGAGGCCTAATTGAGGCCTAGTTAGGAAAGAGAAAGGGCAGAAAAAGACATATCCACTCACTCTTAGAGAATGAAATTGAACCTAGAGATATAAAACCATAAAAGGTACTATAATAAACCCTTATATTCTTCGAATCTTCTATATGTTTCTCTACACAAGGAGGTTTGTTTTATTTTAGGGTTATAAAGAATGAGGTTTAATTGAGGCTTTTGATAGAGAATGACTTGTGGGGTCTAGTTTAAGGTTTCAAAATAGATTGTTACAAGTCCAATATGATTTTAATAGGCCACACATGAATTTTGGATGAGATAAAGAAATTGAAACCAAGTTTTGACACTTGTGTACAAAATAGGCCTAAGGAGATGAAGAATCCTCTAGACACCTTACAAGAAAAAAAGGTGATGTGTCAAAGATAACCTATTAGGGTTATTTTAGAGGTGTTGAGAAAAGAAAAAAGAGGTATAAGAAACTAATATAACCATCAATAATGCCACTTATCATCCAACATATCAAGATAAAGGGGAGTTTAAAAGAGTTAGTCAAGGTGTCAAGTAACCATTTTAACTCCTATGCCACTTGGAGGGCTGGAGCATCTAAAGAGGAGAAAAACATGTCATTTAGGACCTATTTAGGTATTTCATAACTCTTCTCTTATTTTTAACTTACATGACACTTTTATACCTTTTCTCTCTTGCACTCTTCTTCTCTTCTCTCTCACATTATCTATATGTTGAGCCACTTTTTGCTAAGTTTATATCCTTCACCTGAGTACGACAAAGCCATGCTCATTTTTAGCCTATGATCAATAAATAATGATCTAATTTACCTTCTCCATGACTTTTTTCAATGTGTTTGTTAACTTGTTGATCTTGCTAAGTGATAAATTCTCTTCTTTATCATGTTTTCCTTGTTTGCATTCATACTTAGCTTTGAAATTCTATTGTAGGTCTCTTTAAGTGTTCTAATGAAGTGTTTCATGAGTTTTAGTGAGTTGTATTTACATAATTTTCAAGTCATGACTTTGATTTTAGTCTTCCTAGCTTAAGTTAGCTTCACAAGCCTCCATGAGAAATACTAATGCAAGGGCATTTTTAGAGTAGTGTCATGTGGAGGTTAGGATTTTTCTTGAAGTGTCATTAAGATTGGTTGGTAGTTATTAGGTTATAATTGGTGCATAATCTCATTACAATAAGTTTTATTTATGTTTTCTCTCTCCATTTAATGTAGAGGTTTGACTCACTAAGAGGTCACCCACAACCTAGAGTCAATCCCATTTCATAGCTCAAGTTGAGATGGCATTGTAAATTTTAGCTATAATAGTTTTGGCATGCTTGGTGGGATGAAGGTCCAAAAGAGTGGAAGAATTATTGGTGTGTTCTTATTCCTATTAGCCTTTGGATGCATTCAATAAACACCAATGGTGACTTTGAATGCAGTCAACTAGTTATAAGCCAACCAAATACTTATTGTGAAATAATTTGCTAAATATCTTGTGTTTAATTTTCCTAATGAAGTTGGCATGGATGGATATGATGAAAGATTCTACTATTCACCTCCCTACTAACCTTGTCATGAACCCAATTATTCATCCTACCCTCCATTTATATAATCATGTTGTTTTTGAATATCCCTATTAATAAACATATCAATAAGAGTACCAAGAAGTGTATCCCTTTAGCCTATATATGATCCATATCAACCTCAACCTAATTCCTATCAGCCTTATCATGAGGAATAAAATTATACCATTGATTGGGAAGAAAAATATTGGGAAGCAAGATCTAAATCCCTTAAAGCTCAAATTAGGCAACTAACTCAACAAGTTGAAGCTTGCCAAAACCCCCACTATTACCCTTTTCCTACTACTTCAATTCCACCTCAATATAAATCCTTATTGGCACTCATGCCATTTATGCTAAAATAAAATAAAAAAGTGATGAAAAAATGGGATAAGGAGCTTGATGTGATCCATATTCATCTCATAAAGAGTTTGAGAAATTTTTTTAAATTATTTATGAATGAGTGGAGGTTAATCAAAGAAGCCAACTATGTAATCAATGATGATTTTAATGAAATGAGATACTATATCTAATAGTGTGTATATATACTAGAAAGGTGGTAAAACTAAGAGGTTGAGGATCAACTTGTAACTATTGAGCAGCCTCAAGAAAGATATGATAAAAGTAAAAATATTATTGAAGAACATGTCTCTCCCATTACCCAACCCAACTTTCCATCTCCCCAAGAGTTCACTAAAGAATCCTTCATTCCTAAGCACATTCATGAACCATCCATCACACCTCATACTCCCTCTCCAACCCATGAACTTGTTCACCACTCTCACACCTCATCCATTTTTAAAGCAGAATCCATCCTATAGGAGATAAGTGAATAAGATCAATCCAAAGCTACATATAATCAAGAAGATGACTTAAGTGTCTATGATGAAGAGTTCACTATAGGGACTCCCCTTGGTGAACACAAGCATAAATCCATCTTCTTGAGTGAACAAAAAGATGATCAAGATCAAGTTGTATCTACCAATGAAGAGTTTGATAAAGGAATGAAAGAGAAGGTGCTTGAAAATAATATCACATTAGATGAGTTTATTGAGTCTTATGAGCATGGTTAAGAAGTCAGTTTTGAAAAAAAAAATAGAAGATGAAGTTGTTAGCCATTCCATGGAAGAAGATGACTTATGGCAAAGATTCAATGAGATATGTGAAGAGTTTGAGGTTCTTCAAAATTCTACACCTCTTGTTAGTCAAGATGAAGACATTCTTTTTTATGCATTACCTCTTAAAGGATAATATGATAACTTCCAAAGTACCAAGCTTGTTGAAGTGGTAGCCAACATTGAATTTGAAAACTCTTTAAGTAAACAATTTGAATTTGATTAAGTACATAATGAACAAGAAGATAAAGTTGAAGAGGTTATGGTTATTAAAGATAAATAAGATAAAGATGATTAGCAACAACATGTTGAGATTATTCAAGAGATTGAAGGCCTTTACAAGGTTAAAGGTCATGTTCATATAGATATTGTTCAAGATGTCTTCATTGAGGACAATAATGAAGATGGGGCTGAGTATGCAAAGCTCTTTGAAGAGCTTGATGATCTTGCAAATGGTAAGAATTTTGATTTCATTCAAGATGCTATGAAGGAAAAAGAATCATACTTGAATTAAGTATCATTAGATCAAGTTGTAGTTGAAGAGCCTCATGAGAATATTGTGGAATTACAAGAAGAATTCACCTTCACAGGTGATATGTTTGCAGCTATTGTTATTGGATTAGAGATAATATCAAAGAGACTAGAAAGAATGAAGGAATTGAATACACCAAGGATAAAGCTAAAGAGGAAACTTGATTCATTCACTCTTTCATCTCATGGAGAAAAAGATGGGGTAAGCTTCCTCTTTGATCCATGACAAAGAGGATCTTTTTAGGTTAGTTTTTATAGAGTCTAGTTTTTTAAGTTGGTGTGTTCCCTAAGTGTTTGATAACACATGAATGTGTCATGTTCTTTGATTTATATCTAATTTTCCTTGATTTTGTGTGTTGTAAAGGTAATCAATTTGTTTATTCATGTTCAAAATATATCAAGGTCTAAAACTGAGTGCAAGAGACTCTGTTGCCCAATGGATATGCAAGGCAACTAGTCCTGTTAGCATTACAAGCATGCTACCCCTGTGAATCACCAAAAATGTTGGCCAAATTTAACATCGAGTCAAAATTTTCACCCTCATTCAAATTAAAACTTGTCATATTGTCATGTAATACCCTATATGGTCCCTATACTCTTCATTTAACCTTGTTAGCATGGTTTAAGGTTAGTTTGGAAAAGTTAAGGTAAAGTCATGTTTTGGCCATATAATCATGTAGGCATGTCAGGATGAAATAAGTCATGTCCAAGTTGTGTCATATGTGATTATGGGTTTATTAATATAATTTCATGTATTAAACACTTTTTCATAACATTTCATGAAGTTTTGGAAAGTTTAAGGATCATTTGCTAACTCTAAGGCGTTGAAAATGAGTGAAAAAGGTGATTTTGGGTAATATTTATGTTTTTAAATGTTATATAACTTAAAAATACATAAAATACACATTAAAAATATCTTAGAGTAGTTAAATAACTTTTAAAAATGTCACCATGTCAAATAAAAGTTAGTTTCTTGGATTTCAATGCTAGTTTGAGGAGGTTGAAGAAATTATATGGACTCTTGAAGTCAATTGTAAATGAAAATAGATTGAAAAAATCCTTTATAATTATAAATAATATAAAATATATTGGCAATAAGTTTCAATATTTATAGTTGCATAAATATCTTTCTCTCTCCCATCATCCCCTTCACAAGTTAGTGAAGGCCAATTTCAAGGAGATGTTACAAGCCGTACAAGTAGAGTTAGGGGATTAAATTTTTTATAAATTTTTGTACCCATATTATATTAAAATTTAAATAATTGGTTATTGTATTGGATCTCTTAGATTTATGAAAAATCACTAAGAGCCCATACTACTTTTTGAGAGCTTAAAACCCCATAGGCTGATTTTGAAATAACTCCAAAAAAAATTGTGAATTCATGGATAAATGAAACTATTTGGAGTGTATTTTAATATTTATATATATGCCTCACACAAATTCACTCATCTTATTGGCACTGGCAAGAAAAGTGACTTTTGTGCATAGTTTAAAGTGATTGTCATACTTTTCTATGTTTTTGAGGTGCTTAGGTGATCTAATGAATTTTAATGGTTCTCCATTATCCTCTACTCTATTATAAATACATAATAATATTCCTAATCACTCAATTATTTTTTACAAATTCTAAATGGTCAATTCTTCATTCACCATCTTAGATAATGTTTTATATGTTTCTACATACAAGGTGATTTGAGTGGTTTGGATTGTGTTCTTCAAGGATATTGAAAGTTTTTTACCCTAATATATCATATTGATGCAATGAAGTTATTATTTTTTAATTCATGTTCATGCTTTTCAAGGATTTAAAATAGTGTTGCAGCCTTCATCACCTACCACCTATAGGTCTGCAACTTTAATGGAGGTTCATGGTGTTCATATCTCATGAAGGTTCTCAAATCATGAAACATGGTGATGTTTCAAATTTTAAAATTTCATGAACCAATAAGACTTTATAAGCACCTAGATGCAATATGTTGAATGCCAAACTAAAGGACCTAATGTCACCTATAAGACTGTATGTGGGTGGGATATCAAAGTTTGAAGATTCCTTGAATGAACTATTTTAATCTTTTATCAAATGTAAAATAACCTTCAAGTAAGTTTAGTTACTATAATATGGGATGGTAGATTTTTAAAAGGTCATTTAAATATTAACTACATATATAGTTAGATTTCTTGACATTTACTGTAACATCCCCACTCGGGCCTACCTAGAAATATGTGAATTTTATTGTTTAAAACACATATACTATAAATATATCACACCATGAGAATATAACTAGTGATCATATAAAATAATCTAAGTGTGATAAATGTAAATGAATTATACTTCATCATACATCATTGATCACTAACAATATAAGAAACACATCATAAGACAAATATAGAAAGTAATTACAATTAACCAGCCATGCTTGATACATGTCTACAACCACTACTATCAATGTACAATGAATAAGTAATTATATCTCATCATGATAATGTTTAAATAATAAATACAATATAATACACACACACACACATATGGCTCCCCAGAGCATAGTTTCCTAAACTCTAGTATCTGTGGCAATCTCAAGTATCATCTCAAAAGTAGTACTATTATGGGGAGGAAGATCATCATCCAAGAATTTTTACACACTAACTATGGACAAATGGTCCCATGCACTAATCCCATCTAGGAATGGCCCTCCCTTCATGGATGAGTATATAGTGATGGCATGGGAATCTAGATAGATAAAATAATACCTATGTGTTATTTGATTTTTAAAACTAAACATGCGGTGTATCATAGAAACCCATTCTATTATAAGATATCCTATAAACATGTAAATCATATTCATGAAATGACAATGTCTCACTAAACATTACCTGGCCAAGGTTTTCAATAATAAATAATGATCTAAGGATCAGTTAATATCATACACACCACTTGATCGAAATACCTTCATCTAAAATTGAGCTGATAGTAAGCTCATAGAATTTGTCTCACTACTTAGTAACACAAATACGAGATGTTTTTATCATAGTATAACTAATAATTTCATACAAACTACATTCTACTAGCAATCACATAGCATGCTAAGCATAGGAATAAAAAAAAGCGTATATTTATTCCGTAAAATGCATAAATGAATTTCATAAATATATCTATCGCATAATAAATATTAAGTAAACAAGTTTAGATTATACCACCTGAGTATAATATATATTAGGCTGTACACTCTATGCTTTATAAGCAGACACAAAATAGTACTCTCTACTAACTATCATAAAACATGTTATCCATATAAATGTCCAATATGCATATATTTAGTTTGTCAATTGTATGAATAAATATAGACATATTAATTATAGTTTGTACCATCTAGGTATAACATAATACACTCTATGACATTCCATAATATCATATTTTATTGTACATGATCACACTACTCAATCATGAAAAACTAGTCTCACAATTCAAGAATTAAATGTCACTTAATCCTATTAATAAGAAAACAAGTACAATTTATACCAACTGGGTATATCCTATGTTTAAACTACATACTAGCAATAAGATGAAACATAATTTATAGGCACTCATCATGAGGCACTAATATATGCTATATATATCTAAACATTTGTACCTTTAGATCTACTCATAATATGTACCACTTACTGATTTTCATTACTATATATATATATATATATATATATATATATATAGTCAATAATGATATTTTTGAAGAGTTAGATAACTCATAACCAATTTAGAGCATAAAATTTCATTTAAAAAACTTAATTATATTTATAGGGACTGCTTTTATATGGTTATAGTTCTAGTCCCTCGAACACCTAATGACTCAATATAACCATCCATTTAGCTATAAGCTTAGGTATATTATCCAACACACCCATTGATGTTATGTATTTATATTTCATATTTAAATTTATATGAAGATATATCTCCTATATATACATCCTTTTATATATTAATTATATTTGCATTGTGTATTACATACAAGTACTCATCAATATAGAAATACTAAAATCATCAACAATCATCAAAAATTCTCATTATCATAATTAGTTTCTAAATATACTACACCCTATATTAACCAATATTATCATAGTCTAGTGTTCTTAAGCACAACTACTAATTACCACAACCAGTCATAATAAAGTAGTATAAAATAATGGAAGTGTAAGCTTTTATTCAAATATCTAGTTATTATAATTTCAAAAACTAAAGTCTTAAAATACTAATTATGTTTTGTTTGAACATGATACCTCATTTATACATTTTGACATGTTTTAGTAACCTATGTATATGTATAGATAGAGTCTTACTATTCTAGAGTTCATGACTTAGTTATAACAGATAATAGATCTATAAGCATGGATCACCATATACCAATACATATTATTTATGCATATACATATATAAAAATTAATCTACCCTAATAATGTTTTGTAAACAAGTTTTACAATAGAAATTAATTGCTACATTAAACCCCTATAGTCATTTATATTTTCAATAAGATTTTCATGAGGTTTTTCAATAACCATTATACCAAATAGATTGACTATCATTTCTAAATATTATACTTTTGATAATATAATAAACAACTCTTTTTAGTCAATTTTAAGGTTAGTTATTTTTCCTAATAAATCACCATTTATTTATGACTACCCAACACTCAAAGTTTCTTATATCCAATTAATCATATTATCCTATGTCTTACTATAATAACTAATCTATCAATCTATTTTTGCATAAGTTGTGTCCATATCTATATATTCTCATGAATAAATCCATTCATATGGACACACATCCCAAGGTACATTTATAAGCTTTATATATATGAATAATATTATCTAAATTCTCAAAAGGGTTCTTCCAAATAACTCTTAGTATATTTCCTATTAACAATATGCTAACATACATCTTATAGATTCAATTATATAATATGCCTCAAGTCACATGCTCATATTGAGTGACCCACCAAACTTGACCAATATGTAGATGCCTTTAGAGGATTCTCCAATTCATTACATCAATGCCATATAATATCCATTGATATAATCTTTCTTATTTTATATCTATAGACATTGGGTGTAGATTCAATTATAAAGGAGGATTAATAAATGACATAACTTATATTCATTGAACCATTTTATTTCCAATTATTCTTATCTTAATCACAATATTAACTGGCTTTATCTTGTGGCTTAACTTATATGATACTTGTAACATACTTAGGACTAATGTTATTACTACAATAATCCTATTGGTAGCACTCTAGATTGCCCAAAATTAGTACATACATCTAATGTATAGATTACCTAACTTGATCAATAATCCTAGATTATACAATAATCCTATTGGTAGCACTCTAGATTGCCCAACATTAGTACACTTATATAATTCATCAAAATCACCCAATGTGGTAACATTATTCATATGGTCTATCATTATACCTCACAAGTTAGAATGTCATCCATTATTTATTTAAGTTAACATTATGGAATTTCTACACTATTATATTCTATACATTCTTTCTTTAAGGTATAAGAATGTCATCTAGAAAACTTAATATTTTGAAGTATCATAGTGTTAGTACATGGAATGCCTCAAATATGTCATTAAAAA
Source organism: Torreya grandis (assembly GCA_037957365.1). Lineage (NCBI taxonomy): Eukaryota > Viridiplantae > Streptophyta > Pinopsida > Cupressales > Taxaceae > Torreya > Torreya grandis. Next base: position 5,651,608 of record JARHVA010000357.1, on the reverse strand, counting down.
GTGATGGTCGTAATACCATTAAAAATAATTGGTCATTGACATATTACATTGGTATGCCTTGGATTTATCTTAGATCCTCTAAACAACTCAGATTGCCATACTCCCTAATTTTAATTTTGGCAAACCAAATAGTTATATCAGGTCACTTTACTCCTTATTTGTTTTTATTTAAAACCTAATTGGTAATACACCCATGCTTAAAATAATTGGTAGATCTATTACTTATACTTGAATAGTTTTACCAGTGATTATATTTGAGTCACCATAGTTATTTCTAGACACATAACTTAGCTCTTCATTATATAATATACAATGATTGAATTAATTATCCATTATATTGAAGTTTACTTGTTCATTGATATATAGTTTGTAGAAATCTTGTATATATATTCCAAAATAGGGAGACACATCATATTAAAAGTTTGTTAACTATATTATCATGGTTGTTTATTGTATTATCCACAAATAAGTATCAATAAATAAGTATCAGAGCTATAATATTTCTATAATATCATTTACCTTCATGCCACTATATTTGTATTTAAATATAACCTTGCTTAATAGTTTTCTGGATTATTTTCTTTCCATGGTGCACTATATATATAAGAAGACCCTACAAGTTTAAAAATTTACTTAAATATATAGACATAAAATCATTATTTAAATAGAACATACACAAAAACCAAACACATCACCTACTTGGCAGTCTATGTGGTTGTTCCTTTTGGATCAACTTTTCTTTTCTTCTTTTCCTCTGATCTATGTGTCTCTCCCTTTTCTATATCCCATGCCCCTTTTCCTTCCTTTATTTTTATTCCATTTCCTTCTTAAGGTGTAGCTTTTTCATTTTTTTAAATCTTTCAGAAAAAGCTCCTTAAAAGAATAAGGTGTGGCTTCTCCTTTGAGCACTTTCTCTTTATTTTTTCTTTGTTTTTGTTATTATTTTATTAATATCCTTCTTTTATTTTTTCCCTAATTTTAAAACTTTTATTTCTCTTCATTAATTTTTATTTTATTTTCTTACATTTTTTCCTCTTAAAATATAATTTATCACATTTTATTAACTTATCACTAATTACAATAATTAGTATATTTGTTTATATTTGTTAATTAACTTAGCTCTTCAATATCATGATAGTCTAATGATAAATTAGTCAATAAATCCAAACATAAATATAATTATAAAAATCAAATTTATATAAGTATTTAATGGTCACACACATAAATCATGCAAGACATATTCCACAAAACTATTAAACTATGTTAGAAACCATATTAAACTATCTAATGAAAATGTAGTCATATAAAATGTGAAAATTGATAACTTGAGTGTGGATAATGATATCCAACTCACAGGTCCCTCCTGCTTGCTTTTATGACCCTCATAGACATCTTTTCATTGATTCCCAGTCATCTTTAGCCTTTCAAACTTAATCCTAGCTCATCTAGACTACTCTTTCTATGACGAAACCATCCCCCTTGGCCCTGTCAGCTTAGGATAATAGTACCACACTTGGACTACAGTGCCAATACCACTCCTGTCTACTTTTGGTGCTCCTATCCAAATGCATTTTTGGCCCCAATGGTTAGTTTCTTTCAATTCCCCACCCTTATCTTTATTTGCGTAATACAAGCACATTCAACTCATGACTAATAGATCCCTATAAAAGCCCATTCAAAGATCATTTGGAAAGGGTTGTAAAATATCACTAAGAAAACAAGAATACAAAAATTAATACTCAATAAATCTTCCCTATTCTCTACACACAGCCAATCAATACACTTACAAGATCATTCCAATCCTTACACCAGTCCCTATCCACCTCAAGCACATCTAGTTTAGTATTTTGCATATTCATAGACTCTATTGCACAAAGCACATCAATTGGGAGAACTACATATGGCTTAATCCCTCTTCAGAGGATTGGTATGTAGGCAACATGCCCACATAATGCATGTGGATACATGTCCAGTGAATATTATACACACTAACCCCCCCCCTCTTTCTTGAAATTAGCCAAAGAATAATGGCGTATAGGGTTTGAAGAGAAAATATACTCTACAAGGAGATCTATAGACTTCTAGCTACCAAAAGTTCACAGATAGGGTCACATAAATATAGAGAATAAAACCTAGAAAGCTCAGATCTCCTAGATAATAGTGGTAAAGGTAGATTACAATGTTGGTACCAATGATGTCCACTTTCAATTCTCCTATCCAATCATAAAATGAAGGTCAAATCATTGTTTATGATAGTGTCTTAGTCTTGCACAATGAATTTTAGACCCTGTCTCAATTGTATCAGTTAGTTTTTAGCTAAGTCTTATTTTTCCCTCATATTACTATTTTTATAAAGGTCAAAATTGCAATCTAATTTACACAAATTAGTAGCTTAATTATTACATATTTATTTAATAATTTTACTACTTAGACCCTTTAAATAAATTAAGAATAATACACCAATATTCTCAAAATAGATTAAATTATTTGGTGATCCCAACTTACTTCGTTTATGCATATAAACCCTAGAAACCTTAGGGTAAATTTCCTACTAATTTTTCCTATATATTTTTGATTTTTTACCTGCATAATAAAATAAAAAATAGCATTAAATTTTAAAATTTTGTAGTAATTTTAAAATAATTTTCTTTCAAAACCATAATTGCCCATACTAGGTCCCGATATTTTCCTACCAATTTTTCAATAATTTTCTAATTTTTTACTCACATATTTCACTCTGAAATTCAATTTAAATATCAAAATTTCATAGTAATATTAAAAATAATCATCTTTCAAATCCTAGTTTCATACACTAGGTCCTATTGCTTTTGAGATATCACCTTACATTCTAAAATTAGATTTCAAAAATGGGTATCACTTATTTACAATTTTTTCTTACATATCTTGTAAAAAATAAGGAGACCATCATTGGTCCTATCAAACATATGTTATTACAAAGCTTCATTCTTTGCATTTCATGCTTAATTTTTATAATAAGGGATGATATTACAAAATTCATTGCTAAAATTGTGCAAAGTTTCAATATTCCTTTTGCATACTCTCTCACACTCATATGGAAAAAAATTCAAGTTTATCATGCTAAACATGTTATAAATTTTGTTATTCATGTCAAATATTTCTATACATTCATGCATAATTTCATGTTATCTATCCCTTTATTGATATCTCTCTTCTAGAATGTTTTTTATAAACATATTATTGTACAACTCATCACTCAAATTTCATGCATTTTACTCCACATTCATGATTTTTGCCTACATGCATATAACTCATTAGCTACTTTTGATTATCTCCCTATCACTACTAGACACAAGAAAACACTATCGATTATATGTATCCCTCCTCCCTTCAAGTATGGTACACCTAACTCTTATCCCGCACCTGCTACCAACTCTATGCCTAAAGTAGATCATGTAGTCCATGCTATCACCCAAGTTTATGAAGATGGGTAGGTTGATTACACCCATGGATATAGTTTTATCACTCAAGTTATCACCCCTTTAGATATATTTTCTATTCTTGAGCTTCTTCAATGATTGGATGTTTACAAATATGTGTTTTATATATTCCTTTGTAATACTAAAATTCTTGTTTCAGCTGAACCAACTTATATTGCATCTATCCTCAACACAATGAAATGGACTAAATAACATATTTCCTTTGAGAAAGAGGATTTACCCCCACAACACATCATTGAACAACATATACCTCTATATATTAACTTAAGAATTAATGATGTGGGGGTTAAAAAGAGTGTTAGTTGATAGCAGTTCAGGACTCAACATTTTTAACATTTCTTTTCTTAAACATCTTAATATACAACCTCAAGATATATACCATTCTGAAATGAACATCATAGGTTTTGAAAACATCCCACAAAATTTCATGGGTCAAATAACACTCAATCTTACTTTAGGTCCTAAGATACTACCAACTACTTACCAAGTATGCCAAATGACCTCAACTATAATTTATTACTTGGTCAGCCTTGGATTCATGATATGCATGTAGTCCCTTCCACACTCCATGCTTGTCTAAAATTTAGTCATAAAGGATACATTTACATATTTCCAATAGATAACAAACCTTTTAAATACATTTTGGTTACCGAAACTCCATAGAATTATATTTCATACTTTAATCTTGGCAATTTACCTACACAAGCCATTATTCATAGTGTACACTCAGACCATGCAACACATCAACAAACTCCAAGTTTTATAATAACACTAATAACAAATCACTATTTTACCTCTCCTTTTGTACTTAAATGTCTTAATAAAATGGGATATCATGGCAAAGGTCTAGGAAAGCATGAATAAAGAGTCATCAATCTTGTCGAGGCATCTACACAACATGGAACATAAGGGTTAGGATATCAACTTACCCATATTCATAATCAACCTTCTTTCACCACTTCAAAACATATAAATTTTTGTCCACCCACTACACTAGTAGACCACACCATTTATCATACTTCAGCATTATCATTGATCTATCTTGATCTCATTGATGACATAGCCTCACTAGACATGTTCACACTACACAAAATGCATCCTAATGTGGCTCTCTTAGTTAAATATGAGATCCAATGCCTCTTAGATGCTAGATTCATTTGAATAGTAGCACACCCTGAATGGATCTCCAACATAGTCCCTATAGTAAAACCTAATGGGCAAATGTGTGTTCATAGTTACATCAGGCAAACTCCTAGGTTTCATTAATTCTCAGTATGGCATAGAGGTTGACCCTAAGAAAGTTAAAATAATTATCGATATGCCACCTTCTATGGACTTAAAATAAATTCAATCCCTACAAGGCAAGATCCAAGCAATCCACTATTTTTTAGCTCAACTTGATGATAAAACTCAATGATTCACTCAATTATTAAAAAAAGATACAAAGTTTGTTTGAGACCAAGCTTTTCAAGAAAGCTTCAATACAATCAAGCAATATCTTATTAATTCACCTATTTTAATACCACCTATCCCTGATAATCCTTTCTCACTATATATCTCAACTATATAATAATTTTAATCTATAAAGAAAACATCATAACCCAAGTTTCCATAATCACTACCTACTTACCAAACTTGTAAGCATAGTATCATAACCTGCTTCCATAACTAGAAGGAAAATACTAACGATAAAAATGAATCAATCCATATAATCCTATAACTTCTCTCTAAAAAATAATTAGAAGGCATTATCACATGAAATCAAGGGAATAAGGTCAAAACAACATTTTAGAAACAAGTTTCTATTTGAGGAAACACTAAATCAACATCATGAAAATATGCATCCTCTCAGTGGGCTTAAAATGATGTCAAAAGAGGGTGAAAGAGTAAAAAATCACCTCTATGCTAACTATGAGATATGCCACTTCTTACTAATCCACATAAACATAGGGATGCTAATCTATGATCAAACTCCTAATACATAGGAATTTTCAACCAAGACATTTACCCTTTATTACAAGAAAATTCCCATAATACTAGATGGTGCCAATCCATAAACAGTCCTTTAGGATATAATTCTCTAGGATTAATATACATAAGATAAAAAACTAGTGCACATATAATTAAGTGAGAATCATCCCATGACATATAAACACTCACAACACAAAACACAAATTGCAAAGGTGACTTGAATTAACAAGCAAGGATATAATCATTATCGAGGTGTTTAATTTAAATGATCAAATATGATAGGAATCTCTTATTTATAACTCATGAACTATGTTATGTACTCACCTAACATTGATTAAAACCATCACTATTATGATACTCGATAAACCAAACCTTTAACAACTCTAAGAGGGTATGAATGCTCCTAAGGTACACAATCAATGTACCATATACATTTCACTATTCTCCTTTTCGATAAATAGAAGGATATGAAAATTATAATGGACACATTAGGTCCTAGAGTTTGATCCATAGCTATGATACCACATGTAACATCCCCATTAGTATACCTAGAAATACATTTTTTTAAAAACACATATACTATAAATAGATTACACCATGAGAATATAACCAGTGATCATATAAAATACTCTAAGTTTTATAACTATAAATAAAATATACTACGTCATACATCACTGATCACTAACATCATAAGAAACACATCATAATAAAAATATAGAAAGTAATTACAATTAACCAACCATAATTGATACATGCCTATAGCCACTATTGTAAATGTAAAATGAAGAAGTAATTATAGATCATCATGATAATATTTCAATAATAAATACTACACACACACACACACACACACACACACAGATGGCTCTTCAGAGCATAGTTTCTTGAACTCTAGTATTTGTGGTAATCTCAAGTGTTGTCTCAAAAGTATTACTATTTTGGAGAGGGAGAGCATCATTTGAGTGTTTTTACACACTAACCATAGACCAATGATCCCCCTCACTAATCCTATCAAGGAATTTCCCTCCCTTCATGGATGAGTAGATAGTGATGGCATAAGAATCTAGAGAGACAAGATAATACATGTGTGTTATATGATTTATAAAACTAAACATGTGATGTATCATATAAAACCATTTTATTACAAGATATCACACAAACATGTAAATCATACTCATGAAATGATAATCTCTCACTAAATAATACATGGCCAAGGTTTTCAATAATAAATAATGATCTAAGGATCAACCAATTTTATACACACCACTTGATCAGATTACCTTCATCTGGCATTATGTTAATAGTAATCTAGTGAAATATATCTAACTAGTTACTTAGTAATACCACTACGATATGTGGCTATCATAGTATAACCAATAGTTTCATATAAACTACATCCTATTAGCAATCACATAACATGTTAAGAATAAGAATTAAAAAAAAAAACATACATTTATTTCATCAAATGTATAAATTAATTTCAAAAATATATCTATCCCATAATAAAAATATTAATCAAATAAGTTCATATTATACCACCTAAGTATAATATATATTAGGATGCATACTCTATACTTCATAAGTAAACACAAAATAGTATTTTCTACTAACTATCGTAAAACATGCTATTCCTAGAAATGTCCAACATGCATACATTTAGTTTGTCAAATGTATGAATGAATCTAGACATATTAATTACAATATTTACCATTTGCGTATAACATAATACACTCTATGACATCCCATAATATCATAGTTAATTGTACATGAGCACACTACTCAATCATGAATAACCAGTCTCATAATTCAAGAATCAAATGTCCTTTAATCTTAATAATAGGCAAGCAAGTATAGTTTATACCAAATGTGTATATCTTATGTTTAAACTACATATTAGAGATTAGATGAACCATAACTTATAGGCACTCATCATGAAGCACTAATATATATATATATATATATATATATATATATATATATATATATATATATATATATATATATATATATATATATATATTTGTACCTTTATATCTACTCACAATATGTACTTCTCATTGGTTTTCATTACTCTATGTGTGTGTGTATCGACAATCAATAAGAATATTTTTGAAGTGTCAAATAACTCATAACCAAGTTATACCATAGCCTTTCATTTAAATAACTTAATTTTGTTTATAGGGACTAATTTCGTATGGTTATAGTTTCGGTCCCTTGAATACCTTATGACTCAATATAATCGTCCATTTAGCTATAAGCTTAGGTATATGACCCAACACACCCATTGATGTTATTTATTTATATTGAATGCTTAAATTCATATGATTATATACTTCCTATATATACACCCTTTTATATATTAATTATATTTGCATTATGTATCATATAGAAGTACTCATCAATATAGAAATATTATAATCATCAACAATCATCTAGATTCTCATTATCATTATTAGTTTTCAAATATACTACACCCTATGTTAAGCCATATTATCATAGTCTAGTATTCTTAAGGACAACTACTAACTACCACAACTGGTCATAATAAAGTAATATAAAACAATGGAAGCATAAACTTCTATTCAAACATTTAGTTATAATAATTTCAAGAACTAAAGTCTCAAAATTTTAATTATGTTTTGTTTGAATATGATACCTCATTTATACATTTTGACATGTTTTAGGAACTCGTGTAGATGTATAGATAGAGTCATACTCATTCAGAGTTCATGACTTAGTTATAATAGATAATAGATCTATAGACATACGTCACCATATACCAATACATATTATTTATCCATATGCATTTGTAAATATTAGTCTACTCTAAGAATGTTTTATACACATTTTTCCAATGGAAAGTAATAACTACATTAAAATCCTAAGGTCATTTATATTTTTAATAAGGTTTTGATGAGTTTTTTAAATAACCATTATACTGAATAGATTGAATATCATTTGTAAATCTTATACTTTTGGGAATATAATAAACAACTCTTCTTAGTCAATTTTGAGGTTAGTTGTTTTTTCCAACAAATATCCATTTAGTTATGACTACCCAACACTTGAAGTATCTTATAAGTGGTTAAGCATATTATCCTATCTCTTACTATAAGATCTAATCCATCGATCATTTTTTGTTTAAGTTATGTCCATATCTATATATTCTCATGAATAAATCCATTCATATAGACACACATCCCAAGGTACATTTATAAATATTATATACACAAATAAGACTATCTACATTCTCAAAAGTGTTCTTACAAATAAATCCTTAATACATATCCTATTAACAATATGCTAACATACATCTTATATATTCAATTATATACATTTTCTCAAGTCACATGTCTATATTGAGTGACCCACCAAACTTGACCAATATGTAGATGCCTTTAGAGGATTCTTTAATTCATTTCATTAACACCATATAATATTTATCAATATAATCATTATTATTTTATATCTATGGACATTGGGTGTAGATTCTATTATAAAGGAAGATTAATAAATGACATAACTTGTATTCAATAAACCATTTTATTTCCAATTATTCTTATTTTAAGCATAATATTAACTGGATTTATTTTATGGCTTAACTTATATGTTAACTATAACATACTTAGGACTAATTTGATTACTATAATAATATTTTTGGAAGCATTTTAGATCACCCAAAATTAGTACATACATTTAATGTATAGACCACTAAACTTGCCTAACAAGAATAATAACACAGCTCACTAATTCAGATATAATATTAATTCCTACATTAATATTTCATAATTATACCAATGTAATTTTATTTGGAAATAGAAATGAATTCAATATATAAGAAATTAATCACCTAAATTCATCATGTAATTTAACAACAAATTACCTTTATATATTACATTGGTAGAAATTACTGGGTTGTTGTTTGGTGGTGCACTAATGCTTATATAGTTCATCTAGATCACGTAATGTGGTAACATTAATCATACATTCTATCATTATACCTCACCAATCAGAATGTCATCCATTATTTATTTAAGGTAAAATTATGGACTTCGTACATTATTATATTCTATACATTTTTTAAGGTATAAGAATGTCATCTAAAAAACTTCATATTTTAAAGGATCACAACGTTAGTGCATGGAATGCTTAAAATATGTCATTGAAAATCGTTGGTAATTATAGAATTAAAAAGAGATGGTCATTGACATATTACATTGGTATGCCTTGATGTACCTTAGATCACCTAAACAGCTCAGATCACCATGCTCCCTAATTTTAGTTTTGGCAGATGGAATAGTTATATCAGGTCGCTTTACTCCATTTTTATTTTTGTTTAAAACCTGATTGGTAATACATTTTTGCTTAAACCAATTGTTAGACACATGACTTAGTTCTTCATTATATAATATATAATGATTGAATTAATGGTCCAGTTCATTGAAGTTTATTTGTTCATTGATATATAGTTCATAGAAATCTTATATATATATATATATATATATATATATATATATATATATATATATATATATATATATATATATATATATATATATATATATATATATATATATATATATATATATATATATATATATATATATATATTCCAAAATAAGGAGACTCATCATATTACAAGTTTTTTAACTAAATTATCATAGATGGTTATTGTATTATACCAAAAAAAGTATCAACGAACAAGTATCAAAGCTATAATATTGATATAATACCATTTACCTTCATGCCACTATATTTGTATTTAAATATAACTCTTCTTAACAATTTTTTGGATTATTTGATTTCTATGGCATACTAAATTTGTAAGAAGACCCTATAGGTTTAAAACTCTTTTTAAATATATAGATACAAAATAATTATTTAAATAAAACATACACAAAAACCAATTGCATCACCTCCTTGACAGTCTATGCAGTTGTTCATTTTAGATCAACATCTCTTTTGTTCTTTTCATCTGATCTCTGTCTCTCCTTTTTCTATATCCTATGCCCCTTTTCCTTCCTTTCTTTTTATTCCCTTTCTTGCTTAAGGCACATATTTTTAATTTCTTTAAATATTTCCCAAAAATCTCCTTCAAATAATATGGCATGGATTCTCTTTTTGAGCTCTTTCTCTTTTTTTTTTTGTTATAATTTTATTAATATACTTCATTTATTTTTTTCTCTAATTTTAAACCTTCTATTTCTCTTCATTAATTATTTTCTTATATTTTTTCCATTTTTTCCTCTTATAATATAATTTATCATATTTTACTAACTTATCATTAATTATAATAATTAGTATTTTTGCTAATTAACTTAACTCTTCAATATCATGATGGTTTAATGATAAATCAGTCAATAATCTGAATTTAAATCTAATTATGAAAATCACATTTTTAAAAAAATTTAATGGTCACACATGAAAATAAATGAAGAAAAATTTCACAAAACCATTAAACTATGTTAACAACCATGTTAAACTATCTAATGCAAATTACATCAAAACACATCATGGTAACCATATATTATGCATCTAAGATGTGCTAGCTAATGTGGTGTGTGTAGGCTTATAGCCAGTTTCTTTATCATTCTTTGACATCTTGATCTACATTACCCTATCCAAATATGCTCTCACTCCATCATGGTCTGAGAGATGATTTCTTCTACATCAATCTCACAATAAGTAGGTAGTTAGACCATAATAGCATGATATACATTCATCATAAAATATAGCTGAAATAATAAATCAACATGATCGTAAAGTAAACATATACTTAAATCTAACTCATAGCTATGTAATAATGTAACCTAAGCAATATACAACTATTCCATAACAATATATATCTCAAATATTTGTTAAAAATAACCAAATCAAATTTGTCAACTATAAATATCCATAGATAATCAAGTAATTTGCTTGGCAAGGAATCAAGATGTAACAGTTCCCTACAACTAGTATTGAAATTGGCCTTAAACAAAAATGGGGATGGAATTTAGAATTTAAAGGTTTTGATCCATAAAAATAACAAAAAATATATATTAAAATGTTTTAATTATTGGAGTTTAGGACTAAATGCATTCATACATAGTCTAATCCAAAACTACACAGTCAAAATTTAAAACTTCTAAATGGTCATCTATAATTAGGTGTTGAGACTTGCCTTGAATAGTGAATGGTGATAAAAACATAGAGTTAAATTAATTATAATAAGGTATTCAAATATATCAATGAAATATTAATATTTTTAAGAGGTTTCAATATTAAAAGAATCCCTTAAAGCATCAAAATTGCATTCACAGTCCTAATAAGACAAGTAGACAACCACCTATAGTTGTAAAAGAGGTTGCTTTAAATAGTATGTTGATGAATTTATAAGGTTTTAAGGAGTGTTTAATGAGAGTATCATCTATCTAAATAGCATCAAAGATTTTTAGGGTTTCATGTTTCAAGGAAGGTCCTAAAACTCTAACATAACAAGACGTAGTCCATTCAAGCATCACCTACAACTTGCCTAGTTGAGGACTAAAAACCTGAAAAAGTGTTTATGTTAAGTATTTAAAGTAATGAAGGAGAAATCAAATCCTTAAGGATAAAATAGATTATAAAAAAGGGATTATATGAGAAAATAGGGGTTATAAGATAATTGTATCACATAGTCCTGCATACCTTCTTAGGTTGCTTACTTTAGAAGATCTAAGTGAGACTATAAGATGAACATAAGGAAGAGTGGAACATGTCAGAGAGGTTTCATAGGTTTTATATATAATCACACAACTCTTTGATTCATTTAAAGATAAAAAAAATTCAAACCCCCTGCATATGCACTCCTTACATACATAACCTACCTACTCTTGAGGGTCTGAGATAGATTTGAGGAGAATAAAGTATGAGGGTAAGTAAACATGATTTAAATGGAATAAATTCACTCTATAGGATCCATCATACTCAAAAATTATTGTATAAAATTTGGTATACCCTATCCTAAACCCTCAAATAGTCCTAAGTGCATATTCAGGCTTACACAAGCCTATAGGTAATAGAATGATATGATGCCTAGTCAAAGTAAGATTAGTTGGAGTTGAGATAGAATTGAGACCCTTAGGATATGGTAACATACCTATAGAAACATTTCATGAAGAGATTATACCCCAATAAAGAGAGAAATAAGACACATACCGTCTATTAGGGTCTCTTAGGTAGTTTGGCCGAAGAAACCTAGGCTTAGAGTAAATAGAGTATAGAGGGGTTTAATGAAAAAAGGAGGTTATAAAACCATTGTAACATATTGAGGGAGATTTTATAAACCTCATATATGTAATTTGAGCTTAGAACAAACTTAGTAAGTTTCTCACTAACTCATTTCTCTCTCAGACCTCACAGAATGCTTATTTTCAACTTAAGAGGCCAATTTATCTTTCTTGGTATGGATCACACATGATGCATGTGACCCTAATATTATATGGTAAGTTTAATACCCTAATTAATTTCAATTTTTTGTAATTAGTAGGAGGTTTGATGCCCTAAGGTTTATGAACCATCGTTAAGAAGTTGAAGTAATTTCATGCTACCTACAAGGACTATAAAGATAAGGTGAGAGAGGAATAAACTTGCATGCCTCCATATGGATCAAAAAAAATCCCAAACCACCCATAACATGTTTAATACTCCCTTGAGCATCATACCATGCTAGTGGTTGACACAACACTATACGAAACCATATAGAATAGGGCTAAAATGACTAATTTTTGATATTTTTAGGTTCGTATAGTGAGATAGATATTTAAATTTGGCATGGAGGGAGAATATGTTTTCTAACTAAATCCCACACTTGTTTTGGATTTAACACATGTGGGGAGGTTGTAGAAGCATTTTTCACTCTCTTGGTAGGGAGGCCTAATTGAGGCCTAATTAGGAGATAGAAAGGGTAAAAAAGGACATATCCATTCACTCTTAGAGCATGAAATTAAAATTATAGATGTAAATCCATAGAGGGTACTATAATATTCCCTTATATCTTAGGATCATTTGTAATTTTATATACATAAGGAGGTTTTTGCTATTTTAGGGATATAAGGAATGAAGCTTAATTGAGGTTTTTGGTAGAGAATGACTTATTTGGGATAGTTTGAGGCCTTAAAATGTATTTTTTAATACATAATATGATGTAAATAGGATACCCATGAAGTTTGGATGAGCTAAAGCAACTGAAACCAAGTTTTGGCACTTGTGTGTAAAATAGGCCTGAGGAGATGAAGAGTCCTCTAGACACTTTGCAAGAGAAAGAGGTGATGTGTAAAATATAACATATTGGGATAAGTTGAGAGGTGTCAGTATAAGAGAAAATAGGTATAATAAATTGATTTTACCATTAATAAATCCACTTGTCTTTTAACATGCCAAGATAAAGGGGAATTTCAAAGAGCTAGTCAACATGTCAAACAACCATTTCAACTCCCACACCACTTGGAGGGTTGGATAATTTGAAGAGGAGAAAAACATATCATCTTAGATATATTGAGTTAGTTCCCTAACTCTTCTCTTATTTATAACTCACATGACACTTGTTTACCTTCTCTCTCTGACACTCTTCTTCTCTTCTCTCTTACATTCTGTATACATTGAGCCACTTTTGGCTAAGTTTATATCCTTCACATGAGTATGGAAAATACATACTCATTTTCATCATTTAAAAAAATAATAATGAATTGGTTTACCCTCTCCATGATTTTTTCAATGTGTTTGTTAACTATTTGATCTTGTTAAGTGATATATTCTCTTCCTTAACATGTTGTCCTTGTTTGCATTCATAATCAAATTTGAAAGTCTGTTACAGGGCTCTTGAAGTGTTATAATGAAGTGTTTCATTAATTTTAGTGAGTTTTCTTTCCACAAGTATCAAGTAATGACGTTGATTTTATTCCTCTTAGCTTAAGTTAGCTTCACAAACCTCCATGATAAATACTAATGCAAAGACAATTTTGGAGTAGTGTCATGTGTAGGTTAGGATTTTGCTTGAAGTTTCATTTTAATTTTTTGTTAGTGATTAGGTTACTATTAGTGCATCACCTCATTTGGATAGATTTGGTTTATGTTTTCTCTTTCCTTTTTCATCCAAATGAACTAGTAGTTTAGGTGATGAGATTCAATAGAAAAACCAAGGGAGTTGGGTCATCAATCTAGAGTTTTGATTCAATTAGAGGTCACCCAAAACCTAGAGTAAAAAAATTTTGATATCTAAAGTTTAGAGTGCTTGAATCACCCTCTCATAGGGTCCAATTTTGAGTTATAATAGGAACTATTGATAAGCCTAAAAACATGGTGGTTAGATTTGAATGCAAAAATGAAGAGATGAAAATATTGAAGAAGATGTTTTTGTACTATAAATATATAATATCATAGATATATAATGACTTGAAGGTGTTTGACCCTCATGTTATGACACATAACATTCCCCTGAAACATAATCATAGACCCTTTAGGAAACATCAAAGGCCATCAAATATAGTCTTAGAACCACTCATTATGAAAGAAGTATAGAATATGTTGTCAATTGGAATTATTTTCCCAATGTGATATTCAAATTAGGTGGAAAACCTATTCCATTTGAATAAAAAATGGAGATATCCACCTTTGTGTAGATTTCAAAAATCTTAATCATGTATCATATAAAGACATTTAACCCTTGACTTCACTCGATGAAGTAATTTAATAGGTTAGTAGTTCAAAGATGATGTAATTTTTGGATGTAATATTAGGTTATAATAAGGTATTATTAGACAAAATAGATATATCAAAAACAATATTCACCACTAAGTGGGGTACCTACACCTACAAGGAAATACCATTTGGTCTGCTTAATTAATGTAGGTGCGTGACTGTAGGAGGTTTTTCCTTGTATATTTTGGTCTTAAATAGGTATATTGATTCATGAATTATCAATAATAATAATTTTTTGTGTTTCACCTATATTTTTTTATTCATGTTGGTTTGTTTTTAGTTTTCCCACTAAAATTGAAATTTTGAATTTTTAAACTAGTTTTGGGTGTTTTAAGAATATTATTTTTTAATGTTTTTTTTTTCATGATAATTTTTAAGGGGTGAATTAATGTATTATACATGCTTTATAATTTCCAAATGTCTTAACTCATATGTGTTTATTATAAACTCAATGAAGGTTAAGTCTTAAGTCAGGTTTAGGAACTTGGTTAGATAATTTGAGAAAATTAAGGAGCTTTGGAGTGAAGAAGGGATAATAAAACAAAAATAAATATAGATGAGTGATAAATGGGAGATAAAAGACAATAAAATATACAAATAATCTAGTATTTGGATAAAATAAAGAATAATTCTAAAATTGGGGTCTTTTGACAAGGTCTCAATATACAAGTTGTTATAGTCAAGGAAAAGTGTTTTTGACAGTCAAGAAAGTTATTTTTGTCATCTTTTAAAGTTTTTAAAGGTTAAAAAATATGTTTCATAGTTATATAAATGTGTGAAATAATTTTTCCCATCAATATTCCAAAATAGGTCTTAAAACTTAAATTTCTACTCATTTTAAGCTTGTTGCCTATACACAGTCAAAAAATGTACATTTACAACCAAGAAACAATTGCTTTCATTGTGTTTTGTGATTTTTAAATTTAAAAAATGATTATAATTTTTTTTATATACATTTTATAATTTAAAATATTGAAAAATATGTCATTAAATTCAAATTATCCTTTATTGAGTGTTTTCAGCCTATGTACAGGCCAACTAGGGTTTTGGGAAAAAATTCACCATATCTTGAAAACTAACCCTAAAAATTTGATGAAACTTGGTAAAAATGTGTATGAGTATGTTTATAAATTATTAAAATTATTTTAAAAGTTATATAACATATTTAAATAAATTTATCTTAAAAACTTAGACTGTATGTCTAAAAGAAGACTTATTTAAAGCATTAGAAACACTAAAATCATCATAATTTGAAAATGACCCAACCAAATGCAATGAAAAAATATATAGAGGTTAATTAAGGTAAATTTTAGGTTTTAAATCTTATTTAAATGTTTTATGACACATATATCCCAATTTATTGAAGAAATTAATTCTACAGGTTTGAAAATAAGGCCTATAAAACCATGTTTAGCATTTTCTTGCATTTCCAAGTTTGGATAAAAGTAGAAATAAATATGTTGAGTTGGGAAAACATTTAATGGATGTGTAAATTTATTTTTTATATGAATACTCATTTTTTGTTTATATTTATAGTCAAGTAAGCTTGGAGGCCTAGTTATCTCTCTTAAACAAGTTATAAGTTGATCTTTTTTATACTCAATTTTGGTATCAAAGCTCAGAAGACACTTGATCAGAAGAGAGATAAAGATAAATACAATTTTTGGTTATCAGATAGTGGCCTAAAAATAAGGTATCAAGTTTTGAAATAAAATCTTTGAAAATAAAGTGGAAGGATGACACTTAGAGAAAGAGGTAGTACAGGTTAGAAAAGGTAAGTTCTAACTAGTAGAAAAAATATTTTTAGTAGATATAAATAAAGTACATATATGTTTGGAAAAAGAGATTGTACCAGATGATGTGAGAGATAGAGAATAAGTGGTAAGAATTTTTTTTTTAGGACCACATAGAAATCAAAAGGTTAGTGTTGTAAAGTTACCATTGATGATAATAGTTCATATAACGTAATTTATTCATACATGGTTAAAAATATAGAATTAGAAATATTGGTATATCCCATACCATATAAAGTGACTTGGATTTAGATAGGACATCAAGTATTGGTTAATGAACAATGCAAGGTTGAATGTCAAATTGGTAGTTACAGAGATGAAGTCATTTGTGATATCATGCCTATAGATATTTGTCATGTTTTGCTTGGTAGACCATAGAGTTTTGATAGAAAAACTATGCATAATGAAAATAGAAATACTTATACCTTTGAAAATAATGGTAGGACACATACATTAACACCATTGAAGGATGAAGGTGCAAGATTAGAGAACAGTGCCAAGGTTTTATTAATGAGTGAAGAAAATTTCTTGTAGTAGATAAGAGAAGAAATTGATTGTAAACTGCGAAAACATGTGATTGAAGAAAATAAATTTGTCTTCAAGGACAACTAGATAATAAATTTCTCATGTGAAGATCCCAAAATAGACTTTACAAATAGAAAATAAGAATAAATAACTTGGAACAACCCATAGAGAAAGAATATTATAAGCAACATATGGAAGAAAAAGCCCTCATGAAATAAGAAATGAATATAAAAAATTTAAAGGAAAAAAATAACTATGAATAATTTGAAGTGAATCAAGAAGAAGAGTTGAAAAAAAGTGAAGAGAACAAACAAAAGGACTTGCATAATGAATAAATGGCTATGTAGGAAAGCACACATAAAGATATTATGATTGATGATCAATCATGAAATAAGGTTTAAAATAAAGATATAAATGATGTGAAGATAAGAATGAAAACATGTGAATAGAGGGTTGATTTTTCATCCAAGACAAAATCACCTTTGATAAGTGAAAAAAATGCACATGATAAAGAGAAGATGGTGATACACCATTCATATATGGAAGAATAAAAATGTATGAAGAATAATTAAAATAATATAATCATGAATATAGTTGAGAATAGACATTTTCAAATCAATCATATGAGTGAAAAGTATAAACATCAAGAAAGAAAAGAAGAAGGATTGAAGATGCCTCAAAGGCACAAAGAAGTAGGTGATTTACTTAATGAGTTATTTTCATGTGAATTTACAACATTGGAGGATACAAAAAAGTTGAGGAATAAATGTGGATCATTTTAAAAAATTCACATCTATGAGAAACTATTTGAAGAAGACATATAAATAAAGGTTCATTTTCATTAGTTAAATCAATATATAAGACTCATGAGCAAGAGATCATGTAATTTTTTGAAGTTAGGGAGTCTGATGTAGGTGAATGAGTGTAAGAGGTCTATTTTTATACATGTTGGTCTTAAATAGGTCTTTTGAGTCATGTTTTTATCAATAAGAATCATTTTGTGTACTTCACCTAGATTTGTTGTAGTCATTTTGGTTTGTTTTTAGTTTTCCTACCAAAACTAAAAATTTGAATTTTTAAACTAGATTTTAGAGTTTTAATAACTTTTCTTATTCCTAATGGGTGTTTTGGTTATGATCCTATATGAGGGTCAAGGAATGTCTTATAATTTTTTTATAATTGCTTAAATATCTTAACTCATATGTGTTTATGTTAAAATCAATAAAGGTTAAGTCTTAAGTTGGTTTTAGGAAGTTGGTTGGACAATTTTAGAAAATTAAGGAGATTTATATTTGATAAGGGAGAATAAAAATAAAATAAATATAGTTGAGTGGTATGTGGGAGAGATAAGAATACAATAAAAGGGACCAAGACTCCAAGATTTGGAGAAAATAAAAAAGTCTAAAACTAGGGTCTTTTTACAAGGTCTCAATATACAAGTACATGTTGCTAAAGTCAAAGACAAGTGTATTTTACAGTCACTAAAGTTGATTTTTATCATATTTTAAGTGTTTTTTAAAGTCAATAAAGTTGAGTTTGCCTATACACAATTAAAAAAATATGCATTTACAATAAATAAATAGTTATTTTAATTGAGTTTTATGATTTTAAAGGGTAAAAATTAATTTAAATAGGAGTATAATGGTGGGTTAGACCTTTTCCAATTTAAAATTTAGAAAAAGGGTCATAAAATTCAAATTATCCTTTATTGAGTGCTCTCGGCCCATGTATAGGCCTACTTGGGTTTTGGGAACAAAAATCACCATATCTTAAAAAATAACACTCCAAAATTGATTACACTTCGAATAAATGTGTAAGAAGATGTTTATAAAGAATTAAAAGTGTTTTTAAAGTGATTTAACATCTTGAAATAAAGTTATCCTAAAAACATATACTAGAGGTCTAAAAGAAGACTTATTTAGAGCACTAGAAACACTAAAATTATCATAACTTGAAAACAACATAGCCAAATTAAATGAAACTTTTTAGATATGTGAATGGAAAATTTAAGGTTTTAAAGTTTATTTCAAATTTTTATGATACCTACAACTTAAGTTATTAAATAAACTCATTTTGTAGGACTGAAAATAAGGCCTAGAAAACCTTGTTTTTCCATTTTCTTGCATTTCCAAGTTTGGATAAAGGTAGAATGAATATAATGAGTTGAGACAAAATTTAATGGATGTGTAAAATTATTTTTTTGTATAAATACTCCTTGTTTTGTTTAAATTTGTAGTCAATTAGGATTTTAGGCCTAATTATCTCTCTTAAGCAAGTTGTAAGTCAATCTTTCCTTGTACCATGCCATCTTTAATGTTGTTCCACATTCAAATGAAAAATGAAAACTTATTTAAAATGCATAATTGGTAAGTTTATAATAGTATACATGGATGACCTGATTGTATTTTAAAAACTTAGATCATATCACTTCAATCATCTAGAGAAGGTATTCAAATGTTTTAGAAGGTTTAGCATATCTCTCAATCCCCAAAAATGTGTCTTTTGTGCAATGAAATGTAAGATAATAGGCTAAATTATCACCAAATAAGGTATGTCAATTTACCTAGAATAAGCAAGTTCTATTTCAAAAATTTAGCTGCCAAATAGTAAAAATGTGCTAAAATCATTTTTTGGCAAGATTATTTGTATATGAAAGTTTATTTCTAGTTTCACCAAAATCACTAAACCTATGAATGATATACTAAAATAGGGAGCTAAAATAGAGTACTTATTCTAATAAGGAATTTCCAGATATCAAGTATGCAATTATGTAAGCTCATATATTGGTCAGTTCAGATTATGCTAATGATTTCTATCTTTATTATTTCATTTTTTATCACACTATTTTAATTATGTTGACACAAAAATTGAAATATGGAAAGCATCCCATAGATTATATGAGTACATAATTAAAACAATCTAAACTAAAATACCCTAGTTTGGAAAAATAAGTGTACACATTGGTGAAGGTAGTTATAAAATTTTGTCATTGTATATTAGGGAACATGGTACATGCCATAGTTATCCCATCATTAAAAAACATGGTACATTCCATGTTTAGCCATGGTACATGTATATTAAGGAACATGGTACATGCCAAAATTTATCCAAGTTAATTTTATAAATTTATCCCATCATTTCCATTATAAAATTTGATCAATTTGAAGTTCGGTTTGGTCCATGGTATGATTCAATAATTCATTATTTTC
The DNA here is from genome assembly GCA_037957365.1 of Torreya grandis. Lineage (NCBI taxonomy): Eukaryota > Viridiplantae > Streptophyta > Pinopsida > Cupressales > Taxaceae > Torreya > Torreya grandis. The sequence goes on along the minus strand of JARHVA010000357.1, from coordinate 5,630,911 downwards.
TTTATGTAAATATACCAACCCATTTTAATATAATGTAGAGAATAGCTCTAAAGTTAAAGGTTGTACACTATATATTACAAAGAGGAGTGTTGTACCATAGGAATCATGAGGGAATTTATTTGAGATGTTTATTTGAGTATGAAGTGCAAGAGGTGATGAATTCATTTCGTGATAAATTAAGAAGTGGTCATCATTATAGTAATGTCACAACACACATAATTCTTGGAATTGGTTATTATTGGCAACATTATCTAAGGATGCTTATGCACATGTGAGGACTTGTCATTCATGACATATCTTTACTAAGAGGAAGATTCATGCACCTATGCTATTACAACCAGTAATAGAAGAGAGCCCCTTTACGAAATGCAGTATATAATTCTTAGAGTCATAAATCCCAACACAATAGTTGGGTCAATCATAAGTTTATTCTCACTACCACTTACTATTGTATGAGGTGGATTGAAGCTAAAGCAACAGGAAATAGTAAAACTGAAGAATTTATTACATTTTTGGAAGAATATATTCTAAATCAGTTTAGGACTCATCTACCACTTGTTTGTGAGGAGATATTATTTATATTTATTGACTCACCTAACATGTAAATATGATTTTTTCCATTGGAATTTTTTTTTGAGATGGCATTATAATTGATTATGTCATTTTAAAATAGAAAAAAATGTAGACCATTAACTAGAATTGTATGTTCCTGCATATCATATAAATATTTGATACATATATGAAATTTTAAGATTATATAATCCATTGGATGAATCCAAGGTCAACCTAAGAGTAAATTATATTACAAGTGCATAAATAAAACTTGAAAAGTAGTATAAACTGCTTTGGGAACTACTTTGGGACATAATAATAAATAAATAATAATAGTTACAAATATGCTTTTAGAAATAGTTTGAATTTATACATAGGTTTCTCAAAAAAATTAGGATCATATTTATTGAATCCAAATTTATTTATGAATTCACACCTACAAATATTTATTATATAAACATAGTAAGCAAAATCATATTAAAACTAGTTGTCCATGTATTTGGATTTGAATAAATAACAAAATATTTTTTTAATGATATACCTCAGAGGTACGTCTTATTTATCAAAAGAAATGGTATGATCAATATCCTTGAAAATATTCAGAATAGAATCAAATGAATATGTATGTGTATCTATAAGAAGATTTGTATCCTACATAATTGCATATAATATATCCTTCTAAGCTGGTGCCTTTTGTAACAACTCTAGAATAAAAATTTTAATAGGAGTATTTCATAATATGTAAATGATATAATATCCTTTGTTTTGAGATACTTATCTAAAAGGATGAGGAGGGGGAATACCATTATGGGTAGGAGGAGTGGGTTGGGGAGGTAAAAATTGTAATCCCCTTCTTGTTTGGATAACATGAACATGATAACATAGGATAAGCCTTCAACAAAAATGGGAATATGTTGAAGAATAGAATTAGGTTAAAGTCATGTATGCGGGAGTACCATAGGTCATGTACATGATCTTTGGTCTCTGGTTTTAATAGGACTAAACTTATATTGTATGTTATAACAATAAGTATTAACACTTTAAGTTTGATTAAAGGATTGCATATATATTTTTCAATGTTATATCAATGTGAAGTACCATGTAGTGAATATTTTTATAAATTCAATTTTGTAACATTATAAAATGTTAATCATGTATAAATGAATTTGATAGCATATTGGAAAATAAGAGAATATTTGACTAGAAAGTATATAATCCAATTTAGCATAAGATAGATATTTGTATTCATTAAACCCATTATAAACATAAAGTAATATGAATTCAATAATACTAGTGACTATGAATATAATACAATAAAAAATCAAGGTATGAGGGTGATATAGGAAATGATTTTAATAATTTGTAGACTCTATAATATACTTACTCATTTTTTATTAGTGTCATCCCAATGTTTCAAATTTATAACTATAGAGGTAGAACCATGACTGTATCCCACTAACCCTAGTTTCAAAGGTACATTGAGAGTAATTTACCTAGATGATACAGTCCTCATAGGTGTACCACAAATAAAATGGATAAAATAGGCTTCCTATTGGTGTAAACAAGGGATTCTATGTGTTTTAGATATACCATGATGCACATGCAAACTAAACTCTTTGTTTAGTTTTATACTATGGCGATGAGTATTGGGGTAAACCCATCACACCATGATTTATTTAAATAGATACCATGTATCCATTCATGAAAATAAATAAGGAGTTAAAAATTTTTGATAACATAGTTTATAAAATAAACAAAGTTAGATGAAAAATAATGTGAAAAATGAAAAGTGCAATATTATTGTTTAAAAAATCAAGTGAATTTCAACCCAAGGTTGAAAAAAATAGATTCATGTTGGAGTTAATCTATGGTTTAATGAATTTATTATATTTTTTTAGATAATATCTAAATTTGAAGGCTATTTTATTTTAGTGTTAGTAATTTACAAAAACTTGACATAGTTCCTATCCCAAAAAGCAAGGAAAACAAGTAATATAATACTTAATTTTATGTGCTAAACAAATGGAACCAAGATATATAAATTTAAATGTTGATATGCACTAATCTGATATAAAAATACATTCAAATAAAATCAAATACATAATTTACAAAAATCAATAACTTGATAAATATAGTAAATTTGATTCGGGTTAGAGAGTATCCCTTAAAACAAAAAAGATTTAAATGTGAAAATTATCTTAAATTAAAAAATATATGAAATAATGTGAAAACAAAATATTTTTAGCAACTAATGATACATAGTTTGTTGGGATAAGTCTATAGGAAGTGGATAGGGACACACTATGACATTGTTTGGCTACTACAATTATGTCTTAGTTGAATTTATCTCTAACTTATTGATTTAGGCTTGTGTGATAGTTTATAAAGGTTTATTTTTTATCTCTTTGTGTTGATATGTTGCACAAAAAGATACAAATATAAATTCATATTCCTACACATTCACTAGATGGTAATTATATAACAAAAGGGAGTAAAAATTGGATAGTAAGGGTAGTTGAGCTGGCCTCACAAACCCCTTGTGAAAAAGCTACCTATTTAGCCCAAATTGGACTCAAGATAATGTATTTCTCCCTCTTAGAGTGATTTTTTATCCATGATTATGAAACTAGAATGACTTTAGTTAGATGATTGATTAAAATGATTTACAATATATGCCCTTAACTTATAATAAACAACTAATCATACTTGGATATTGACTATTAAAATGCATTAGAGTTGATAAATTAATAAATAGTGTTCATTGTGCAATGATTTTTTATAGAGATTTAGTGGGGGTATAATTAGTAATCTTGATTTGATTATATAGGAGATATTTATAATAATTTTTATGATGCACTTGACAAGATGTGTGGGAGAGTTGTTTTTTAATTTCTAAATTCTAAAATTTAACCATTGGAGGGTGGTAGACAAGGCCATTCTAGGTGTTAAGGCCATAATGTAACCTTGTTCGGTTAGTGCTCACTTGTCTTAGAAGACCATAACCTGAGAGGACATGTCTGATAGGAGCTAGTGGGCTGAATAAGGATGGATGTGACTAAAATATGGATAAATATATTATATCTTTAGTGATTTAAAGATATTTGAGGCTCTCTTTTAGGTTTCAAATTATTGAAATGTTAGATATACCAAGTAAGGGTGATGCCAAGAATAAACATTATCAAACATTTAATGACTAATTTTATGTGTCTACACTTATTTTCAAGTGATGTGATCCCTAAACTAAAATATCTATTTTTATTTTTAAATTATTTTATTTATTTTATCATAGGTATTATCTAATATTTAATGGGTTCAAAAGTAAAAGCCTTAGGTAATTTTGATTGAATATGCATATAAAGGCCATAAACAAGCTTTGTGAGAGGTGGATGGGGATGAGGTGGAACACTCATATGATTTATTTATTTTTACCATAGGAAGGGACACCTATAATATTTGGATAGTGATAATGTTGACTTCCTTAAAGATAAATTAGGTATAGTAACCTTCATGAAAGGTGGAAGGAATAATATAAGAATCCATAGTAGGCATTTAAGAACTGACCATTTTAATAAAACCATGAGTTAATTTTTGAATTAAAAAAGGTTGTTGATAAAAATATATAAATTTATAAAACATATAAATTAATTTTATAATAGGTACAATAGTCATCCTTTGTGTTAAATTTACTAAAACAAGTAAATTAAAAATTGCGAGAAAATTGTATGTTATGTTAGTGAACAAATATAGGTTTTTCATCCACTAAATACAACTAGAAAAAGAATCATTAAATTTGAAAAATAGACCCATTTGATTTGAATATTATCCAATCAAGGAATAAACATAATATGATAATGAGTGGGAAAACCCAATAATATAGGATACATATTTATAACTTTCACAAGGGAGAAGTGAAAATTAGAAATCAGGTCTAAAAATAAAACCCTAAGGTTAAAATCTAGAACTCTAGAAGGATGAAACCCTAAGGGAAAACTTGAGGATTTTCTCTATTTGATATGTGTACAAGTTCACCAATATATTTTTATGTTAATTTAGATAAATATGTGAGATTAATATAATTAAGATATAACTTTAAAATGTAATTAATATTAATAGATATGGCATTAAATATACATTTGAATTAAAAATAATGGGATTCATTCTTCTAATTTGATAAGGGAATAGGTTAAATATGGAAAATATTTAGTATATCATGATACCTAACTCTTATATTTTATTTTAAAACTATGACTATATTCTAAAAGTGAAAATTTATGATAAACACACCTCTAGTTAATTATACTAAGGAATTCATCTAGTACCATATAACCATGTTGGATTGGATCAATAAACACAATCTATGGGAAATTCTAAATGATTGGTATAAATATCCTAATAATTTGGTCAATACAAAAGATGAAGATTATTTTTTTCTCAAGTTGTTTAAGGTCAATGTTAAAATTGGCATGGATCTAATGAATCAATTATTTAGATTTGTAAACATGGCTCATGTGAACAAGCTTTGGGTGCCCCAATTTTCCATGATCATCAATGACAAGAAACTCCAAATATTGGGGGAAATTATTTCCTTCAATTTGAGTCAAGAAGTCATGGGAGTTGGGGATGGATGGAATTATTATATGAAGTCCTAAATATTTTATTCCACTTGTTATAAATTCATATTTTATATAATGACATGGTGGACTCCTACCTCTAGGGCCATAGTTTACTTCAAATTATTAGTGTTATATGCACGTAAGTTCAAGAATTTTATTGAAGAGAATTTTCATTATTTCTACCCACCATTGTACTAACCCATCAATAAAATATTGATTCTAAAAGTATCTTCATAAATGAGAAGACTAATCACAAGAATGGAAGCCTATTGGTACTATCATGATTTCACATTAATTAGTGCCAAGAGACATTTAGTGTTTCCTCTCAATTTGCCTAGGTATATAATTGATAAATTAGAAAATCATGAGATTAAATAATCTATTATGTATGGAATTGGTGAAGTATTGAAAAATAACAAATAGGCTAAATGTTCCATTATTACATATCAAGTATAAATGTGCACTTTAAATTTTTATCCTACATTACATAAAATAATATCCCACGTGTATTCTTCTATTCTTGATGACCATGACATTAGGTAGTGGGATCCTAATGGTAACATAAGATACATATAAGGTTGTTAAGGGGAAATGTATCAGATGAATATAATAATCATCCTTAATGCCATGACTGGTGTATATAAATTTAGAAAAAGATGAAAAAATTGTAATGAATATGCAAAATGTATGAATATCTATTTCACCTCCAAGGTAAGAAAACCCAAAATAAGTTAAGGAGAGGCTAGATGTATTTATTTATTATGATGATTCACCATATAAAAATTCCTTCCTAAAAAATAAGGTGCTACAGTGATTTCCTTATCTACCAATTTATCAAATAATGACTCCATTTTTAAAGGTAACATAGTCACATATTTATCCTCATGTTCAGTTTCCTCCTTATTCAAAAAAATGATAACTCACTTATGTCAACAAGAATAAAAAATGAGGTCATAAATCCTCTTTCTTATTCTTTCCATGCCTCCATTATAAAATGTTGCACTAGATAACCCTATTTTGAAACCCCAAGTTGAGATATTGACCCCTAATTCTCCAAGGAAAATCATTCAAATCATAAATGTGTATATTATACAATTGGATTATAAAACTTCTAATCAAATCCATCAAGTGTCTATATTATGTGTTTCTAGTCAAGCTAAGTCTACTATTCATGAACAAAATCCATTTACCTTATATTTAGATAACCATCCCTCCTATATTTATCACCATGACAACATTAGATATACAAGCACCTATAAAGGAAGTCAACTTCAACAAAGAGATCCACTAAAAATAATAGATCCACTCAATATATCACCCATGTCAAAGATCATTGTCATGTCTGGGTTGTCTAGTGTGATTATTCATACAATATTTAAGCCTAAATAACCTAATAAAAAAAATAATATACCTAAATTTTTTTGGATAAAATAAATTTTTCCTTTGTTAGAGCCACACAATCTACTCCACCAAGACCAGTCACCACTATCACTCCAATCTCATCTCTGTTAATGTAACACACCAACTTAAAAGGGACATGGACTATCTAAACTCTCATGAAAATATTTATGTAAATCTCTCCAAGGTATATATCTAAAAAGTCTTGGATAACTATATCTCACTCAATTGGTCATTGTAAAATGTTCTATATAAGGGGCATCTACTAGTTCTAAAATATTTAATAGTATTTTGGTACTTAAACAAATTAGAGAAGGATGTTTGTTTTGTTTTTTATTTTATGGGTTTTTAATATATATTTAAGTGATAACATATGCATTCATTTTCTCAATTTATCATTGGGTTATAAGAAATAAAAAAAATAAACTTCTATTTTGAATTTTGCCCATATGAATAAAAAATAATTTTATTGAGGGTTTTGACTAATATTTAAATATTTGATTTAAGTGTGTTCATAACATTATATTAAAATATTAAATGATTCCAAAATAAACAATGGATAAATTTTTAGAAATCAAGATAAGCTTGTTAATAGATTACATTTGAGATTAACCTATGTGATAAAATAATCTTTTAAAGGGTTTTCGTTTAATAAGTATATGGATGATTTGTATGCTCATTTATTCCATTATAATGACACTCAAAAATTCATTTGAAATAATGGAAAAGTTCTTGTAATTAATATAAAACAACAATAATAGATTGCATTCAAACCCTAGATCTAATAATTTGTTGAAAAATAACAAAGCAAATGGTAAGAGGAAAGAAAAATCATGTGATATTGGAGACAAATTTGATCCACTTGATGGAAAAAACCAAAAAAAAAATATTTATATTAGTCAACATTCACACAACTAGGTACAAATAAGGTCGAAGAGTCTGAGGAGAGAAAAAAATTAAAGAGAAACACAAATCCACCATATTGCATGCGTAAGAATGATAATATTCTTGCACAAATTCAATTAAAATCCATAGATCCATTCAAATAGCATAATAATATAATTTTTTACAATCTGAATGAGCCCAAATTTCTTTAGCATAATAATAAGGCAGTAAATGAGAGGAAGAAATTACACATTCTAGAGCAACAAAAAGATAACCAAATCAAATAGTCAACTTCCAAAGCTTATAATTAATTTCAAAGGCATAATTTATTAAAACTAAAGGTACCTAGATGTCTGTGGTTGAGTCAGATTTCCAATGATGCAAAATATTTGAAAAAATAATACCTAAGGCAAAATTTATGGCCAAAAAACTAACTTTGGAACCCATTTGGACTTTGGAAAATGTGAAATCAAGTCATTAAATACACTTTTTAAATTTTCAAATTACTATACCTAATCTCATAAAAAGTTTTTATTAGGTCTAAAACATGATAATTTTCAATCATAGACCTAATCTCATAAAAAGTCTAGTTTAGGTCTAGAAAATGAGAATTTTCAAACATAGACCCAATTTCATAAATTTTCTTGGTTATGTATCAAAAATGATAATTTTACAATAGAGACCTAATCTCATAATTTTTTTGGTTAGGTCTACAAAATGATAATTTTCCAACATATACCTAATCTCATAAAAAGTTTCAGTTAGGTCTATAAACTTACAATTTTCAATATAGACCAAATTGACTCCAAAAGTCCCAATTATAACCAGAAAATGACAATTTGACCTTGAAAACCAAAAATAGATAAAAATATGATATTAACACTTCAAGATGAGAATTTTGACTTGATAGACCAATTTGGGAAATGAGGTAAGTTTAACCAAGAAAGACTAGATTGTTACCTGATTTAGTGATATTTTGTAAGTTCTATAAGTGCATCCAGAATGTGTTTAGGGGCCAATTATAAAATTAAAAAAATTACTTTGATGAGGTTGGTTATTTCAGCAAGATAGTTTTTAGGGATTGAACTAGTAGACAAATTGAGATGACCCCCTAAAGAGGTTAAGAAGAGCTATGTAAGTCAAATTTTAATGCAAACTGGGAGGGCTAGATTCTAACTAGACTCTAAGTATATTATATGAAAGTTCCTCGCATGGGCATGGCCTATCCAATAGAGATGGTTGCGAGACCCATTTTAGCATGATGATTAATATACGAAGAAAACTAGAGAGTGATGAGACCAAGGTGTTGTGAGTATTTTATGCATATTGTGAAAGTAATAATAAATGATGACTATGATGTAAAATACTCTTAAGTATTTTGGAATAATAGGAATGTGTCTATGAGCATAAAATATTTGGCTAAGACTATTCATGTAACATGAATAGATTCAAGAGAGGATAATACTAGAATGGCTAAAAGACCAAATTAGATATTTACATTGACTTGGTGTGTGAAAATGAGTTAATTAATTCTTCATGGAACCTTCAAGGACTAAATATTATGGATCTAATCATTATCAAAGTAAATACTACCTTTAGAACACTTGTCTAGACATTGATCTACTTCTAGACTGGTGCCTATAGCCCTAACATAGTTATTTATGATCTAACTCTAGGCCTTCATGTACTACCAGTCAAGCATCCATAGACCTAGTAAAGCTTTCCTGAATCACCCAACATTGAAATTTTCTAAAATTATTTTTATTTTTATTCTCTTTTCTTTTCTTTATTTATTTTTATTGTCTCAATTTTGAGTTGGGTACCATTATGTCAAGTGAAAGGTAGAACCAAATATTTTTCACCTTAGATTTTCACCACAATAGGTTCATCCATGCAAACCTAAAAAATATTAAGATGTGATTTTGTGCTTGGTTTCAATAGAATATATTCATTGACTATATGGTTTACCCAAACTTATAAAAAATTAACCAACTCAAAATACACATGATAGCTTAAGTCTTCACAACTAACTCAAAAATAAAATATAATGCTATCAACTACATAGATTATTTACACACTAGAACATTATTAACATCACTTACATGAAAGGCTTATATTATTCATTATTTTACTATCAAGGATAACCTATAGGATAAAACAAATGAGATATACCAACATGAAGTAAACAATGAGGCTAGACTAATGAGGAAAAGAAAAGAAAATAATAAAATTAAACTAAACTAATAACCAAAGAAAGAAATTAAATCAATAAATGAAAACATGAAATAAAAAATAAGTTATTTATAATACCTTACTAGGCTAATTCGAACCTAGGAGTAGTGTTTAAGGAATTTCCCATTGATAGGAAATGGGACATCCTCACCAGTTAGACACTTGAGATGGAACATATTAACATTTAAGATTTTTAGAATATTGGTATAGGTTATACCAAGGGGAAACATGTATTAGAACCTATTGTATCTTCTAAGATTAAAATGTTATTCCACAAAGTTATATCTATTATTTTTCTATTCAAATTAAGTAGATTTTCAGAATTGAATCTAGAAATGTACTTAGATCTAACTTATAAAATGTACCTAGGATAGGGTTTGAGAAATAACTTTATCCATACATTTAATTATAGTGAGGGATAGGTGTACATATCAACACATACCATAATGAATCACATACCCAACATGGAAGAGATAAGTTATTTATGGTATTTAATTAGTGAATCCATTGTTTTTACTCTTTATTTAATATCAATGAAATGGAAACATCCTCTTTATCATCTTTGTCATTCAAAATGTGTAAGCTTGGTTATTCCCATGTCAAGGACCTTTTAGATTTATCATCGGTAGTGGACATATGTATAAATATACCTTAGTTCAAGTTAGTTTCAAATCTAAATCCCACCATTATAATTTATTTATTACTTTACAAGCCAAACTCATGATCATTTATTTCTATTTTGACTACCTTCATTGATATGAGGTGCACATGAATGTTGAAATCATATTTTATAGGTCTTTCTAAAGGATCTAAGATTTTAGATATAAGGAAAACAATGTAATTTTCCTCTTCCTTCCACCTATCATTAATAACATATAAGTGTTTCTATTCAGGGGTGAGGACTCTCATGACTATATTTTTTAGGTCCATGCCCATTGGATCAAAGTTAAGGTTTTCCTAAGGTAGGATATATTACATTTTGAGTTTATTTAATTTACCTTCTTCATGTGGATGACCTATTTCAACATTATTTTATAACTCAATCATCTCTAATGATGGGATGGGGGTTAAACTAATGTAATTGAGTTGTTAACTTTTTGTGAATAATCTCTCCATCTATATAAATAATAACATATGATATGAGTTATTCACATGTATAGCATGCATCTTCCTCATATAACTACTCCAACTCTTCTACTTTATCTTCTAAATAATTTTAAGATATTTATGATTCTTCTTATTATGTGGGTAGATCATTACTAATCTGATTTTAAACCATTAGGTCACCTAGAATAAATGTTACCATTTCATCATTTGGATCATCTTCATCATTACTCTCAGGAACTTATTCATGTTTATAAAATTGTATACTCTTTGTCAACATAACTACATTAGCATTTGTAACATTTTCACATCCATATGCCCCAAATTATGTGTTTGGAAACATGGTATCATGGGATTATTTAGATATTTCTTATTGGGGATATCTTGTACTAAATGGCATTTGATTAGCAAAAGTACCAAAATATGCTTGATCACTAAGATAAGGCATAAAATCCTATTGATTGAATGATTAATTGATATAATTACATTCATTAAATGAATAATAAAGGCTCATATTCATCATGTGGAGATTTGGTTGGTTACAAGTTTGAGGTAACGCTTGATTATAGGTTTCAAACTAGTCCATGGGCTAACTTTTGGGTAATCAAATTGAAGGATTTTGGGTGTAAACATATAGTTATCCTAAAAAATAAAATGGATTAACATGATACCCATGTGGCATTTATTTTTGTTCAATTATGAAAGCTTTTAGGTAAGTTAATTCCAAGGATGTGAGAGCATTTGGAGTCTTTTGAATAAACATGGCAGCAAGGGGATTCAAAGTTTTGAGATAGACTTCAATGAAAATTGCTTCCATTTGTAAGAATGTGTCTTTCAACCTCTTATATAACTGATGGAAGTAAACATTAAATGTGCTAATGTATTCATTGGGCTCCCTATGGGCTATGTAAAATTGATAATAAGGGAAACAAGATCAATGGGAATGCTAAAATGGTTAACAAATAAGATTTCAAAGGTAGTCTATGAAGTAATACAACCTTGCAGCAAACCAATATATCAATGATAAGAACCTCCATCTAGGGAATAAGGAAATAGATGAAAATTCATGTCCTCATACTTGATATGCTTCTAAATAATGAACTTCTTGAAGGCCTGAATGTGTTCTTCTATCATTCAAATTCCACCATGTATGTATTTTTGATAGAATTAATTAGGATTTTTTGGTAAGTCATGAACATGCTTAAAATGTTTATAGGGAAACCACTTAAACCAAGCCAAGTAGTATTAGCCATTTATGGGCTTAAAATTTTACTTTTATAGTCTTAAAAATTGGAATATCATTTTGGGCTAAGATTCTAAAGTGTCTAAGTTTAATGTTGGAAGCCATCCTTATAGCACCAACATGTTGATGTGTGTTTAAATCACACAATGGATTGGGATAAGTGTAAATGAGGCCAAGAAGACCAAAATGAATGATATGTTAAAATATATCAAGTAGTCCCTCCTTCTAATGCTAATATGTTTATGTATGTTTCAAGCACATAATAGGTTGGAAGAAGCATAAAAGAGGCACAAATGACCAAAACGAATGATATCTTAAAATAACCTGAGTAGGCCCTCCTTCTAAAACCAATATGTTGATGGGTTGTTTGGCACACCAAATTATGAGGGACAGGGACCATATGTCCCCTCTTAAAAAGAGATATCAAAATCTCCCCAAGATCTATATCTACTAGGACTTGGCAGACTAGATGTCACTTAGTTGGTCATTGTTTATTGTTCTATATAAGGGGCCTTTTCTAGTTTTAGAATATTTTAAAAGTATTTTGGTACTGAAACAAATTAGAGGAAAATTAATGTTTTTTTTTTTTATTTTATAGTTTTTAAATAGACATTGAAGTGATAACATATGCATTTCTTTGCTCAATATATCTTTAGATTATAGGAAACAAAACAAATAAGCTTGTAGTTTAAATTTGCCCATATGATTAAAAATTAATTTTAATGAGGTTTCTATCCAAAATTAAAATATCTTATTTAAGTGTGTTCATTCTATTGTATACAAATATTCAACAATTCCAAAATAAATAATGGATAAATTTATAGTAATCAATACAATCTTGTAAACAGATTGCATTAAATATTTACCTATGTGATGAAAATTAGATTTTAAATGATTTTAATATAACAAGAATATGGCTGATTTGTACACTCATTGATTCCATTATATTTAAATTCAACAATGCATTTGAAATATTAGAAAATTTCTTGCAATAAATATAAAACAACTATAATAAATTGCATTCAAACCCTAGATCTAATAATTTATTTTTAAAAATGAAAAAAGAGAGGGTAAGAGGAAATAAAAATCCTATGATATTGGAGACAAATTTGATCCACTTTATGTAAAAAACCAAAAAAACCAATCCTTATATTAGTCAACATTCACACACGCTAGTACAAATAAGGGACAAGAGTCTGAGGAGAGCAAAACTTGAAAGATAAGCACAAATCCACCATATAATGTGCATATGAAATGAAAACCTTCTTCCATATCTTAAATTAAAATCCATAGATCTAGTTGAGTAGAAAAATAATATAATTGTTTACAATTTGTGTAAAGCCAAATTTTTCTATCATAACATCAGGGAAGTAAATGAGAGGGAGAAATCACACTAAAGTTGTATAAAAAGATAAAAGACTTTAAGTGTTTTGGAGTAATGAAAATATAACCAAACCAAACAATCAGGTTCTAAATTTTATAATTAATTTAAAAGGCATAATTTATTAAAACTCAAGTTACCAATATGTCCATGGTGGATTCATATTTCCAACAATGTAAATGGTTCAAAAACCTGACACCCAAGGTGAAAGTTACAGCCAAATAACTAACTTGGGCTCCAAAAGGCCTTCCCCAACCTATTTAAGCTTTGGAAAATGTGCAATCAAGTCATTAAATTCACTTTTTAAAGTTTTGAAATTCATATACCTAGTCTCATAAAAAATTCTAATTAGGTCTATAAAATGAATTTTTTTAATCTTAGACCTAATCTCATAAAAAGTTTTTATTAGGACTATAAAATGAGGATTTTAAATCATAGACCTAATATCATAAAAAAATTCAATGATGTCTACAAAATTAGAATTTTCAATCCTAGCCCTAATCTCATAAAAATTTATGATTAGGTCTAGAAAATGAGAAATTTCAATCATAGACCTAATCTCATAAAGTTATAGTTAGGTTTAGAAAATGAGAATTTTTCAACATAGACCTAATCTCATAAAATGAGAAGTTTAAAACATAGACTCAATCTCATAAAAATTTCCAGTTAGATCTAGAAAATGAAAAGTTTCCAACATAGACCTAATCACATAAAAAATTCTAGTTAGGTCTAGAAAATGAATATTTTCTAACATAGATATAATCTCATAAATTTTTTTTGTTAGGTCTATGGAAATTAAATTTTTTAATTAAGGTTGAATCAACTCCAAAAGTTTTGATTACAACTAGAAAGTGATAATTTGATCCTAAAGACCAACAATAGATAAAAACACAAGATTGAATCTATGGGATGATAATTTTGACCTATTAGACTAGTTTGGGAAATGAGGCAAGTTTAACCAAGGAAGATCAAATTGTAACCCAATTTATTAAGATTTTACAAGTGCCATAATAAATCCAAAATGCATTTATGGACCAAATATAAAATACAAAAATTACTTTCACGAGGTTGTTCATCTCAACAGAATAAGTTTTATGGACCTAAATAGCACAAAAATTAATATGACCCTTTGAATAGGTCAAGGAGAGCTATGTAAGCCAAACTTTAAATGAAAATTGGGAGGGTTATACTTTGATTAGACACTAAGTGTATATATGAAAGTTTATCACACATAAGTGGTCTATCTAATGGAGATGGTTTTTATACGTAGTTTAACACACACATTAAGGAAAGATATCAAGGAAACTAGATAGTACTAAGACCAATAAGCCATGATTACAAATAGGAATGAATACAAAAGAAAAAAAAGGTTCTCTAATTCTTAGGGGAATTAGGACATGTTGTGAATGCAACAATAATCTCATACTCCTACCACTACCATTAAAATACCTCTAATGACCACATGCAAAGAATTCATTCTTGGTGACCCTATTATCATTATTTCATTTATGAATCTACTCCCTAACCCACCATTTACCCTAACTAAACCAATCATTGATTTTGTTATTTTTAAAAGAAAAGGAGGAAAAATAGATTGAAAGAATCCAACTTGACAAATCTAAGAGGAAATAAATAATTATAATTGAGGAACTCGAGGTTAAACTCTAATTTTAAAAAGATATGATAAATATCAAAAAAATACTATAAGGAAGATAAAAAAATGGGAGACTCGAACCTTGTATGAAACAAAGTATGAGTTAATTACATTGAAAAGTAAAATAAAATACATGCCATGAGAACATGATGATTTTGAAAAATATAACAAGTTAGTGGTGGTATAAACTAGAGAGATATCCAATAAAGTTCTTCAAGAATGAAATAAAAGACTAGAAAGATAGAGACAAAAACCAAGATTGTAGTTCCAAAGAATATTATTTAAGAAGTTGAAAAATCATTATATTCATTATATGAGTTTTTGATTATTATTTATTGAGAAAATAATAAGAGTGTTCCACTATAATAGAAAGGAAAACTATACCAAGAACACATTGTTCGAATAGATGTCGAGATTGTAAAATTTAATAATGTTATGATACATACTTATAATATTTGAAATATGTAAAATATAAATTAGATAAACACAAATCAATATATATTTATGGGCCAACATTGCCAAATATTCAATATATGCAAAAATAGAATAATAATCTTAAGGTAGGGAAATGCCATACAATACTCCTTTAGGAAGGAATAAATCCACAAAGTATCTTTGAGGGGACAACCTTCAATATCCTTCTACCAAATAAAAGAGTTAACACTTACCTAATTTATCAAAAATGATATTCTCCTCCTTTAAATAGACCTCTATATAATTAACAATGGATGGGTAACCTCATAATCATAATGTAGTCCGACCATTACCTGACGCACTAATTCCACAAGTTATTCATTTCTCAAAATGTACTAAAACCATATAACTAACTAAGGGGGATGTGTGCCACATGTCATCATCTACATCAACCCATATATGTTAATATATCATATCCATAGGTACATAGCAATCCTTCCCTCCTTAACATGTTTCATACCTACAACATAAGAAGACACCAAATAATGAGTGTGCTTCAAATAATTACACACTTTTCTCCAATCTTGATTATCTAACGATACATATGTGATATTGGTAGGTGGTATCTCTCCAAAATTATTTCCAAATTACTTTTTGATACTCATATTCTATTCATGATCATATCTATACAACCTTGGTGTCCATGTATAATTATTTCTCTTTTAGTTCCATGTACCATATTTTGTTGCACTACTCTTATTATATGCATGACCATAGTAGTTATTATTACATACATAGTCATAGTGAATTCCCCATTGATTCCATGTTACATAAGCTATTGTGCTACTCTAATTCCATATTTTACCATAATAGTTCTTTTTTGGCTTTCATGCGTAGCCATAGTGATTGGTACTCTAAATTCCTATATAGACAAAGTGATTATTGTTATGACACTTCATCACATGGCTCCATGATTATTTATTATAATGATGATTTGGGTGTCGATATACCTCAATTTTTTATGATACTTTGACCTTATCAACCTTTTTTTATCTCTTTTCACCATTTCATTTGGTGGTTCCCTTGCCTCTTAAGTAGATGAAGTGTTTTGCTCTGCTTGTACTATTTATTCATCTATGTATTTATCTAAATATTCCTCATGATATTATTCACTTGATTCAATATCATCCTTATGCTCTATCTTGATTTTTTGTTGTGCCTTTCCATCTATGATATCCTATAAAGTAACCTTCTTTTTCCTATACCAAAAAATCATGAACTTCTTCTGAACATTAATATTAATTGTTCATAAAGTTTCCAACCATGGATATATAAGAACCATATCCACACCACCCATATACAAATCATAAAAATCTAAATGTAAAAAATATTTGTCCATAGTGAACTTCAAATATTCAAAAACTATAATATTCTTACCTTCTACTTGAGCCTCATTGATATTATTTGCTTGATCCTATAGATGTTGGGCCACATCCATTCTGATGAAGTTATAATTGCTACTAGAGTTTATGGATACAATAAACTTCTTCTTTTGAATGCATCCATGAAACTAAAAAATTGAATATGATTTATTTGGACCCAAATTATTTGAACCCTTATCATTCAGTCATTCTTCTTCCTCTTTGAGATCTTATACCTCTCTTTATACAACCTATGTAGTGTATTCATCATCATTATTATGCTCAGTTTCTTCTTCTTCATAATCACCTACATGATCTTCCTTAGTTACATCATAAAAAAAAAATCTTCCTCTTTCTACACATCATGATCATCAAATTATCCTCCTAAATCCTCTATAGCTCCCCCCTCATCATCATTATGTTCATCATCTTCTTAATTTGCACTCTCTTCTTAGTTATTATCATTATTATCTTTCCTCACATGCCTATTTTTACCATAGAATACTTCTCCAAAATATTTTAATTTTTTTAAAAATCTTCATCAATTATTTTAATTATTTTTAATCCACTTGACCCATGATTTATATAAAACTATGGTTAAGGAAAAAACCCTAAAAATTTAATAACTCATGAGAAACTACTCAAAATAGTCTAAATTTTTTACTATATCTTCCATGTATGATATTGACACTTTAGTGAAAATTTTGGGAAAAAATTCTAAATATTTTGGCTTGTAGAGCAAATTTATGAAAAAACATAAAATCACCATAAATCTCTCAAAATGATTCAAAAAAATATGAAATTTTGACTATATCTCTCTTGTATACTAATACATTATGATTAAATGTTTCACATAAAAATTCTTATTTTTTTAAAAATAGAAATCAAGGTTGGTAGGACTTGCCTGGATTATTTTTTACTAGAGCTACGAACTAGAGTTGGGGCACAATCAGGGGCCTAGTCCCCAGGAACCATGAAACCACTAATTCAACTCAAACAGCCACATCCAACCTATAAAAATCCTATGAGATTTAAACCTAGGTGGGGCTCAGCATAACCAACTCACTTAACCAACCCTTCTACATATCATTGGTAGATATGACAAATTTATTACAAACCCTAAAATAGAAATAATTCATTCAAAACTCATCATAAAACCTTAATTTTTTAATGTGAATTCCTTAAAATATTCTTCATTTCAAATAAAAATTGTATAAAAATTCACAACCAATTGTAAGATATAAATGATTCCACAAAACTAGGGTTTTACCCCACATAAATTACTCAAATCAAATCTTTGATACCACTTGTTATGATCCACACTTATAATATTTTAAATGTGTAGAATATAACATAGATAATCATAACACAATATATATTAGTAAGATAAGATGCGTAAATAATCAATATATGTAGAAATAAAATAATACCCTTAAGGTAGGGAAACACATATAATAACTCCTTTAGGAAGGAATAACTCCATAATGTCTCTTTGAGGGGAAAACCTCCAATATCTTTTTACAAAATAGAAGACTCAAAAACTACTTACTTTATTCACAATTATTATCATCTCTTTTATATAGACCTCTATATAACTAACAATGGGTTGGTAACCTCCTAATCCCAATATAGGCTAACCATTACCCAATGCACTAATTCCACAAGTTACTCATTTATCCTAATGTTTTAGACCCATATAAATAACTAAGGGGGATGTATGCCACATTTCAACATCTCCATCAACCCATATATAATAATATATAATATCCCTAGGTACATAACAAATAAGTAATAAATAGGAATATGTTCCCTTATTTGACCTTGATGACATTGGTTTACATTGGTATCTATAATATTTTACAATACATATGATAAATTAACCACAATAATGATCTTATAACATGAATGTGGTCATTTATCCCATTGATTACAAAACAAATAAAGCTTTAGAATTGTTACAGTGTTAGGATGTGAAGTCACTATTTACTATCACTACTCATGGTGATGTGGTACAGGCCCATGGAGGGTCCTTTAGTGAAATAAATTTTATGTTATGGGAGTGAGATGTAACACTCCACCAAATCACATCCTTGTTAGTCACTTAGGTTTATCATGTGGTGCAAAATATAAAAAATTTGGTTTGGGGTACATTAATAGATGTTTCCAATATTCCCATATGTGGAGAAAGTTCAAAGGTGATTTCAAGCACCTTTTAGACTCATGTGGTAATATGGATAATGACTAAAATAAGATCACTATGTGTGATTGGCCTCACATGTGTGAGTGGGGTGCCAATTTTGCATACACATGGAGGTGGCCCATGATCTTATCTAGTGGTGGATATATTTTGTTGAATTTTTTCACATGGTGACAAACACCACTATGGATCACATGACATCCCACTAAGTGTGGTGTATGTTTGTCCACTATTGCATTATGTCTCCCCTCTCTCTCTCTCTTTATTTTAAATGTATAAATATGCATGAGCTCTCCATTATAATTCATCTTGTTAGAGGATCCATGAAATATTGAGCTTTCATGTTTGGAGGTTGGATCCTAAAGTCTATATTATGCTTGGTTCACAACTTGAATGATTGAGGTGTAAGAATTGAGTGCTTGGTTGTTATCATTGAAAGAGTTGATGTAGGAGCTATTGTATAAGAGTGTTGATTTTTATTAATATGAAGTTTGAAGCTTCCATTTTGCCCATGGTTTTTTCCCTTACTAGTTTTACAAGAGTTTTCCATATAATCTCTATGTAATGTGTTCTCTTTCTTGTTTATATTTTTGTATCTTGTTTTATTTTTCATTTTTACTTGCACTATAGGAGATTTTATTCCTAACATATAGTATTAGAGCTTATTGATCCTAATAATGGTATCAGAGCATTGATTTCTAACATATAGGATGTTGACATTATTTCATTATTTTTCATGAATGATTAACAAGTGTCCCTTGAAAAATTCACTCTCGAGATGGCCTAATGCATGACATATTTCAAATAGATAGTTATAAAAGTGAATCTCTGGGGGAAGGTTGAAGTCATAGACATGGTAAGCTATGCCAAAGATAAAATTGAGCAAGCTAATACAATGAAGGGAACACTTCACACCCTACATGATAACCACATAATACTAATGCCTAAGATTAAGTCACTATTAAAATTTATAATAATGAATTTGATAATAATAGATGATGACTATTAAGCATGTCCACTAGCATTCCAAATATATAAATCAAGTTCCTCTAAAGTTTCATAAAATTTTAAGTGATCCAAGGAGAAAATTTATTTTTAGATATATAATTATTTTATAAAATAATTGTAAAATTTTGCATGTTTTAAATATTTTATCCATATTTAAAATTTTATTTCAATTTCTACATGTAGTATTTTTTATATATAAGGTTCCCCCCCCCCCCCACACACACATATGTCTTAGGAGAAGAATATTTATGCAATAAAATCTTATAAATTAATTGAGAAGTTTAGTGAGTCATATTATTTATTTTTGTCAATTTATAAGTATTGTGAGAGATGTTAGATTAGACTAATTTTTATATGAGATTCATTTGTGTGAATTAGAGATTAGTTAAATTTATAAATAACTAATTTGAATTTTTTTGAGACCAAAACTTATGTTTTAACCTTGGTTTCTGAAGGAGTATCAAGTTGATATCATAATAATTTATCAACAACCATTCTCCCTTAGACTCATTATTGTGTTCATATAAGTATGTGTAGTAATTGTATGTAAATGAAAAATTGTTTACATCTATAGTGAACTTAAAAAATCTAATTTTTTTCTGAATATATATTGGCTAGATCAAGAAACCTTGTTTTCTAACTAACCATTCTTTCTCTTTTATGATTTCTTAAATCAAGATAAATTTTATAACTTACCTTATTGTGTTGATAACATTTTTAGAGTACTAATTGTCACCTATTATATATATATATATATATATATATATATATATATTTGTTGATGCCAAAGTTTTTAAAGTTTAGAATTACTAATATTTATGAGTATTAATTGATAATATATTTTTCAAGTCTTTTTTATTATTAATGTTTTCACTTTTTCAAATCAATGCACTAAAATAAATAACTTTAAAAATATAAAGTGTTAGTGATTGGTGTAGGTTTTATTATATATATTTTTAATAAATTACATTACTTAAAAATATATAATTTCAAAAATATATTGGTCTTATGAAAAAAAATTATGTAAGATTAGATAGGAGGAATGTGAGATAAAAATTTAAAACTTCTAGTTCAACACTCAAATAAAGGTTCATTTGTGTGCAACTATATAAAGTGGGGAATTTTTCTAGACCATATTAGGGAATAATAATAAGTTGATTGGTTTGAGGATAATATATTTGAATAATTAATCAAATGATAATTAAATAGGAAATTTTACCCAACAAATTTCCATGTCTCTAATCATACAAAAAAACTAATACATGTTCTTGGCAAGTAGAAAGAATCAACTTTAATTTAGAATATGTCATGTGATTATCCTCCATTTTTAGCTAATAAGTGTGTATATAATAGTATCTTCTCATGTCATTATTTCAAGGTTGACATTATATGGATGTACATATCATGAGTTTAATACACCTATGTATGTATTGGTGTTCATATGGTCTTGAAATTTTTTGATAAATTGAGGTTATGCCACATGAAAAGTACCTAACACCCAAAAAGGAAAAAGGTAGTTGAATGAGATAAAACTATATAGGATATGGCTATAAATTTCATTTGATCACCCATAAAATGGTCTACAAACTTGATAATTTTTTGCTGACATACCATCCAGTAGAACATGTTGATAATTAAGGCAATCATTTCCAAAGATAGGTATATAATTATTTCAAATGGCAGAGATAAGTTATTTCCCTCTTATTTCAGTTCTGAAATGAATGAGTGGGTTAATAGGCTATTTTTTAAGTTATATTTTTGGTTTCTGTCCATTTGAAACACTATGAGATGGTGAATGTGAAAATACCAATTTTCAATGGTGAAATATAAAGAGATGATTTATTCAATAAAGATGACATATGTAATAGACAACACAAAATAAATGAGAAGAAATATGTGTTTAGTGATAGTATAAATAAAGTGTTTGGTATTTGGTGTTGGTAAAAGCTGATAGTGGTTTATGTATAAAGGATATAATAACCAAGGAATTAACTAAGATGAGTGGATCCGCTTCATATCAAGCATCTAAAAACCGTAACTATAGGATTAGTTTTTTAAATTTAAGAAATATATCATATGATTAATGGATTCAACATTTTGAATAAATAGAATAAAGGTATGCTTCTAATTTCTATAATATTAGTAAATGATATTAGTCATTCTAAACTTAAAATCTCACTTTTTCATATTTTTGTGTATTTTAAATTATATGCATTGATAATTAAAAACACTAAGGACATCATATAACATGGTTATTATGTGTATGTCATGTACCAGTGACCTCACTCAATGCATTCAAATACTTTAATAGAAAGACCACTTGAAAAACATCAACTAGAAAATAAATTCCTTCGTGGTATATTATGTAAATATCGATATCGAAACAATTAGTTGCATGTTAATTAGTTTATTTATGAAAAAAATTGTATGTTAAATTTTTTAGATACCAATTTTAATATATGTTATAAATATTGATAAGTTAATGCATTATGTAGGGAAACATTAAACTATGAATTATATTTATGCAACTAACATGTACATTATGCATGGTTTAATAACCTTATAGTAAAGGTGAGAGAATTTTATGTTGGTGGAATATTTTAAGTTAATTTTCATACATTACAAATATTTTCAATGATGATAATTAGGTAAAAACCTAAGTTAGATAGTTTATAGAGAAGTATTAATCAACATGGGAAAATTTTATTGAAAATTGGGAGGAGCATTAGATCGATAGCGTTGGAATTTGGTTGAGATGTTGTCATAACCCATGATAAAAAAGAAAAAAATATATCTATTGAATCATACCATTTTCATATGAAAACCCATTTCTTTTATATGATATGAATGCATGCACATCATAAGCTGGAGTCATTAGTTTAAAAACTAAGCACATATATTTATATATAATATTGATGGCTACAAATGGGTAACAAAAATTGATTTTATAATAAATTCAAGATTGATAAAATTAAAAGTCACAAATTTGTAATGATTTGAAACTTCCAGACTGACATATCACCTTATACACTAAATATAGTAGTATAACTTGGGTACAAATTCAAATAGATGATATGATGCATTATCAAGGGTATAGTGCAACACTAATCATGTCAATGATAAATTATCTCTTTTAATTTGAAGTCTCCATGTGTAAACATGTCATAAATTTTGAGATAATGATAAATATAATAATAAAGGGTGTTAATGAATTCCCAAGCAATGCTCTGAATGACCTAAAAAATTATAATGATTTAGAGTCCAATGTAAAGTTTTTCTCTAGATCTATTTTATTTATTTAATAGTTGTTTTGAGTCATAAATGGATGATATTTTTTTAATAAAATAAGGAATTGATAATGGAATATAATATGAAATAAAATAATTTAAAATTATATCTTTAGATATTTTTGAGAAATATCTTACTACAAAAAATGACTTTGGAACACTACCATTCTTGAAAAAAGTTTATAACATATGTTTAAAATAAGGTCAAGAGAAGTAAAATATCAAGTAAAATTGAGTTGCATGACACAATAAATTATTTGTTCAATAAATTTCACAAGGGGTATGTAAAATCCCTTCTTCAAGAAAGATTCTTTACAGAAATTATGAATAGAAGAATACAAAATAACATGCCATAGGGGATAACATTATTTCCAAACCCTTCTCCTTCTAAGAATCACAAATGAAAAGTGTGTAATGATGACCTAAACAAGGATTGAAACTGGATAATTACATATTTGATTTCAATGATGGGGTGACCCCTGGAAGATATCATTTATTTTAATCATACTACATATTATATTTTCATACGTCCATATCAAATTTTGATATTTTTATGGATTATTGTCTATGAAGTATGTGCAGTATAAAATTGTTTCATGTAACCTATAATTTTTTTTATTAAATCAAATAAAATTAATCTTTCTAACTCTTTCCACCTATTTGTCTTTGCTTTAATTAATTCATTCACTTCTCAGGCTACTTAGATTCATTTCATCATAAAATTGTACTCCATTCATTTAAAATACACACTAAGGGATTAAAATATGAATATATTTAAAAAACATGTGGGGATAAACTTACAAAATATTGTGAAATATTCATATTAAGCTTCCTTTCAAATATATATAAATTGTAGGGACCACTACTTAAATAAGATGGAAAACTACTAATTACATATGTATTAGTTATGTGATATATATAGCATACCTTGTTTATTATTATTATAAAATGTTGGTTTCTCTCTTTCTCTATAAAAAAAATCATTATTCTAAATTCATGACTTATCATAATTACCTTTAAAATTGAATGGAATAAAACCTAGTCAAATATTAAAACAATGGATATGTATTTTAAGGTTTTCATATACTTAATTTGATAATTTTATTTTTAAAAGAGCCCAAATAATACTATATCGAATGGTTTTGATTTACACATTAGAATCTTGGATGAACATAAATATATTTATTATTTTATCTTCAATCATGAGAATTTGTAACTTTACAATAAAAAATTGGTGAATATTGATAGAGAAGGAACCCTATGTAAATTTATTTAGATGAAAGTAAACTAGGTCATCCTTATATAATTTGTGTATTCATCCTTCCTTATAAATAAAAAACCCACAAAAATGGTATTATTTTAGATGGTTCACTATCATTTACATGATATTTTTATAAAAAATGAAGGATAGATTCTTCATTATACACAAGAATTTTGATTAAGCACTCATTCTAAGTTAAATCTATAAAGAATTACATTAGTAATCCTAATAATATAGTTGAATAATATATCTTTCCAAAAAAAATGTGAGATTATAAGGTCAAATGTATATTTTTTATACATATTTATAGGCTATTTAGAGATACCCCAGTTATTTTTTTGTGATGGAATTTTCTCTATCCTCCACATATAATTTAAAGTTCTTTGATTAAGCAAAGTATTTTTTTATACATTTAATGCTAAAAATATCATAAAATATTATGAATAAACTCTATTTGGAATGATCCATTTATTTTTTTATTTGATAAGGTAAACACCATGTTTTATAGATACCTATAACCACAAGAGCGAGTTACAATAGTTTTAACAGGCCAACCAGGGCTGAAAGGACAAAAACAAAAAAATCTATTACTTAAAATGAAAGTAAGAAAGAAGAAACAAAAAATGATCTAGGATGAAGGTTCCTCATGAGTATGTTAAATATTAGTAGTTTCCTTTACCTAGATAATGGGTTTATCTTTTGAAACCTTGGCATGAGTATGGTTCCTAGGGCCTTCAGTCACTTCCCTAGGGAATATCATTATGGGCCACTTCTTGTGTTTAACCTACAAAGGGTTTTTTTTAGGAGGAACCCGGGGAACCTAGGGGGGATTTAAGGACCTTGGGATATTTCATAACAGGGGATTGTGGGGGTTGAGTAGAGAGGACAAATGTCTAGATAGTATCCTTAACCACCTAGTGAAGTTCATTCCAATCATAGATAAGCTTAGCCAAGCCAAACCCTGCCTATTAAACCCTCAAGTTGAATTTTTCTAGTAATAGTTTGCTCTTTTATAATTCCTTCATCACTATGGCCTTACCTTTCCAAGTTAAATTCATAAGAGACCAAATTTCAATGGGTTTAAGCTTGGAAATAAATAGTAGTTTGAGAGGAAGGTCATCAAGGGGGGACTAAGACAAACTATTTTGGGGGGAGCATTCAAAGGGTAGGTGGGAGCTTCGGCAAGGTCCTCTACCAGGGAGTCTTCCTAGGAGTCTTCTTCGAAGGATTATCCCCTGAGGGTAACCTTCCAACATAAAATGGTTTAATCATAGTTAAAAATTAGGAGGATAAGACCTTGATATAGGATGGGGTTTGTATTATTAACCTAGTGGAGTAGAACAATACTTTCCAGGGACTTGAGTAGGAAATATAAAATATTGATTTTAAACCCAATGAATTTATTTAGGAGTAGGAAATGGTGTGAAATTACAAAGTGTACTTACCTTCCAAAGTAATGTACCTCATGATATGAAGGTAGAATTCAGTCAAGTAACATGGGAGGTTGGCTCGAAGGAACCCTTCTTATCTATTTGCATGAAGTTATTAGTTTTAAAAAATTACTGCAAGGATTATTTCTTTTTTGAATGGTCTTTAAAATCCTTGGTGCCTATTCAATACATGCTCATGGAATCACGAATGAATTCCTCTGAGATGTTTATGGTGATGCCTCACATGGTGACTTCCATTTTATCCATGTCATGATGAAGTCTCTAAAAACCATGGTATTATGTTCAGTAACGTGCTCCATAAATTCCATAAGGCCCCCTTTCTTGATTTTCTTCTATACCTTCTTTTTCTCATGCACCTCTTTGCATGATGTGAGTTCTAAATGGTCTCTGTCACCACCCATGGGTGTCAGAAGTGCAGATTTAGAGTGGGGGAGTTGAAAGTTTTGGATGTAGCCAAACCAACTAAGGCTTAAATGGGAAGGAATATCTGCCAAAGACAAAAAATTAATTAAACCCCCTTACTTTGAAATGAATTTGTATTAGATTAATTGGTATTTTCCCCATCGAGTTGAGGGGCTACATGTATTAGGATATGATATAATTAAGTTGCATAAGTACCTTTGGTGTGGATGACGTTATACACCCTAAGGGGGACACTTCATACATCATGATAGTTAGAATGCTCCATTTATATTAAAGATATAAATGAGTTTAAATAATATTCAATTACTTATGAAATAATTATAATTAATATTAAGTAAAAATTTGTATAATACTACAAAGGTTGTGATTAGCATTGATGGCATTGATACTAGGTGAAAGTATGGAAATGAATAAATTTAAAATAGATTATTACTAGATAAAACATAAAACAAACTAACCTAAATGTTACAACCACTCAAAAATTAAACATTCATAATTTAATTATTTTCAACATTGGTGGTGTAAACATATTAAGGGTTAACTCTATGTTCTTTGTATACTCACTTAAATAAAGACACACAACTCGGACATAGACATAAGGAAAATTTAATTTTTCATAGATTTGAAATAATAAAAATGGTTTTCTAATTCATACATATAACTCATGGTAATTTTAGGCTTATTCAAGTGTAAACTTTAAGAACAACATACATTCACACTCTCTCATGGACTAGTTTTAACTTGTACTTTGACTTTCATCTTGTTGGAGCTCTAACCTCCCTTGATTTTTAGCTTAAAATATGAATAATATGTCCAAATTATATTTAAATGGATTAATTTTAATTTTTGAGTGTCTCTTCACTTTCTTTCTCCCAAAAATTCACAATATTTTATAGTTCTTCATTTTAGGTCATTACTATCTTTCTACATTCCATGTAGGGAAAAACACTAGGTTATGTTATCCAATAGTTTTGAAGTAGATATAAAAATTTAGAAACTAGTACTATATGTATACCAAAAGATTTGACACCACCATTAACACTTTACAAATTACTACTCAATGCACATCAATTATTTCATCATTTTGAAAAGTCTACCAACTTCTAAAGGCCATAACGTTTGCATATGGAATCAAAATGAGATGATTTACTTTTTAAATATATATTTTTAAAGGAATAAAAATATGCAATAAAAATAATATTTATGAATTATTTTGATGCCCTTTATTATTATTCCCCAAAACCTATCTATTTTTTCCTATAGCATACACAACCACTTCTTATATCACACTGATGGTTGAGAAACTCAACCAACTTTCTTGAAATTGATCCTTATCTAATGTAATTAATAGTAATATCAGTTTTACTCATGATTCTTACCCCATCAAATTATCCATGCCTAATACCAAAACACTATGAAATCACACATCTAACATGTTTTTGGGTGATGCAATAATTCCCTTCACATTGAGTTCTCCTACATCAAATAATTAAGGTAATGAAATTTTACATGAGCTCTTTCTAATGAAAAAATTATGATCTGATCTATGGTTTGTACATGTTTTTTAAATTTAGATGCATTCATCCAAGTTGCATCTTCAACTGCTCTATCCTTGCATTTATCTATGTATTCATAGTATTAATTATTTCTTATCCTATTTTTAAATCATATATCCATAATGGATTCCATATCTTATTTTACCTTTTTTAACAACTAGTCCATCAATGGTTTAGAATCCATTATTTATTTTCCTCACTTGTTTATTTCACCACATATGGGTAAAAATCAACTACATAAAAAATTTGAAATACTTACTCCATCCAAAAACTCATTCTCATAAGCGTTGGTTGAGAAAATACTCATGGTATGATTTTTTTACATTTTAGTTTATTAAATTTTCCCTTTGTGAACCTCTCCTTACCAAAGTTCATGAACACCATGTCCCCAATCTCAAAACTTATCTCTCTTATCTTTTGATCAAAATGTTGTTTATATTTCCAACACTTTGTACCAACCTCATTTTCACTTCCATATGCACATTGCAAATAACTTGTGCATACTAATTTTTGGGAACCAACACACCCCATTTTATTTCAAGATAAAAATTAGGACCCTCTTTTTGCTTTGGAGTCTGACCTTATAATTCAAGGAGTCCATTATGGTTGCTTATCTAATTCATATCTAGGTTAAATTAAGCTAACAATATGAATGTGCATGAATATACTAAGTATTAGTATTTTCTTTTGCTGGTGTTTTGAAATACATTTTACAGCTTCTTTTAATACTATTTTGTCTTATATTTTTTCAAATTATCTAACTATTTTAGAGTTTTTATAGCCTCTATTCCTAAGTAATTCGATCCATTTTTTACTTTGTTTGAGTCAAAATGGCTACATGTTTTTAAGATTTACTTTTCAACTTAATTAATTTCATATAACTAGATTAAATTAACTTTTTAAATGATTAATATGGCTAATTCAAGGCATTTCTTCATTTTATACTTAGTCAGTTTTTTAATTTCTTTATAGTCTTTTTATTTTGAACTTTTATGGCCATCTGAATTCAAATTATCCTAGATATTTATTTTTAAATGCTTAGATATTAGTTTTTAATTCAAATTTAGTAATTGTGTCTTTTATATTATGTTATAAGGTGCCTAATTTTGTCTTGGTGTGACATGGTGACTTTTACAGCTCTCAACAGTCCTAGGCCTATTTGGAAAAGACTTTAGGTACATAAAAAAATTCATAAAAGTTTCCTAGGGACATAAAACCATTTTATACTAGTTAAAAATGTTTAAGTGTTGTAAATTATGTCCCTAAGGTGGCCAATAAGGTCCATGAGTTGATATGTATGCATGGTTCTCAATGACAAAGTGTGCCTTAGTGATCAGCAAGGACCCCACTATGTTTGCTTTGATAGGCAAGGTAATGGATGTTGGTGATGTTTTGACCATGTTTAAGGGGTCATATGAGGGGTAAATAGTTCTTGTTATAATTGTGGTAGTGAAATGAATCTATTGTAATAGTCTTGTGAAGGTGTAGGTTATCTTAGTCATCTTGGTAGAACTTCTTGAGTAAGCTGATTGATGACATCAACATTTACACATGTGAATGTGTCAAAAGAAAGTGGTCACATGGGTTTGTTTAGATTTGTGCCTAAATCATGCGTTTCAAATTTTATGTCTTGACATGATGTATAAAAAAAGTTACAGTAGTGCAAATTTGATTTTTGAGGTAAATTTCACTAGTTTCCATAGTCAAATTTGCATTAAAAAGTGACCATTGGAATTCAAATATTTGAATTTGTAGAGGAAACCCAGCCTACAATGTTTTGTTAATAAAGTTTGATGATGGATGAATTGAATGGTGGTATAAAAATAAAAGTGGTATATAACTTCAAGGGAAATCTATTAAAAATGATTTAAAGGTTTGATTGGTCGTACACTTGCATTTAATACGATCCAAAATTGACTGAGGGTTTGACTTTATTCTACAAGTGACCCGATAAGGATGTTTGAGTTTTTATTGATGGTGTTTGAATGTTTCAAGTTGAATTATCTATTTTAGAGTATTTTAGTCTCCATGAGGATCATATGTATAGATTTTGAGGTTTAACCAATCCATCTTCAATACGAACAATTGTTTACAAGTTGACTTTTGGTTCATTCATGGTGTTTTCATGTACAAGGAAAATTATTGATAGGTTTTACATATGTAGATGTGTTTGGTGATGAATTTAATCACTTGAGGGTGTCTTAGGGATCATATGGAAAGGACTTATGTACTTTTTAGTGGACCTGTATTCCTATTATTTCTTGGTGAGGTGCTAAAAGGATGAATAGGTCTCCATGGACCTATAAGGTCTTCTTAAGGCCTAATTGAAAGGTGATGTTACTTAAGGGTGATATATCATAGCTATGTCAACATATGTATTTAAAATTTATCTTATCTTAAGTGTGATATAATCCTTAAGGTTTAATGTATGTCTTAAGGATGACCAAGTAGATGGTGATCATGAAGACTCTATAAAGAGCTTAAACAAAGATGAAGGTTTAAATAGTTGATAAGTAAAGAAAAGAGAAGTGTGAGAGTGCATGGTGGATGAATTTAAGATAATATAAGTGTAAGTAATATGTGTGTGACCTATAGGTCATATGTTTTATGCTATAACAATGTTCTTGAAGGTTTGAAGATTTAGGATGAGCGAAGAGGTGTAGAGTGATCCAAAAGGTTATTTTAGATGCATTGCTTGTGTATGAAGGATTGAGATAGTGTGAAGGGTTGAAGAGAGTTGTTTTTCACTATTTATCCATCATATTGAAATGAAATTAGAGCTCTATAGGTTTTTATATCAAAAAAATTTATGTGGGTACTCAACATATAGTACAAGTGGGTGTTTTTGCATGCTTAGGGGTTGGTGCTCCTTATGAAGTGGGTGCTTCAAAAAAGTCTCTTGTTTGTAAATCTATTATAGGAATTCAGTCCACTTGTTTATATAATTGAGAGTGGGTTTTATTCCTCATGATGGTTTCCCATATAATCCATGTGTATGTGTGTTGATCTTGCATATTTTCCTTTGTTCTTTATAATAACTAGTTTATGTGCTTCATGAATGATTTGTTGAGTGGATAAGAGTTTAAAGTTTTAGAATTGGAATTGAATTGATTGAATAATTGATTTACCCCCCTCTTAGTGATTGTACCTATAACAATTGGTATCATATCCATACCTTATTTACAAGTTCAAGCAGTTGAAGGTGATCAAAAGTATAATGGATAGTCATCAAATTCAAGGTGGTTTCTATACTAAGAAATCACTATTATTCAATAGTTCCAACTATGAATTTTGGAGTTCAAGGATGAAGACCTACATCATGTCTCTAGGTTTTGATATTTGGAAATCTATTACAGATGGATATTCTACACCCCTACTCCTCTAATTAATGTAGTTGATAAGAAGTTAAGTGAGAAAAATTCTAAATCTATGAATGTTATCATTTGTGTCCTATCATAGGTTGAGTTAACCAAATTAATCTATTGAAAGTCTATCAATGAAATGTGGGTCAAATTATAGATTATCTATGAAGGGGATTCAAAGGTTAAGTTGGCTAAAATACAAACCTATTGAAGACAATTTGGAGGACTCAAAATGAAGGATGAAGATACTATGGCATCCTATCTTCTACGGTTTGATGAGGTCGTGAACATGATCATAGATCTTGGAGAGGATATTGAAGAAGCCATTGTAGTAAAAAAAAGTATTAAGGTCTCTCACCTTCAAGTTTTATTCAAAAAAAAATCTATGGAAGAAAGTCATGATCTCACCAAGATGAAGATGTATGAATTACATGGCATCCTTATTGCCTATGATATGAGATTCAATGAGGAAAAACCACCAAAGAAGGAATAATCCTTCAAAAAAGGAGACAAAATGAAATAAGAACAAATTAAGCCTTGAAGACTTTGATCTTATTGAAGATTAACTTGAAGCCATGATTGCAATAAAATTAAATGTAAGATCAGGGAAATATGAATGGAAGATTCCTTTTAAATGTTTTTCAAGTGATAAGGTTGGTCATTTTGTCACTGAGTCCCCAGATAGAGGAAATTTTGAGCATAAACAATCTCATGAGGATGAACATAGGTAATCTAAGGGTCCTAGCAAGTATAGAAAGTTTTTCAATAGGATAAATGGTAAGGAGTCATACAAAGGTAGTGAGAGAATTTACCATGAAGAAGATAGTAACTCATCTATTGAATAAGAAGGAAACACATCAGATAGTGATGATTCATCTCATGACGAGGATAAGGATACATTATTCATGGATCTTGGGGATGATAAAGGTGAATGTTCTTTAGGCAGAGATATCTTTAGTGGAGATAGATTAGAGGAAGAAGATGAACAAATCACTCTTGAATAAAAATATTTGAATACCTTATAAGAGTTGAAGATTATAAAAGGAAAAAACAAAAATAAAGAATCCAAGATCAATACCTATGAGGATAAAATTGGGTTTTTTAAAGAAAGGATGAGCAATGAATTCAAAGAGCATGATGAGATCACTCAACATATTGAAACTCAAGTTTATACCCTTGTTGAATAAGTATAGAGTAAGGATAAATAATGTGCTAAATACATATCAGAGATGAAGCCTTTGTAGATGAAAATAGATCAAGCTATTAGAAATCTTAAAACATATCAAAAATTTGAGAAAAGTATAGTTGATCTTAATAACCTATTGAGCATTCAAAAGGTCGCAAATGATAAGTCAAGAATAAGGTTCCATGAACATGTTAAAAAGGATAAGAATATTTAGAAGATAATTATGATATATTAGGATATTAATCATGCTAAGGAGAGTGCTAGTAAAGACAAGAAGAATGACAATATGAATAAGAAAGATAACTTTAAAAGCTACAAAAGTTAAAATAAAATCAAGCAACACAATGCATTAAGGTATGATAACTCCTTCAATGGTTACTAATATTCCTATCATCATTTTGGACATAGGATCATTGATTGCAAGATAAAATATCCTAGTAAGAGATTTGAATGGAATTATGAGAAAGATAATGACAAGTATGAATAATATCATTACTCAAAATGGTCAGTCGGTCCACAAGGAAAGCATGACATCTTATGCTATAGGTGTCAAGGGATTGGTCATATTACAAAGTTTTACAATGCTTTCTTCAATAAATCATATAATCAAATGTACGAATGGGATAATGAAACTTCAAGGAGTTAACATATGGCCCATACAAAAGGTATGTGTAATAAAAAAACTTCATTTGTTTCAAGTGTCAAGAGAGAGGTCACATAGAAAGGTTTTATAGGAATGGTCAAAATTCTACTTCTAAGAATAACCATCATAACAAGAATAAAAGGAACCATAAAAAATGGAAACCCAATGAGGTGAATGAAAAATAGGTTCAAAATGGACTATTTGTCATTACAGAACAAGGTACAAGTTCAAGTGTCAAAGAGCAATCCTTATCTACTCAAGGGGACAAGAAGATCAAGCAGTATTCTAAGTCAAAAGGAAAGAATGAAGTTAAGAACCTAGTAAAGTCAATTTAATGATGAGGCATGACTACAAGTCAAGTGAGAGAATGGAGATGTGGGATTCTCATGAGTTTTGGGACCTTTAGTCCCTATATGACAAGTGGGTGTCTCTACCTATGCTTCTTAGGAGACATATTTCATATGTAGAAGAAAGTGTGTGTATTCTACGTAATAAACAAAGTACATAGGTATGAAAAGTTACTAATTAGTGTTTAAGACCAATGCCATTTTGGTTTCGAATAGATGATCTTATGTTACCAAGATTTTTTTAATCATTAAAAGGTCATTGGTTAAGGGTGAGAAATAAGTTCATAAGCTTGTTTTTGTCACCAAATCTTTCACCCTAAAAGAGGGTGTTTAAGCCTCTTCTATATTTAGGCAACATGGGAATACTTCTAGGTATGTGCATATACCTATGGTGGAGTGATCCTCTATATTTAAGGGATAGCTCCCTAAATATATCTTGAAGTAATTTCACTTATGCTAATTATTTAATTATGGTGGAAAGGGATAGAAGTTTCATGAAATGAACCTATTCTAAAGGGTGATGCACCAAGATGTCTTCCACATGATCATTATACTTCTTTCACAAAGAAACCATGCCTACAAAACTAAAGAGTCCTATAGTGCATTAGAATTAGAGTTTGAATGTGAAGGTTAGATGCATGAATATTATCCAAGGTAATTAAAACCATAGATTAGTGGTAGATACTAAGGCTCATTATACACTTAAGATAGATTCATACACTTAACTATACTTCATATGACCTGCTAGGCTAAAATCACTTACATAAAACATGGAATGAGTGAGAGAAATTACGGATAGATTGATATCACTTAGATATTCACTATACATCTATTCACACACTTTAACAAGATGAGATATGAACTCAAAATAGATTGCATTTATTTTTCTAAATCAAAGTACAATGTCAAAACCAGTAGGGTTTCCCCATATATGGTGTGGTATTCCTTCTTCATGTATACAATATACTCCTAGATTAGCTTCCTCCATAAATGCATAAGGATCATGATCATAAATATTGGTACCATATTCATCAAGAAGAAAATTAGAAATGCCTTCAAGCTTAGAATAAGTACCATCATATATAATAGAATCCTTCTCTTCATGAACAATACAATTCAAATTAGAACTTGTCTCAATGTAGGGATCAATATGAAACATTGTAAGAGGCTAAGTCCTTATGGTCACCTTAGTTCCACATCTTGTTTTAAAGGACAAGAAATACCAATTAGTTTAGAGATAGCCACTTATCTTGGTTGTAAAGTCCCTTGATAGGCAAATTACAAAGTGAGCTGGGAGGTCAACAACAACTATATCTTGAAGGAAAGGAAAACTAGGAAAATAATGTAAGAAAACCTTCAAATTTATTATCAGTCTTATCATCTTGGTAGTGTATGATCTAGTTTTAGAACTCCTTTGATATGAGTATCATACTTTAGGCCCAATTTATTAGCTACCACTTTGGGCATGACTAAAGTAGAAGCTCCATTATCAACTATGCAGTTATGGACCAGTTTGTCACCCGCTATGAGAGTGAAATAAAATGGTGGAGATTTCTCAGGCCTATTAGATGGTTAAAAAAATAGTGTTAGGAGAATTTTTAAAAGAGACATGACTATGACTTTGATTTGAATTTGGGACACTAGTAGGGATAGTAGATAACTATTTTTGTAGGAGATTTTTTTGACCAGGCATATGAAGAACATACAAAATGGAAATGGATGTTTTATTACTCTTAAATGAATATACGATGTTTAAAGAAGCCATACATACTTTCTCTTAGATTCTTGGATTCAAGGAAGTGATTGGAACTTAAGGAGTTAGAGTGCCTTGAACAGTCATTCCAATGTTCTGATTTGGAAAATGTGCAAAGTTATTTGAGGTTGCCACATCGACAACCATACCTTGTTACTTTGTATGAGGATTGATTAAACCTATAGGTACATTACTATCACCACCTAAATCCTTTGTATTAGATCTAGTGTTGTCTGTTACTGAGGTTCCTTGATTAAGTACAAAAGTGTCCTTAATTAGGAAGTTATTAAAGATCTCTCCTTAAGATTGTCTACTTTCACTTGTCTGCATCATGACTTCATCTTCAGCTGATAAGAGAGGAATAAATCCTCCTTGAGAAACAAGAGCTTGATTTCTACCTTCATTAACATCCATAAATTGGCTTTGCTACTAATTTTCTCCCTATACCAAGTTGTTATGCACAATTATCATCTCTTTTGCATTGGTGGTTGAGTTAGGATTGTACACATTGGTAGGCCTGTTAGAGTTAGGCTTCCATTGACCTCTTCCTCTTCGAAATTGCTAACCATAATGTTGTTAATAGGGTTAAGGATTTTGATAGGAACTTGGTTAAATTTTATTTTGCCTAAGTTAAGATCTTAACATTTGTATTTTGGCATCTTTATCCATGAAATTATCTTCCTTTTTAGGAGTAACTCTAGGCATGGTGTTAGGATTGGGAATTTGGACCACATCTAGAGTATTAGTGTAAGTATAAGACAATGGAGGCATAGAAACCTTAGGAGGAAATCTTCCATCTTGGATGAGACCATTCTCATCTTTGATAACAATATCATATGCTTTGAGAAGAGTGGAACCCCCCATATATTGGAGCAAGATAGAAATTTTAGTACCAATGGCTCTCAAGTAAGTAGGGAAGACAAAACTTGTAGGTGGCTTCCTGAGAGGAAGAAATCTATACTAAGTCTTTTAAAACCTCTCATTGAAGTCATGTATTTCTTCCTTAGGGCCACCTTTGATCACATTAACCTGATGTATGAGAGAGGCATGGTCACTTTAATTTTGAATTCTTGAGGTCAACAACACTCCAAACTCATCTCATGATGTGATGCATCCACCTTCTAGAGTCCTATACCAATCAAGAGCCTTCCCTCTAAGGGATATGGCAAGGAATATAATGGAAATGTTATCTTGAGTGATGTTATAGAATATATAAAATTTGGAGACATCCCTAATGTGTTCATTAGCTGTAACATGACTTTCACCATTGAATATGGGTACACATTTTGTGGTATTAGGAGGAATGGCATCATATGCTTGAAGATGAATTGGATTTTTAGTATTAAAGGTAGGGAAGGTATGAGGTCTATCTATATATTCTTCAAAATATTCAAAATCATCAATTTCTTCAACATCTTCCTCTCTAGAAATATCTATTGATTCTCCAAAGGGCATATTAGGTTAAGGATATTAAACTTCAAGGGGAATTTTAGGCTGAATAGGTGGATTAATGGGGTTTAAAACTCTCCTAAAGGATGAACTAGTGAGAACCATGAATTATGAGAGTAATTTTATAATAGGAAAATTGTATTTAACTATATTTTACCTTGATGGAGTCACTAAATGCTGAGTATCACATCAATTTGCAATTGATGTTGTCAATATCAACATTCACCTTGACAAATTGTCTTGAAGACAATGGGTCCCACCGAGCATGCCAAAAATATTATCACTAAATATTTCACCCTATAAGAGGGTTTTCAAGCCTCTTCCATATTTGGTAAACATGGAAACACTTATAAGTATGTGGGTGTACCTATAGTGGAAGCGAGTCTCTAGATTTAAGTGCTAGCTCCCTGAATGTGTCTTGAGCTTATCACTTAAACTCATGCTTGATTATGGGAAATGAGTTAGAATTTTCATAAAATGAACCTAATATAAGGGGGTGATATACTAATATGTTTTCCATATGAACATCATATTTATTCACTAAGAATCAAGACATACAAACTAGTTAATAAGTCCTAGAAGGTTTCTAACATGAGTATTTCAATATAGAGGTGATATGTTTGAAGAAACACATGGAAAATGAACCAGAGGGAAAGTTTCACACTCCAAGGACAATAATAATATTTAAATTATCCTAACACACTTGATTTTACTCTATATGACCTATTAGAATATTAACTCTTGCATAAATATGAAAGGATAAGGGAAGAAAGGATAGAGAATTATCACTTTACATCACCATACATCACTTGCACACTTATAAAATTATTCATGAACTCAAAACTAGACTTGAATTGATGTTCAAAGTAAAAATACAATGTCACTGTAGTAGGGCTTTTACATACATGGTATAGTATTAGATTACAAAGGCCAAAATGGCAGCTACTTATAGAACTAGATAAGAAGGAGAAAAGAATGATGTAAAGAATCTCAAAGGCCATAATGTCACATGTCAAGGCATGATAACTAGTTAAATTATAGGGGAATGGAGTGTGAAATATACCATGAATGTATCCTAAAATAAATTTCCATATAAACCACGACAAACTCTCCAAAATGGTGTAATGACTCTTTATTTAGCCTTTGTGAAACTACCTTCATCATGGATCATCTCTTGAGCATTTAAAACTGAATTAGAAGAGTTGACAGATGATATGACAATAATATATGTTTTATTATCTACTATTTGTCTTATAGACACTTGCATTTACCATATATGGTTATTCATTGGTCTTTTAGACCTTGACTCTTCAAATCTAGAAGTCACTATTTATCTTGGATCTTGACTGAGATTTCATGGTGGCATATGTGTCTCAAATACTTACTTTGATACAAAATACTTGATCCTAAATGGATGCCTATGTGGCATTCCTTTTCCATGTTGATTATTTCATTATAAAAGATGCATATCATCTTTTAAACACATGGCTTCATTCTTTACACATTGTAACTCAATTAAAATTACTTTGTCAATCTCCTCTCAAGTCTTTTCAATTCAACTTTCAACATTAGCCCTTCATCTATGACCCA
Source organism: Torreya grandis (assembly GCA_037957365.1). Lineage (NCBI taxonomy): Eukaryota > Viridiplantae > Streptophyta > Pinopsida > Cupressales > Taxaceae > Torreya > Torreya grandis. The sequence continues at coordinate 5,592,501 of JARHVA010000357.1, read as the reverse complement.
AGCATATGATATTATGAAATTTGGTAACATTGTATGCTTTCTATAGAGCTTATTATCAACACATTTGGTTGACACTCTCATTCCACTTGGTAGTTTCACATTTGATCTAGGTTCCTTAACTTTTGACTCAACACATGTACCATTAGATCTTATTTGCATGATTTGATGCACTCTATTGGATTTGGGTCCTAGTCTTTGAACATGGATCATTAATCTTATCTACACTACTCAGCATGTGTTATTGATCCTTGATCTGGTCACTTTTTAACTTTTTGACCATGTTAATCACTTGCATGCCATTGATCTTAGCTTGATTGAACACTATTTCACCACTTGGAAGCTTTACATTCAATTTCAGGATCCTTTAGATATTTTTCACTTAAATGGTTAGTTCTCAAAGCCTAAAATTGGCATCTCCATGCATACCTATCTCTATTATTTCAACTTTAAATGCTTATATCTTAAAATAGCAAGCTTATCAAGACATGAAATTTATAGAGAATGATCTTGGCACAAAAATCATCATGTCCATGTAGTATTTTTAGCCTAAAAGGTTTTCTAAGAACACTTATAAAATATATAACTAGAATACCCTGTTCAATCTTAAGTGACATGTCAGTCTGACCCCCTAGATGACTCCAAATGACATAAGACTAAACTAGATCATGACCAAGGTTAGAATGGTATTAAATGACATCAAATAGACCATAACACACCCTATGACACTATTTTATACCCCCATATCATGCCTTGACTATAGGGGGTTGACCCATTGTGACTTGTGGTAAAAAATGGTCAACACTTGCTCCATAGGTTTATGATAAAAAGCTTTGATAAATCTGTTTAGGGATATTGGTCCTAAAAGCAAGTTTAAATCAAATTTTGATGCTTTGTTTAAAAGGTCAAATCAAGAATAATGAAGGTAAATTTGATATGGAGAGTGGAGAGGACTTTTTCAAGTATACTCCATAGGTTCAAATGTGCTCAACTATTCAAAAGAGTCATTCATGACCATTTGTTCAATTTGACCATTTTGTTCAGTGTTCACCACCTAATATCTATTCATCTTGAAAAATTGATGCGTTTGAGGTCTATGAAGATAACCAAGGGTAGATTCCAAATGTATTTGATGTGTCCATGTGAAAAAGGTGTTTAGTATATATTAGAAGGCTTCCATGATCATTCTAAGGTGTTTTAGCATAGTGAATGTTGTGTACACAAGGTTTGTATGCACAATATGACTATTTACAAGTGTCAAATGAATATTGGTGAGTTTTTAACATGAATTTTTTGCATAAAATGTGTTTTTACCTCATACATATATGCTTCATGTGGTTTTAGGGTTTGAGGGACTTTTGAGGGCAAGTTGAAGAATTTTGAAGGCTCTCAAGTGTGACAGTCTTTGTTTAAAGGCTAGCAGGTCAAAATATATTTCATTATTTTATGGGTTCCCAAATGAGAAAGATCTCAAAAACTGATATATAAGTGTGTATTGTTGACCTCTAGGTGTGAGAGAAGTTTCAAGAGCTAACATTGACCAAAAAGTGGTAAGTTGACCTTGTTTATTTTTAATACCCTAGGTTTTACACCATATGGGTTAGTGACCTTCCAAAAGGATTTAAAGTATGAGGCTAATTAATATATTTAAATTTCCAAAATGGTGCTAAAAATTTCTTTAAATTCACTAGAAGTGTATATTTTGAGCTATGGTTGAGCTTTTGTGCAAATGGAGGGCTAATTGGTAGGTCAATTTGTGAAGAAGATATGGTGCAAAAGAAGATTTGGATGATGATTATTGGCATGCATTATGTGGAATATTAATTTTCATAAAATATTAAATTTCAAGTCATAAGGGGGTATACATAGAAATTTATGGGCTCTACAAGGTTCATGTAGGGTTATCAGGCCTCTAGGCAAGGCTAATGCGAAGAAGAGTGATTTTTGGTCATTTTATTCAAAATAAAGGTATGGTCATCCCTAAATATGTTTCTCTTTTGTAATTATTCGTCATATATTATTTATAAATATATTTAATGATCACTCTTCATTCTATGGGTGGCTTATGTGAGAAAATTTGAAGGTAACTAAGAAGTTCATCATGGTTGGAGATGGTCAAAAAGTGCTCGATGGGTACCCAAGTTTAGGTGACATAGGGGGAGTCCCTATCATTTTTCTCAAGGTGTGATCACTCTTATTTTCTTAATATTTTTCATTTATTGTTCATATATTAGTGCATGGTCAAAGAAGAGTGTTGTCAATGAGCAAGCTTGAGGTAGTCATGATAAGGAATGGTATGCATAATGAGAGAGGGATTCTATCATATATTATATGAGATACCTTCTTGATTTTTTATTTTAAAACATTTACAGGTCCTTAGGATCAGAAGATAAACCCACTTTGTCATTGTGTGAAAGGGGGAGAAAGTGTTTGTAAAGAGAGAAAGAGTATGTGTACAGTTTTGTTATTAGATTTGAAAACATTTAAAAGTGTTGAAATCAATTAAAAATGGGGGTGTTATTGATTTTTTTTCAATGATTCCCCTAAGGTGGCCAAGAGTGTCCATGATTTGATATGCATGCATGGTTCTCAATGACAAAATGTGCCTTAGTGATCATACATGGACCATGTGTTTACTTTGATAGGCAATGTGATGGATTTTGATGATGTGTTGACCATATTTAAGGGGTAATATGAGGGGTCAATAGTGATTGGTATACTTTTCTAAGTTAAAGGCATCAATTTTAATTCTTGTGAAGGTCTAAGTTATCGTAGTCATCTTGGTAGAACTTCCTAAGTAAGCAGATTGATGACATCAGAATTTGCACATGTCAAGGTGTTAGAATAAAGTGATCACATGGGTTTATTTAGATTTGTGCCTAGATCATGTGTTTAAAATTACATGTCTTAAAATTATGTATATAACAATCTATGATAGTTCAAATTTGGTTTTCTAGGCAAATTTCACTAGTTTCTATAGTCAAATTTACATTAAAAAGTGACCCTTGGAATTCAAAAATTTGAATTTACAGTCGGCAATGTTTTGTTAATAAATTTTGATGATAGATTAATTTTATGGTGGTATAAAAAAATGTGTTATATAACTTAAAGGAAAATCAAAGAAAAATGATTTAGAGGTTTGACTGGTCATACACTTGCATTTATTGTGGTCCAAAGTTGACTGAGGGATTGAATTTCTTCTGCAAGTGAACCAAGAAGGATGTTTCATTTTTTCTTAATGGTGTTTGGATGTTTCAAGGTGAATAACCTAATATATAGTGTTTTATACTCCATAAGGATCATTTGTATGTATTTTGAAGGTTTGACCAGTCCATCTTCAATATGAAGAATTGCTTACAAGTTGACTTTTGGTTCATTCATGGTGTTTTAATGTATAAGGGAAATGATTGAAAGGTTATGAATATGTGTGTAGTGATGAATTTAATCATTTTATGGCATCTTAGGGTTAATTTTGTGAGTACATATGTGATTTTAATTGTACTTGTGTTCCTATTTTTTCTTGATGAAGTGCTAAAAGGATGAATAGGTATCCATGGACCTATAAGGGCTTCTTAAGGCCTAATTAAAAGGTGTTATTATTTAAGGGTGATCCATCAAACCTATGTCAACATATATAGGTTAAATTTATCTTATTATAAGTGTGATATAATCCATAAGGCTTAAGGTATGTCTTATGGCTGACCATGTAGATGGTGATCATGAAGGCTCTATAAAGAGCATAAATAAATATGAAGGCTTTTAGAGTTGATAAGTGAAGAAAAGAGAAGTGTGAGAGTGCTTGGTAGATAGATTGAAGAGAAAATAAGTGTAATGAATATTTATGTGACCTAGAGGTCATATTTATGATGTTATTATAGTGCTCTTGTAAGGTTGAATATTGAGGATGAGCAAAGAGGTGTAGAGTGATCAAAAAGGTTGTTTTGAATGGATTATTTGTGTCTAAAAGCTTGAGATATCATAAATAGTTGAAGAGAGTTTTTCACTATTTATCCATCAGATTGAAAGGTTATTAGATATATGGAAGTTTTGATATCATAAGGTTTTATGTGGGTTCTCAACATCTAAAATAAGTGGGTGCTTGTCATGCTTAGGGGTTGGTGTTCCTTTTGAAGTGGGTGCTTCACTAAAGTATCTTGTTTATAAATATATTATAGGAATGTAGTCCACTTTTTTTTAGACTTGAGAGTGGGTTTTATTCCCCATGAGGTTTTCCCACATAATCCATGTGTATATGTGTTGATCTTGCATTGTTTCCTTTGTTCTTTATAATAACTAGTTTATGTGCTTCATGAATGCTTTATTAAGTTGCTAAGAGTTTAAAGTTTTAGAATTGGAATTGAATTGATTGAATAAATGATTCACCCCCCACTCTACATGATTGTAATTCTAACATAAAATACCTAGTCTATTTTCAAGAGTTTACCAATGGGTTCCCATGTCAGCAAAACTTTGGGCTAGTGGGTGAGCAAGATGATGCCACATGGTGAAATCCTCTTGCTCTATTATCCAACAAATATTCATACCATTAAAAAACATTTGGGATATCAAGTTTTTGAGATGAATCCACGTGGAATCATACCAAAGCTCTTCTATCCTAGAGATGTTCATATAGAGTACAAATCCTTTGATCAAATGAGTTGGTGAGATGAAGACATGTGGAATCATCCCACTACCCCACTCTCACAAATGTTTTTTGTATAACCCAAGAATGATTTTATATCCCCAAGCAAGTGGGTGAATGAGATTACACCACATGGCATAATCTTATTATTCCTCTATCTCAGGGTAGATCATATAACTTCTAAGCATAGCCAAGATCTGGGTGAATAAGATTGAGCCACGTGGTATGATCTTGTTATATCATAGATTAAATAGTCATCATGTTTTTAGAGTCCCAAAATAAGTAAAAGGAAATTGGGAAAGACCCACATGATATAATCATCAAAATTTTCTATAGGTTGGGAACCAATCAATGAGTGTCATGTGGATCTGTCAGCATTGTTGTCAAAATTATCAGTCTCCTAGTTTGCTAAAAGTCAAGAAGAGTGAAGAGAGGTTGCATGGTAATGAAGTGAATAAAACCAAATGGCATAGCTAAAGCCCATGGATGAGGACAATTTCCAAGTGGTAAAATAGGACCCACAAAAGTAGATCCAATTATAGGGTGAAGGAAAAGAAAGTAAAATCCACATGATAAGGTCCACACAAATAAAGGGTATGATGGTAGTGTATATAGAAAGGCATGGGAATTAAATCAATGGGATATCTAGCTATAAATACTATTAGAAGCCTAGAATATATTGTGCATTTGATATAATTTGTATACTCTGATAAAAAATCAACTAAATCAAAGATGGGAATAATTAGCATGGTTTATGTAGTGGGATTACACAAAGAGCATAAAATACAAACTCAACCTTAAAAGGGCATAAATATCAATTGTGTAGAAGAATGGGTATCTAGTGTGAACAAGGAACACATAGAGGGGAGGTTAGTATAGTGTTATTCCAATAAAACTAGATCAAAATAACACACTAAACACTAAAATCTCTAGCCTAGACACTAGGGAGAGCATAGATAACAAGAATATAAATGAAAGCATAACTAAAACACAAAATAAACATTATTTTACCTTTTTTTTAGCTCCAAATGTATTTTTAAAGTGTTTTTCTCAATTTTTTCCATCAATAAGTATTTAACAATGAATTTCCATTTGTTCCTACTCTCATTGGCACCTTGGATTGGTTGGTTGGCTTATGAATTTGGCATGGTAACATTACTTGAGAAGTTTCTTTGCATCCAAATGAGCATTATAAATTTACACCAAGATAGCTTATGAGAGGTTTGAATATATTTGGGCATAATAAAATTACATAAAAATATCTTAGAGATCAATAGGCAAGGCCTTGTATTTATAGTTGCCAAAAGTTAACCCTCACCCAAGGTGAGTTAAGGTTGAGTTTAAACATGGAATGAGTTCAAAATAACCCTAGGTGAGTTGAGGATAACTCCATTTAAGTTAAAATTTGTCATGTAATTATTATTTTCAATGAATATTCATGGCTCTCAAATTATATATTTCAAGACATTTTGGGAGAGCTTGACAACTCATAAAGGCAATGATGAAAAGATTTGATATTTTAATTTTTAGAATTTCCATTTTTAGATATTCATTAATTGAAAATGGACAATTTAGATAAAAATTTGATATATTTTAATTAGAAGATTCATTTTGATTATAATTTTATCTCTTTTAATAAATTATTCAAGTGCCCCACTTAATGGGTCCATAGGCCAAACTGCTAGTTGTTAGGTTGCAAAGTGATTGGGGATGAATCCGTGAGAGGTTATTATTGCATTTAGGATAGTATCCCAAATAGGGATGAATAAAAATGATTATGAGAATTTATAAATGATGTACAACCAAGATTAAGATGTTTAATGATTTCTAGGCTTAATTTTCAATGTTTGGTAGAAATCAGTCTGAAGTCTGGTCGGAACCCAGTTCAAGAAAGAATGAGATGTCTACAACTGGTAGTCCCAATGTAAAATAATTGATCCCTTGTGCCTAATAATTAAACAATAATATAGGGTTATTTTAAAGTCCAAGGTATGAGGTTGTTTAAAATATATTCATAATGATTATTTGATCTTCTAAAAAATGTGGCAAGTTTATGGATAACCCAAGTGGTGGAGAGAGAAGGCACTAGTATTACGAGAAATCAAATGACTATGTATAGATTCATGGAGACGAGATGGAGATAACATTAAATTAAAAATTGATTTCAAATTAAGGATAATGTCATGTTTGAACTAACTATAGTAATGAAAAACTAATTGGATCAAATTTTGAAGTAAAGGGTAGCTTTGGAATTACAATTTCAAATACGATTTTGCCAATTGCCTAAAGTTGAATGAAATTAATGTCCATGGATTAGCTTGGGTCTATTTAATATGAGTGTTTTATTATATTATGAGGGTTAAAAAGGTTGAATTTTGAGTGGTGAATCTTTGTTATAATTGGTATGGAGTGCACCAGCCATTATTTCACTGTTAGTTTCCCAATTTGCTTGCCTGAAGAGGCCAATTATAATAGACACTCTGTTATATGCTCAATACATAGTTTGACTTATTATTTAGTCCATTTTCAATGTTCTATTCAATTCAAGTCTTCGTTCATTTTATTTATACTTTTCATTAAGTGATAAGAATTGTAAATGATATTTGGTTGTATCAAGATAGTCTTAGTTTAATTGTGAATCAATTGATTAAATTGGTATCTTAGAGTTATTATTATTTTATCTAAGATTTTACACAACCATGGTGTGCAATAATTTAAAATTATGAGTTATACATTATTTTAAATATCTTAAAAGATGAATGACTATCTTATATATGTATGTGAATGACTAAATTATATTTTACTCATAACTAGTTTTATTCACTATGTAATGTCTAGCTTTGCTTATCAAGGAGCTATCTTATGACTAATGTGTGCAATAGCTACAAGTCATTAACATGCTTAGCAATAGGTTTGATGAACCAATGGTGTTCAAAATTTCCATTTAGGATCTCGCTTGTAGTGTGTCTTGATTTCATGCAATAGATGGATTAGGTACATAATAGTACAATTATGGCCAAGTTTGTTCATATCTCAAAGTACTCTAATGGGTTGTGTGATCAAAGATAACCCATTTCTTTTTTTCCCTACCATATCTCTCTTTTTTTGTTTTGACAACATATTTCCCTTAGTGTAGGACTAAAATGAATTGTAGTGAAACTAAATGTATGGATTCATTAGTTAAATTAAGTAGGAATCAAACTTAGATAATTAGTTAACAATAACTATGTGTGAGCCTCTCATGGAATAGTTCATATGTTTTCCAATGCTATGTTTTTTTGTTGAAATCTTAGACCTTGGATCACTAGAATATCCTAAAAACAAGGGGACTCTATCCTACTATGTTTGATATCTAGGTACTTATTTTAGAATTTTCAATCCAATGAGAAAATTATGAGAGTGAGTCACTTGATGAGACCAACACTTTATGGTGATAGGAGGGTAATTTTTTGTGATTACTATTTAGTTATTTGTTGTTTATTTTATGTTTAAGAGATATATAAAGCATAATGAAAAGATACCTAAGTATAGAACTTATCTAAAATGTCTTGGCTCATTGATTCAACCATTAAAATTACAAGATGTTAGCATCCTTTACCTAAGAATCCCTTTGATTCCCTCCTAGTGTTTGAAAATGAATGTCTAGACAAACCCAAGGAGTATAATAGAGCCTGAAGATGGGATATGTGCATGTTGGTAATATAGTTTAAGGATTTTGCCTATAGGTTCTTTCCTTTCACCTTGAATGGAGAGGCCCATGATTGTTACCTCAACTTGACACCTAACTCCATCACTAATAGTCAAGGCCTTTAATGTCAATTTTGCTTCATTTTGGAAGCCCAATAAAGTCCTCTTCCTCTCCCAAGAGTGTCCTACCCAATTTTTAATAAGCCCAAAACCCCATCCTCACTATGGTATAAGCCTTCCCATTTTATTTACTTAACCATGAGCTTGTTAATCATCTATATGGTGACATTAATAAAGTGTAAAAACTCATCCTTACCATGAAATAAGTCCTACAGTTGAAAGAGAAATTGAAATGGCAACAAGAGGAAAAATATAAAACTTGTCAAGATTAGTTTTGTCATTAGATATAAGTTTCCATATCTTATTGGTCCCTAATGCCTACATTCAATGATCTAACCAAACAAAATGATGATATTAGTGTAGAGAGTTTTAATATAGTAGAGCATGACCTCCTCTTATAACTACAATAAAAGATATAAAATGTCCCTTTATTAGATTCCCTAAGTCCTTTACCATTGGAAACTACCAAACTGCTTATGCCTAATATCCCAATTAGTGAACCTTAGGTAAATAACCTCCTTGATTATGAGTGGAAAAAATATGAAGTAATATTTACTTATTCTAATGGTGGTTTGCAACATCATAAAAATAATGTAGCATTATGCTCTTATCATATGGAATCTAATTTTGAAGAAGATGAAGATGGTTATCCATAACATATGTATATTGATTTATTTGAGCTATCTCAGAAAGAAGAGTGTTCAAAATAACACCATGAGCTAGATGAGTTAGAAACAAGAGATGTAAAAGATGAAGTTGTTGTAGTTGGCCTAGATTGTTTGAAATGTGTAATCAATGAGCCCCTAACCTCTACAGTCATAAAAAGTAAGCTTCAAGTAAAAGAGGTTCTTATTTATGATCAACAAGATGATGAGGTAACCTTTTATCAACCCATTAATTTTTTTTCATATCCAACTTAGATTGAGTCTCTTTTTATGAGTTGTTATAATAATTTACCTTTTCAAAATAATGATTAGTTTTAAATTGTGTTTGCAGGGGATAATCTTGTGAAAAATTAATTGCCACATCTTGATTTTAAATGAATGAAATAAAGTGATGGAATGGATGACGTTTTATATTCAATTAGTTGGGAGGTTTTGAATCCTCCAACCTATGATAAATATGAATAAGAGCCTCTTGAACTTGAACATGTTTATAATTAGGTTTCTTATCTTACATTCAATATAAGTTGCATGTAAAGGAATAAAATGACTTTGAGGAATCATAAGCTCTTGGTGATGGTAAGATGCATGGATTTCCTAAAGTAGGTAATTATGTATTGGATGGTAGGTCTAAGGATGATCTTCAGGTGTTTGGTTCTTAATAAAGTCTTGATTAAAAAATTGAAGCATTTCTTTTCATGGATATGGGTGATAATGCTGAGTATTTTAAATCTAGTAATAGTAGGGAGTGCTTATATCCTGATTTTAGGGTGTTTGTGTTTTGTGAATGGGATGTATTTAAGTGTTTTAGTTTAATTTATAAATTATTCATTCAAATATGCTTATTCACCTATCTTATTATTGAGTTATCTCATTTTGATTATCAGTGAGTTCTAAGCTTATTAAAAGAATTAATTTGTCAAGTTGTATGATTGGCAGAGAACTTTAGTTTATATGGAATCCAGTTGATGGTGAATAGCCTGACCTAGTTCCACCTTGTAACACCTATGAAATTTATCTAGAGTAGTATTTATGGATATAATCTATACATATATAATATATATATATCCCTACTTTCTTTGAGTAGTTTTCTTTTTGTTTGTCTTGTGTTTTTTGTCTTTCATCTCCTAGGTTAGTTTTGTTTTTTTGCTCTTTTTTTATTGTTGTTTGTTATGGTGTTCAACATTTGGTATGGATGTCTTAACCTCTTATTCCTTAATTAAAATCAATCTTTAAATCTTGTGGGATGAGTTATTTTAGCATCAAGTATGTATGTGTTAATTATCCCCTTTTGTGTTGGTGGACAATCTCAAAAGGTCCAAGAAGGTAGAAATATATTGAGATGGGATATCCTTGTGTATAGATTCAAGATAATGGTGATTGATTTTTCAAATTGGTGATTCATGCCTAGGGGTGTTGTCCTAGCATTATGAGTTTAGACTATGGATAAGAATACTAGGTAGAAGTATAGAATAAACCTATTCCTGATGCATTATTAAAATTATGAAGGTCTATGACCCCTAAAAAAGCATGGGGATGAATAGAAGCATGGATTCTTCAATTCCACACCTTTCAACTGCACTTAAAAGCACATATTAAAAAATGAAGATAATGGGTTCATGAAGGTTTGATGAGTAGTCATGAGTTTTTTTAGATCATTATTTAACCCATGCTTTAGTTCCTAAACCCTTAGTAGAGAGGCACTACATAATTCCTAAATTAAAAAAAATGAATCCAAAGGCTAAATTCATAATCTATCCACATATAGGGGTGATTCAAGCAACTCCATCATAAGATTTTTGGCTTGGATGGAAGTGGATCAAGGCTTTAGAAGGATCTAGAAGTAAATTTAATGGGGTTATGGATACTTGATTAGAAATGGAGCAATGCTCATGCCATTTCCCCCTAATCCAATTAACCTCAATTCCCCTCTCAGAGACTCAAGTTTCCCATAAAGATTTGATGGATTCCATTTAGATTCAAAAAAGGCAATAACTAAATAATCACTATACACACACACACTATAGGTATGGATAGGATATCAACTTAGTTTTTCCCATGCTGAGGTAAGATTTAACACTTTAATGTTTTGATGTTGTGTCAAGAATTATGTTTGGTTTATGCCCATGTTTCATGTCCAAAGATTCATGTTTTAGGTCTTGATTGCTGAGAATAACTCTCTTCATAGAGCTCACCATTTTTTGGGAACCAACACACCCCATTTTTTTAAGGTGAAAATGGGGACCCCTTTTTTCTTTGGAGTCTAAACTTATACTTCAAGGACTCCATTATTGTTGCTTGTCTAATTCACATCGAGGTTATATAAAGCTAAAAATTAAATGTACATGAATGTACTAAATCTTAGTCTATTTTGTTTGTTAGTGTTTAGAAACATATTTTACAGCTTCATTTCAGACTATTTTACCTTGGATTTATGTAAATTATCCATTTTTTTTGGAATTTTCATGGCTTCTTTTCCTACACAATTTGGTCTATTTATGACTCTGTTTGACTCAAAATGGTTAAATGTTTATAAGGTTTACTTTTCAACTTAGTCACTTTCATATAAATGGATTAAACTAAATTTTTAATTGATCAAATTTCTTAGTCATTTTTCAAATTTATTCATTATTTTTTTGTTTTGAATTTTTATGGCCATTTGAATTTAAATTATCCTAGCCTTTTATTTTCAAATGCTTATCCATTAGCTTTTTATTTGAAGTTGTTGACTGTGTCTTTTTAATTATGTTCACAAGTGTCTAAGTTTGTCCTAATGCCATATGACAACTTTTACAACTCCAAATAGTCTCAATCCCATTTATAAAACACTTTCAACACTTAGTTGATTTTATAAAAGTTTCTTGAGGACACACATCACTTTTTCACTGCTTTAAAAGACTTAATCAATTTTTAGGAGTCTTCCTAGTGGGTCTCCATATTAGCAAAGATCTAGGATAGTGGGTGATTAATATGATACCATGTGGTTAAATCATATTGCTTCACTATCCTGGAGATGTTCATATTAGTGAAAAGTCTTTGGTCTAGTAGGTTGGTGAGATGATTTTACATGGCATCATCCCAATGCTTCATTACCTTGAGGATGTTCATATAGAGAAAAAGCCTCCAAGCAAGTGGATTGGTGAGATGAATCCACATGGCATCATCCCACTACCCTACTCACTTGGATGTTTTAGTATAACCCAAAAAAATGTCAAAGCCTAGAGCAAGTAGGTGAGTGAGATCATACCACATGGTGTCATCCAATTTATTTACTATCTTAGGGTACTACATATAAATTTGAATCCTATCTGAGCTACATCTGATCATGATTGAGCCACATGACATGATCTCACTACATTGTAGCCAAAATAGTCATCATGTGTGTAGAGGCCCAAGTTGAGAAGCAGGAGAGTGGGAAAGATCTAGGTGGTAAAATTATCAAAATTTACTAGAGGCTAGGAACCAATCAGTGAGTGTCATGTGGACATGTCAGCTTTGCTATTAGATATATTAGTATCCAAGTTTACAAATCCTAGGAAGAGTTAGGATAGGTCACATGGAAATGAAGTGAACAAAATCAAATGGTAGAGCTAAAGCCCATGGATGACAAGTTACCAAGTGGTAAAATGGGACCCACAAACATAGAGCCAATTGCACTATGAAAGAAAAAAAATGATAATCCATAAGGAAAGGATCACAAAAATAAATTACATGCTAATAGTGTAACCAACAAGGCATGAACATTAAATTGATGGTCCATCTAGCCATCAAAACCATTGATGACCTAAAATAGACTACACATTCAATTTGATTTTTAGAATATGATCATAGATCAACTAAATCATGAATAAGATATGAATAATTATCATAGTGTGCATATTTGGATTACATGAAGAGTATAAAATACAAAATCATGTTTAAAAAGGTGTAAAAATTGATTGCACAAAAGCATGGGTGGCTAGTAATCCTATTGAAATCTCATTTGCTCCCTTGTGCCTAGTAAATAAATGCTAATCTAGAGCTACTTCTAAGTCCAAGGCATGAGATTTTTTTAAAGTATATTCATAATTATTATTGTATCCATTCAAGAACATGGCATGTTTATTGAAAAGCCAAGTGGTGGAGAGAAAAGGAATTGGCATTGGGAAAAATCAAATGACTGCATAGAGCTTCCTGAAGACAAGAGATAAAGATTACATTAATCCATAAATTGCTTTCGTATGAATGATAATTTCATGTCTAAACTAATTTATGTAATGACAAGATGATTGGATCAGATTTTATATGAAATGGTAGCCTTGGAATTATAGTTTCAAATCTGATTTTGCCAATTGCCTAAAGATGAATGCAATTAATATCTATGGCTTAACTTGGGTCTATTTGAGCTAATTTTTTTCCTACATTATGAGGGGAAAAAAAGGGGCATTATGAGTGTTGATCATTTTATGGAATTGAATTGGAGTGCACTAGCCATTCTTTCACTATTAGTTTCCTAATTTGCTTGTCTGAAGAGGCCAATTGTAATAGCCACCTTGTTAGATATTGAATACATAGTTTGAGTTTTTTTTAGTCCATTTTTAGTGTTATGTTTAATTCAAATATTCATGTATTTGATTTATTATTTTGATTAAGTTATAATAACTATAAATGATATTTGGTTGCATCAATATAATTGTAGTTAAAAATGTGAAACGACTAATTAAATTGGTCTATTAGAGTTATTCCTATTTTATCTAAGATTTTACACAACCCTGGTGTCCAACAACTATAAGTTGTGAATTCTGATTTCTTTTGAATATCTTAATAGATGAATGACTATCATATATATGTATGTGAATGCCTAAATTATATTGTACTCATAGCTAGTTTTACTCACTTTGTAATGCCTAGCTTTACTTATAATGGAGCTATCTTATGACCAATGTGTGCAATAATTACAATTCATTGATCTTATTATCAATAGGTTGGATGAACCAATGGTGTTCATAATATCCCCTTAATATCTCACTTGTAGTGTGTCTTGAGTTCATGTAATAGATGGATCAGGCACATAGAGGTACAACTATGGCCAAGTTTATTTGTAGCTCAAAGTATTATGATGGCTTGTGTGATCAAAGATAACCCTTTTTTTTTCCTTTCCTCTTTCTCCCTTTTTATTTTGAAAACACCTTTACATTAGTGTAGGACTAAAATGAATTGAAGTTAAAATAAATGTATGGCTTCATTGGTTGAATTAAGCAAGAATCAAACTCTGATAATTAGTTAGAAAAAACTAAGTGTGAGCCTTTGGTGGAAAAGTTCATATGTTTTCCCATGTTATGTTTGTTTAATGAAATTATGTCCCATTGGATCACCAAAAAATACTAAAGATGAGGTGACTCTATCCTATTGCATTTCATCTCCAAGTAATTCTACTAGAATGTTCAATCTAGTGAGCAAATTATGAGGGTGAGTCACTTGTTGAGACTAATACTATTCAACTTACACACTTATTCAATCATATCAAGTATAAACTTTAGTTCACTGTAATCAGCTAAAAGTGGTATTTGGATGCTAAGATTGTTTCTTGAGATAACTTATTAATAACTTATCCATAGACCTATCCTAGATCCTTTATCACACTTTTTACATCCATTATGTAGACCACAAACATCTCCAATTAGCACAAACATAGTCCTAGAACTACATTCCCAAATCCTAACCTATTATGCCCGACAACCTACTAGTTGGACACTAGTGCCACATGGTGCTAGTGTCCCTTTCCATAACTCTCCAAAATGGATATATTTTCAAATATATACCCCTCTTAAGGTCAGCCTAAACACATTTCATTATCCACATAAGATACATATCACTATGTATAGAATATTTTTGGACCTCTATCCACTAAATGGAAAATAGATGTAAAAAAACTATTCAAATAAGAAACAAGTTGAGTAAAATAAAATCTATAAATCCCTATTTTCCCTACTTCTACATACTACCATCTATAGCTACCCTAATCCTAGTTTTCAAAGATCTTCAATCTTAAGCACACTCAAGGAATTCAATAAAATTATCATTATAACATTCACTTGCACCAAGAACTAGGTGGAAGAACTACATTTGGATTGATCCCTCCTCAAAGTATTGGTATGTAGGCAAATATCTTCACAAGGGGGTGTTAATGATGTCCAACCTATCCTATTAACAAACACACATTTTCAGCTCATGCCATACTTGCAAGGAGGATTCGGGCTTTCATAGTTCATCTAATATTCTAGGAATAATACAAAGTTCTAGATTCATTCATGTAGGAATTAAACCTAGAAACATAGGCAAAAGTGCTCCCAAGAAATAGTAATAATCATGCAAAGAGGATACTAGTGCAATTTTCAAGACACTAGAGGCACATGGTGCTACTATCTAGGTGGGGTGTTATTGTCTAGTGAATAATCTGACCTAAAGAATCTATTAACAACACTTAGACCTATCTGTAACCCATTTTTCATCACATAGATCTTCCATGATAGTTTTTTTTTAAATAAGTCTCTATTTGCACAAATTTATTACTATTTTAGATAGTCAAACAAGTCAAAGTATGTAACAAATTAGTGATTATTTATTTCACTAATTTAGATAATGCATCCCTTTAATATAAATTAGGATTTACATTAGTAAAACACTAAAAGGTTAAATCATTTGGTGAACTTGACTTGCTTTAAATATTTACTAAAACCCTAGTTTGCCTTTTCCAAATTTTTGTGCACTAAATTAGGGTTCCAAACTTCTTTTTTTTAAATTTTTTAGCATAACCCAGCTCATTAAATCAAATTTCACGTTAGGGTTTTATTTATTTAAATACAATCTAAATATTTGTAAATCTACCCTAAATCATACACAACCCCAACCCTAGATCACCCTAGGGTTCACATTTATAACATTTACCCAGTCTTAATTTATAACTTATTACCATGATTATCATGAAAAAGCCATATTTCACTTCATGGTACAAATCCTTATACATTTATTACCATGTTTATTACCAAATATTTGTATAAAGTATACATGTATGTTACTCTTATCATAGATTTGGATTGAGCTAAGTTTGTTTCACATATTGGTCCTCCATCATGTGAGTCCCATTTTTCTATGGATCATTTTTATATGGCTCACTTTGAGTTACCTCTAGTTACTAATATATGAAAAAGGGCTCAAAGGACCCTTTTTGTTGCACCTCCACCTAGACCACTTGATTATTTATGCTCATATCCTACCTATACTACTCACCCATGGTAAATAGTAGATCTTGCAATCCAAGTTGTCACTAGGTGGAATATGTTGCCTACTAAGCTTATATAGGAGAATCATAAACCTAACATCCCTCCTCATCCCCATCAAACTACAAAAGGACCTATAGATTAGTAAAGAGAATTTGATATAGGGGATTGGTTGAGAAATACACTAGCTAAAATATCTATGTTAGAATTACATCAAAATTAAATAATCTTCAAAGATATTCAATTTCAAACACTTAATCACACATTAATGCCTCATGATACTGATTCATACTATTTTTCATCTATCATCAACACTATAAAGGATGTGGATGATGTGATATCCTTTTCTAATGAGGACTTACCTTCAGAATCAACAATCAATCAAAATTCATCACTTTTTATTCAAGCTCAAATCAATAACATAACTATTAAATGAGTTTTCATTGACAGTGGCTCAAGATTCAATATATGTAACATCACATTTATACAAACCATGGGGTTGATATATCATCTATTTAAAAGACATACAAGAATATCAGAGGGTTGATGACATTTCTAGATAAACATTTGGTTCAATCACATTAAATATTATAGTGGGACCAAAAACATTATATACACACTTTCAAGTGATGCCAAACCATTTACATTATAATTTACTACTCGAGAGACCTTGGATACATGATATGGAGGTTTTACCTTCCACTCTTCATAGATGTGTTAAATTTTTGCATGATGGGCATCTATACACATGTCTAGTAGATAATCAACCATTTAGATATTGCATACCCACTGAGCCTCCTAAAATGAACACATCATTGGATGGGACACCTCATGTTCTCATTGAATCCCCACCTCAAAATATTCCCATTGAGCATATGCATACATATAAGGTGGTGGAATGTAGAAATATTTTTCATATACCATCTCTAATTATTTCTACACCATAATTACCCTTATTGATGATAGAGGAACAACCTCTCCCAACATAGTTACCTTCACCAATTATAGAGGAACAACCTCTCATAATATAGACATCCTTACCTAGGATATATGATGATATCCTTACAACCCATTTACAACTAATTATGAATTCATAATAGGATTACATTCATAATTATGACATAAATTCATAGGCCACTATAGAGGATGATTAACCACTTATAAATATTGATGAGTATTTATGTGGATTGAGTTTTATACCAGTGGGCCTAAGAGAGTATAGAGACAATTCAAAGGCAATTATACCTCACCCTACACTAGGAACATCACTTATTCAAGATCCTACAACTATGGGATCCCATACTTAGCTATAGTCATCAACATTTCCATTGATCCATTCAATACATATGGTCATATCGATGGATATCAATTCAGTCATACAAATTCAGACAAGGAGTTCATAGGACAGACCACACCAGATCTTATAGATACTAATTGATAGAGGATTGTTGATATTACCCATAGTCTGGCATAGATGAGTTAGCAAATTATCACCATAGGAAGGCTAACCCTTTTTCCACTTTCATGGAATCATAGGACATGTACAAACACATGTTCAACATTTCAACATAAACTAAATAAATTTAAGGCTAAGGGCACTATCTAGATCATACATCCTCTACCTCTACAAGCAACACCTCCATTAGTGATACAATCTCCTTCATAGATATAATCACCATGATAGAGTCATCACCAACACATATTCACAACATGATCCATTGACTATACATATCTTTTTAGCAGACATATATGTTCCCCAAGTGGCTAGAAATGAGGATTATGATCCTAACACTTGAAATTTGGAATTTTTACATCACATTGGTTATTAGGGGAGTGAGATACAACATGATATACACTTTTAGGTTTCCATTAGACACATTAAACTACTAGTTACATGTGGTCCAATGATGGCCAATACATTATTCTGTTAGGGTGTGGAGCTAAAATCTTCACCAAGGAGCACACTATGACAGTTTTGAGTCTACACAGACACCGGCGTCGGTCAAGAGTGACCGACGTCGGCCAGGTGCAGTTGTAGAGGCACCGGCATCGACAGTGGGTCAGCCGACGGTGGTCATAGGCAAGCAGCAGGAACCAGCGTCGGTTACCTGTGCGTCCAGAAAGCTATTTCTGAGGACAGAAGCGAGTGTTTGCATGATGAGTTTAAGTTGTAGTCTTAAGCTCGCGTCTCTATTATTAGTAATATTATTTTTAGAGCCCTTGTTCAAGAGGCTTAACTGTTTGTTGTAAGTGCATGTTCAAGTCTCCTAATTCTATATGTAGAATTAGATCTTCTTAGCTTAGTGTGAATTATTTTAGTAGTTCATTGTATGTGAATGTTGAAGAACAATATAGAATTGAATCAATCCAGGCTTGTTGGAGTTGATTGTTCTTGAGAGAGAGAGCTCTTGAGGAATAGTGATCTAGTGAGAGATCTATACATCTAGGAGAGGTGTGGTAGAAAGAAGTTTCTTCAATTGTATTCCTTTTGTAAAGAGTTTGTTAATACAAGTTTTTAGGGTGGTTTTTTGTATCTCTTGTTCTTGTTGTTTATCATTCTAGTTACTTGTCTATCTGATTTATTTCCGCGTTTATTGCTTTCACAAGTGTAATCTATTGTTGGTTGATCCCCAACAAGTGGTATCAGAGCTCAGGTTCACTAACAGGTGGTTCAGATCTGTGTAGTGTGTATTGATTACAGGTTCTCATAGGGATTTCTGTTTGAGTGGGAGAAGCAATGGCAGATGAAAGTAAACTGAGAATGGAAAAGTTCAATGGCAAAAATTACTAACATTAGAGAATGCAGATAGAGGATTATCTGTATCAGAAAGATCTCTACTTACCATTAGGTGGGGTTTCAAAGAAGCCCAAAGACATGGAGGATGAAGAATGGGAATTTCTTGACAGAAAGGCTCTGGGGTCTATAAGAATGAGTCTAGCATCCACCGTGATATCTAATTTATCACAGGCAAAGTCTATGGTAGAGTTGATGACTACGTTAGCAAATTTGTATGAAAAACCCTCTGCTTCTAATAAGGTATATCTTATGAAGCAGTTATTTAATTTGCATATGAATGAAGGTGGATCTATTTCTACTCATCTGAATGATTTCAATGGAATTGTGAATCAATTGAGTTCAGTCAATATAGTGTTTGATGATGAAATAAAAGCTCTTTTAATATTATGTTCTTTGCCTGAAAGCTGGCATGGCTTAGTAATGGCAGTAAGTAATACTGCATCTGCATCAAATATTTTGAAAGTAGAGGATGTTGTTAGTGTTATCTTGAATGAGGAAATTCGCAGGAAAAGCACAGAAGAGACATTTGGGAACACTTTAAGTTTTGAGAGCAGGGGGAGGCAGAAAGAGAAGAGCAAGAAAGGAAGATCAAGATCCAAATCTAAGGGGAAAGGCAGATCTAAATCCAGAAATGGCAAAAGGCCACAATGATAGAATTGTGGAAAGATGGGGCACATAAGCAGAGATTGTTGGTCAAAGCCTAAGGAGGACAATCAGCATGAAGGAAACGAAGAAGCCAAGGTTGCAGGTATTGCACAAGATGCTTTAATTTTCTCTCTACATAATAATATAGAATCTTGGGTGTTAGATTCTGGTGCATCTTTTCATGCTACCCCTAACAGGGAATATTTTAGTGACTATATCCATGGAGACTTTGGAATAGTGTATCTAGGGGATGATGAGCCCTGTAAAATAATTGGCAAAGGTAAAGTGCATCTGAAGATGCAGAATAGCAACACATGGGTGTTGAGAGATGTGATGCATGTTCCTATCTTGAAGAGAAATTTGATTTTTGCAGGAAAGTTAGGGGATGAGGGTTGTACAGTAACTCTCACAGCAGAATCTTGGAAAGTGACCAAGGGTGCACTTGTTATGGCCAGAGGTAAGAGAGAAGGTACTCTCTATTTGTGTAATTGTGTTACTAAAAGATCTCCTTCTGTATTATCTACTTCAGATGTGGATGCTAAATTGTGGCACTCAAGGCTAGGCCACATGAGTGAGAAGGGGATGTCAATTCTTAAGTCCAAAGGTATGCTTTCAAATTTAAAAGGTATAGATCTAGAGTTTTGTGAGCACTGTGTATTTGGAAAATAGAAAAGGGTTAGTTTTCTCAAGACTGGGTCTACTAAGAAGAGGCATAAGTTGCAGCTTGTTCACACAAACGTGTGGGGACCGACTCAGGTTGCTTCCATTGGAGGATCACAGTACTATGTATCTTTCATAGATGATGCTACAAGGAAGGTATGGATCTATTGTATTAGAAGAAAATCTGATGTATTTGAGATTTTTAAGATTTGGAAAGCTATGGTTGAGAATGAAATAGGTAAAAGATTAAAGTGCCTGAGATCTGACAATGGCGATGAGTTCTACAGTTATAAGTTTAGAGATTATTGTTATATGCATGGAATCCGCAGGCAAAGGATAGTTCCAAGGACACCTCAGCAGAATGGAATTGCTGAAACGATGAACAGGACAATAATGGAGTGTGCAAGATGTATGAGATTGCATGCCGGTTTGCCCTTACAGTTTTGGGCACAAGCTATTGACACTGCAGTATACCTGATTAACAGAGGACCCTCTACAGCTCTGGATGGTGGTATTTCAGAAGAGGCATGGACAGGTAAAAAGGTAGATCTCTCATATCTCAAAGTTTTTGGTTGTGAAGCCTTTGTGCACATAGATAAAGAAAACAGAAAGAAGCTTGATGCTAAGTCTATGAGGTGCACGTATATTGGCTATGGCTCAGATGATTTTGGTTATAGATTGTGGAATCTAGAAACTAACAAGGTAATTAGGAGCCGTGATGTTGTTTTCAATGAAAGAGTGATGTATTGTGATCAGCTAAGGAAGCTGAATCAATATGAGTAGAGCAATGGTGAATTAGACGAGGTGAAGGTCCAATATGAGCTCACGGGAAAAAGAAATAATCACTTGCAGGAAAACACAGAGACTGACGTCAGTAGGTTAGGAACCAGTGTCGACAGTACAAAAACCGGCGTCGGCCGTACAGAGACCGACGTCGACAGGATAGACACCGAGGTCGGTCAGACAGAACTAGCGTCAGCCAGTAATAGGTCTGGAGGTGACCGAGGTCGGTCACTGTCAGAGAATTTGGGTGGACAGCGTGCTGTGAACGAGTCTCAGACACCCATCAAGAGGTTAGAAAGGGTGAGTAAGCTTCCAATTAGATATTCTCCTTCATTATTTTATTTATTGCTAACTGATGGTGGAGAACCCGAGAGTTTTGAAGAAGCAATACAGGTGGAGTCCAAGAGTCAGTGGGAGCATGGCATGGTTGAGGAGATGCAGTCCTTAAGAGAGAACCAAACATGGGATTTGGTTGAGTTGCCATCAAGTAAAAGAACACTGAAGAACAGAAGGACCTACAGGTTGAAAGAAGGTGAGAATGGATAGATGAGATATAAGGCCAGATTGGTAGTGAAAGGATTTACACAAAAGCCAGGTATTGACTTTGGTGAGATTTTTTCTCCTGTTGTTAAAATGACTTCTATAAGGGTTGTATTGTCTTTGGTTGCTTTTGAGGATTTGCATCTTGAGTAGCTAGATGTTAAGACAACATTTCTTCATGGAGATTTGGATGAGGAAATTTATATGGAACAACCAGAAGGATTTGAGGTCAAAGGTAAGGAGAAGTTTGGGTGCAGATTGAAGAAAAGCTTGTATGGCCTCAAGCAAGCTCCTAGGCAATGGTACTTAAAATTTGACAGGTTTATGACTGAGCATGGCTACATTAGGTGTCAATCTGATCATTGTGTGTATTTTAAGAGATTCGATAATGGTAGATATATTATTCTATTGTTGTATGTAGATGATATGCTGGTTGTAGGATCACACATGCAGGATATCTCTGAGCTTAAGGTAAAATTAGCTCAAACATTTGCTATGAAGGATTTGGGAGCAGCAAAGAAAATCCTTGGCATGAGCATTAAGAGAGATAGGAAAAATCACAGGTTGATATTATCTCAAGAAGATTATGTGGACAAGGTGTTGAAATGGTTCAATATGCAGGATGCTAAAATGGTAAGCACACCTTTGGCTGGACATTTTAAGTTGAGTAAAGAACAATGTCCTAATTCATATGATGAGGTAGAGTACATGAGTAAGGTTCCATATTCTTCTGCAGTAGGGAGTTTGATGTATGCAATGGTGTGTACTAGACCAGATATTGCCCAAGTAGTGGGAGTTGTAAGTAAGTATATGGCCAATCCAGGTAAGGAACATTGGAAAGCAGTTCAGTGGATCCTTAGATATCTGAGAGGAACCATCAGTAGGCACTTGTGCTATGGAGGTTCAGATACTTCTCTACATGGTTATGTAGATTCAGATAGGGTAGGTGATTTGGATGGCAGGAGAAGCACTACAGGTTATGTTTTCACTATAGGTGGAATAGCAGTTAGCTGGAAATCTAAGTTGCAGAAGGTTGTTGCCTTGTCAACTACAGAAGCAGAGTATATTGCAGCCACAAAGGCTAGCAAAGAGATGATATGGATGACACAGTTCATGGATGAGCTTGGTAGGGAGCATGAGAGTTTCAGATTGTATAGTGACAGTCAGAGTGCAATCCATTTGGCTAAGAATTCAGCCTTTCATTCAAGAACAAAGCACATACAGCTAAGGTACCACTTCATATGACAGTTATTGGAAGATGGTGAGTTGAAGCTGGAGAAGATCCATACGGATAGGAATCCTGCTGATATGTTAACCAAGCCGATTACAAAGGAGAAGTTGAATCTTCATTCAACTTCTGTTGGTCTTCATGATTGAGTTGAAGATGGAGGAGCTAGAAGATGTTGTTGTACAGTACTGGTGCAGCTGTTTATCTCCAAGTGGGAGATTGTTAGGGTGTGGAGCTAAAAACTTCACTAAGGAGCACACTATGACAGTTTTAGATCTACACAAACACCAGCATCGGTCAGGAGCGACCGACGTCAGCCAGGTGCAGTTGCAGAGGCGCCAGCGTCGATAGTGGGTCGGCCGACGACTGTCACAGGCAAGCAGCAGGAACCGGCGTCGGTTACCTGTGCGTCTAGAAATCTATTTACGAGGACAAAAGTGAGTGTTTGCATGACGAGTTTAAGTTGTAGTCTTAAGCTCGCATCTCTATTATTAGTAATATTATTTTTTAGAGCCCTTGTTCAAGAGGCTTAACTATTTGTTGTAAGTGCATGCTCAAGTCTCCTAATTCTATATGTAGAATTAGATCTTCTTAGCTTAGTGTGAATTATTTTAGTAGTTCATTATATGTGAATGTTGAAGAACAGTATAGAATTGAATCAATCCAGGCTTGTTGGAGTTGATTGTTCTTGAGAGAGAGAGCTCTTGAGGAATAGTGATCTAGTGAGAGATCTATACATCTAGGAGAGGTGTGGTAGAAATAAGTTTCTTCAATTGTATTCCTTTTGTAAAGAGTTTGTTAATACAAGTTTTCAGGGTGGTTTCTTGTATCTCTTGTTCTTATTGTTTATCATTCTAGTTACTTGTCTATCTAATTTATTCCCACGTTTATTGCTTTCACAAGTGTAATCTATTGTTGGTTGATCCCCAACATATTCTTTATTTTTAGTAGGGACACTCATATATATGTTACACTTGGTAGTAGATGGTTACAGGTGATGGAAACCATAGTTGATCAGTCAAACAAATGCTTGACATTCATTCATGATGGATACATGGTTCACATATTACATGATGACATAGATGAGAACCATAGGGTTCACATAGATACTTTGTGGTCTAATGTGGTTTACACTGGGACCACATGAGAGGCATCTTACATAGTTGAGCAACACATCCTTTAGAATGCATAGACTCCAAAATCATGCCAAGGATAAGGCTCCACTGATACATATAGATTTGTACAATGACCATGATGATGATGAATTATTTGAGTTTGGATAGATTCAGTATTTGACAATAGATGATCTTACACCAAATCCATCATTTAATTATCCACATCCCATAGATGTACTCTTGGGTCTATAGATACATTACACTTTACTTGTATACTTTTTCATTTACATTTACAATATTTACTTGTACATACCTCTCTCTCTCTCTCTCTCTCTCTCTCTCTCTCTCTCTCTCTCTCTCTCTCTCTCTCTCTCTCTCTCTCTCTCTCTCTCTCTCTCTCTCTCTCTCTCTCTCTCTCTCTCTCTCTCTCTCTCTCTCTCTCTCTCTCTCTCTTTAATTGTACATAGTTTATTTTCATTTACTTATGCATAGCCTATATCTAGAAAATACAAAAATAATATAACATGTCAAAACACAAAAACCTTTAAATATTACTTAAAAAACACAAAATTTATAGATTGTATGCATTTCTATGTTTACATTTTTTACACTTTCCAAAAATTACATATGATATTTATCTTAATATAGTCAATTTATATAATACATACATTCTTCACTTGTTCTTGTAGAGTGTTTGCAAATTACATGTAAGACTCCATTCCATGACACTAATTCAGACTTGCTATCATCTACCCATTGGGGGCATATAAAATGATATAGGTTTAGTCATTTGATATATCTACCAACTTAGGGGCATCTCATACATAGTTTCTACTACCAGGTATTATCCTTACATTCTATACATTCTAGTTTACACATTGATATTATTGATACTGATCATTTCTACTCATGCTCAATTTTTTTATGGAGTATCACTAGTTTATACTTAGCATATGTACATCCTAGCATTTACACAAATTCATACTAAATATATATACATGCTTTCATTTATACCTTTCTTGGTTTAGACTTGATTGTGTTTCCTATACTTCTTCCATTTCAATGGCATTTTAATATGCCATTGTTCTTTAGCTTTATGCAACTTCTATGTATGTATGCCTTGGACATATGCCCATGTCTCTTATGTGTGCTTTTCTAAATTTATATACAAATATTTTAACATGCCCTTCTATGTGGCTCTAAGCTAAATTACTTATTGCTTGAGTATGTGGACATTTGAACATGTCCTTGTATGTATTCTATGCCCAGATTAAGTGATATGTGCCCATGTCGCTTATATTGTGTCCCTTTAGCCTACTTTTGAATTCTTCATCTATTTTGTATGTATTTTTTATTATATCTATATTTGCCATGAAACTTGTCTTTTCTTGTTACACACACTACTTTTTGATGCCATGAGGGACCTCATTTATCTACCCTTCCTACTTGGGTGTCATGATGGACATCATGCCTCATCCCCATAGGTAGCTATTTAGATTTGTTATTATACACATTGACTACATATATCTTGATATATTTGTTTAGTTATAGATATAACATACATCTTATATTACATACTTATGCTCATATTATTTTACATTATGATATATTTGCACATTGTATTGAAATATCATGCATTTATCATATATGCTCTAAATAACACATTTTATAGAGTTATTTTATTTTGAGGATAATACTTACATAGGCTACACAACTACCCTCAAAATAGAGGGAATTCATAGGGGTTTTTCACATAGATTAGGTTCCTACATTTTAATTCATAGATTATTTTTAGCACACAGACTTAGTTTCAGGAAATCAGACACAAAAACATAGGGACTTTGAAAGTAGTTCAATCACCCAAGTTTTAGACCAAATAGATATTAATGCCTAGATTTGGATACTATCACCATAGGGCACTATTATCCACTACATGGATCTATTATCCAATAGCCCTAGATTTAGGGTAGTCTAAATTAGCCAAAATAATACACTAGGTATAATACAGATTTATACAGATAAAATCATATGTTTTATAGTTATGTTCATATTTTACTTAGATACACTGATTTCAACTTAGATTCATACCAGTTTATTAGATTTGGGGCATCATTCATAGATTGATCACTTCCACATTCAATTCAAATACATAGATACAGTCATTACATACTCAATCTAAAATAAGTATACTTAGATATTAGATTGGGGGCATGTACATAGTACATAGTACATAGTTTGAATATGCTTAGTTACACATAGGTTGATCAAATGGAATGGAAAACTCCATGTCAATATCTACATTATATACTCTTGCTATCATATTCTATGATGTCACAAGTTTCATGCCTTACTCCATATTTAGTGGTTGGAATTCATAAGTGGCCCAGAGCTTCCAAACATACTTGAGTGGTCATGAAGTTGACATACACAGCTAGATATACCTAGTTATATACTTTTAGCACTTTGTGTAATTAAATTTTAGATGCATCTACTTCACATGGGTAGGCAATGATGGATTCATATCATACTTGACTTATTGATCCACCCATATGAGAGGGTTAGACATATTTACAATATTATCCAAGCTATTCACAAGTCATGATCCACTAATTAGGGGTGAGAAATGATAGATTCAAAACTAGATTGAGTTATTAATCAACCCATATATGAGGATTGAGAAAGCTATCAGCTCAATCCAAGCTATTCAATTATTTTATCACTATGTACACACACACACACACACACACACACACGTTGTCACTAGGTTCATGTATTGGTTCACATACACAATGAGGTGTATTTGTTTCTTTCTTATTTCCTATCTCTTTACTCAACTTTACTTAGTTACTTTATTCAGAATAGTCTTTTGATTTTGATAATCTCTTAGGTAAGGACTGATTTTTGCATGTTTCATTGTAGTTCATTACTTTGGATCATGTTTCACATACGTAGACCAACTTCACATACTAAGACTCAGCTATATGGGCTTCACTTCTTAGGTAAGTCTAGGTATGAAGGACTATTTCAAATAATTTAGACTTATACCCACTAAAGTTGAGTAGAGAAAATTTTCTCCAAAAATATATTTTTTATATTCCAAATATATTGGACTATTTCAAACCATTTGGGCATAAATCATTTCAAATGAATTGGGCTATTTCACATAATTTGGACTTATACCCACTAAAGTGGAGTGGAGAAAATTTTCTCCATTAATAATTTTTCTTTATTTTAAATAAATTGGACTATTTCAAACAATTTTGGCATAGATAATTTCAAATAAATTGGGATATTTAAAATAATGTGGTCTTATACCCACTAAAGTGGAGTGAAGAGAATTTTCACCAAAAATATATTTTTTTATATTCCAAATAAATTGGATTATTTCAAAGTATTTGGGCATAGATTATTTTGAATAAATTGGGCTATTTCGAATAATTTAGACTTATACCCACTAAAGTGGAGTGGATAAAATTTTCTCCAAAACTAAATTTTCTATATTCCAAATAAATTGGACTCTTTCAAGCCATTTGGGCATAGATTATTTTAATTAAATTGGGCTATTTCAAATAATTTTGACTTATACCCACTAAAGTGAAGTGGAGAATATTTTATACATAAATATGTTTTCTATATTCCAAATAAATTGGACTATTTTAAACCATTTAGGAAAAAATCATTTTGAATAGATTGGACTATTTCAAACACATGGCACCCATTTGGGCCTTTAGACTGATTGATCCTTTGACGTAGCATTCATTACTAGGACACATGCCACTATTTGACTGGCCCTTTGATTTCACCTTAATGAGATAGTCTTGTAGACTCTAAGTCTTTAAGTCTACTAATAAGTGGACTAATGTATGAACTGTTTGATCAACTAGTTTCATATTTGGCCCTCAACACTAAACATAGTCCCAGCCCTGAGCACTCATAAAAATGGTACCTTGAAGGTATCACAAGGCCCATAAAGTTATATAGAATATGAGGATGAGGAAGAACACTCATGCATAGGAAATCAATGCATTTAAAGATAAGGAATAACACTCATGCGTAGGTAGTTAGCCCATTTAAAGAGGTTGGCAAAATTTTCAATATTATTTGAATCTGGTTTTGTTGTTATGCTTCACACAATGGAAGTCCCTGCTAAGCCTAGTAAAAATTTTTACTATGGAATTTTGGCATACTAATTCCATCACAGGCATCACATGGACAAACACAGGGAAATATTATCAGTAATTAGTGTGATTTAACAAATGGACAAAGGACAAATAAATTTCTTATTAAGTCTAGGTTTTCATCTCAAACCCCTATTAGTATAATTAAATAGAATAATAAATAGGCCTAAAGGATAAATTATGGATGAAAATATAATAAGCAATTAGTTCATCTACTAATATAATCTCATTTGATGTTTCCCAGCGTTACTTAGTCATAAAAAATATGTGAGGTTTGATGGATAACCTTTCAATTTTAGAACCAAGGAAACATAGGGACTACAACTACATTCTCATCAGGTTGTTAAGGTTTGCATGAGTCCACGGTAGCTAACTTGGAATTGATAAACAAATTTAATGAGAGAGAGAGACTTGATAATTATTTGTTATTCATTGGGAAGATATTCATGAGTAGGTGTCAATAAAATAATGGATCAACTTGGGAAATTTCAATAAAAATTGATGGAGTATCCACTTGTAAAGAGATTGTCTTTGAAACATGGACCTAATTCAATACTTTGAAGGTATCTCCAACTATAAACCAATTTGCACAGATCAAAGCATTACAAAATTAAAATTGATAAATTTGAAATAATTTGGACTACATTTGAAATAATTTAGAATTGATTTGTATGAAATTGATGACAATATTAATTTCTAGAATTTTAATTTACAATCAATAAATACACTTGAAAGAATCATATGGCTAAGCTACATCCTTCTAAATAATGGTTCACATATGTTGGCATGGATTTTTTACTTTCTCCCAAGAATATTATGATAGACATCATTTTAATTCTCCAATCCTTTTCATCTTTTCAACTTATGTTTCTAGTATATCTACTTGATGTAAAATAACTCATTTTCAAATTTTGATTTGTAACACAATTTTGAGAATTACAATCAATGAACATCATGTTGGTAATTTAAAAATCATTTTCAAAGGTCTCTTTAAAAATAACTTCATCTAATTTATTTATGTTTATATTTAAGGTCTTATAAGATCTTTTCCCCAAAACAAACATGAAATTTTAAATCATGTAACCCATGGCTTGAAGGAGTAGCCTCAAATCATTGTCATTTATCATTGACCAAATGCCAACATGAGAAAAAGACTGCAGTGCCACCTTCAAAATTTATTTGGAATGATCTCGAATGTAGTATGACATATTTTCTATTATAAAATCTTATTTTTTCCCCTTATCATTCATTTACATATCTTTTATTTTGTGCACAACAAATAATGAGTCATCCAACCCCAAAATCAATAAGTTTTTAGAAGTCATTTTTAGCTCCTCCTTTGAAATATCTACAATTTATTAAAAATAAAAGTGATCATTTATTTATAATATTATATTTTAAGAAATATAAAATAGAATTTTTCTAATAAAATGTTTTACATGTTACTAGATTGATCGTTGATGTGATTTTTATTTGCATTTCATATTGTAACATATAAATATAATGCATTTTATTTGTATTTCCTTAAATCTTATAAAGATTCACACACACACACACACACACACACACACACACACACACACACACACACACACACACACACACACACACACACACACACATATTTGTATTTTGAAAATGTGTCTTGTTATTTTCATGGAGGCAACAAACTATAGAGTTGTGTCATGGGTTGTTGTGTTGGAGACACAAAGCTGTAGAGTTATTTTTTGAACTATTTTAATTGAGACATAAACATAGAATAAATATTTTATAAGTATCATAAATAGTTGATAAATAAAAATATATATAATTGTAAAAACATGCATGATCTTATCTCAACTTCTTCAACTTGCAATGTGTCATGTGCATTGATTTCATTTTCCATTATTATTATTTCTTCACTCACATGCAATGCCATTAGTGTTACACACCAAAATATTTCTAAGATGTTAGGTTTGAACAATAAAACATACACACTGAAATATTGTTAAGATGTTATATTTTAAAAATGAAGCATGATTATAAAATGAATTGAAAATGTTATGTACCTAATACTAATCGAAGTAGTAGTTCTTATATTGGTGAATCTGAATTTGTCAAACAAGTTTAAAATTGAACATTAAATTTTTTTGTTTTTAAATTTGTGTAATGCAAGATAAATTCATTTTCAATTATGTACAAGCATGTACAAATCTAGATCCTGTATATACCCCTATCACTTCACATGTATCTAAATTGTTGAAATTAGAGATAAGTCTCTCCCAAAATAAGTTATCTATTTCATTTTTGAATGGCCTTCATGTTTTGTGTGAACCAATCATTTGAAATGTTGGTACGTCTTTGTTGATGTCAACACCTTATTCTAATTTACTTTTTTGTGAATAGAAGATGAAATATTCAAGCTGAAAATTAGTGGAATCTTGAGAAAAATTGATACCTATAATATGAGTCTAATTTAATCCATCACTATTTGTACCCCAAATTATGACACCCATTTTTTCATTCAATGGAAATCACCAACACATAGATTTTTGAGAGAATTTTGAATGCCAAAAAAATGTTCAAGTTTTTGAATGATGAATACATTGAAAGCCCCAACAATAAATTTATCAATCAATGCCTGAAGAAATAGGCAAATATTTTCTTCCTTAAAAACTTCAATGAGATTTAAAATATCAATAATTATCAAATCAACATTCACACCAATAATGAATATTGCACTGAAATCTTCTAAAATAGATGGCCAAAGACATGGGGGCCATAAGGGCAACTGAATATTTCTATATCTATCCTAGGAGGTTGACTTCCATCACTATCTAGATATTTTCTTGATATGCTTATTGAATCTTAAGATAATGCTTCCCAAATTAATTTATTTTTAAGTACCTTCATTTAAGACACAAATCATCAAATCTTTTCACAAAAAATGTATAATGTTCCATTATCTCTTCAGGTGTGATTATTTTTTATGTTGGTAGTGTCAAATCATGGTTGATGAAGTAATCTACAATTTTTTATAGTATTTTACTTTCCATCTTCATATTTTTATTCTAGGCATCCATTTTGTTATACCCATGGGTTTTCAAGAAGGACATAGACCCCTTTTCCAATAAATCTACAAGTTCTATTTTTTGTTTGTCTAAAAGCCCTTGAATATTTATAATTATTATTATACCAATTAGATTTAAATATTTTTTATCTAAACTAGGTAAAGTACCACTTTCAAACAAATCAAATGCCTTATCAAAATAATCCTAAATGGTTTATTCCATGAAAATAAGGCATTTTCTCTCCTAAAATTGTTGTGATGAATAGTACATTTGTGTGAACAAGTTTTTATCTTATTCATGTTTTTATTCCATCTTTTTTTACCTAT
The DNA here is from genome assembly GCA_037957365.1 of Torreya grandis. Lineage (NCBI taxonomy): Eukaryota > Viridiplantae > Streptophyta > Pinopsida > Cupressales > Taxaceae > Torreya > Torreya grandis. The sequence goes on along the minus strand of JARHVA010000357.1, from coordinate 5,560,812 downwards.
TTATCTATTCTTCCAACCTATCAATTGGATAAGGTCACGTGAAAATCAAACTCTTTATACAAATGAATCCTTATAAATTATTTCATTGGATTCATTATATTGGCTAAATATTTTGTGAATAATATGGAATAGAGTACAAGTTTTTAGAAATCTTGCCCTTCTAACAAAACATTTATTTCTCAATGATAGTGAATTGTGTTCCTTAGCTAAAACAATTATTTGTTTTTGATAATATAAGGTGGCTAAACCAGGGGCTAAACCCTTACAAATAGTAGAAAATCCATAGAGGTGACCATCACAAAAGGTGCCTTAAAATAGAAAAAACACTGTCTAAGAACTAGCAGACACAGGTAAAGCTGCAACAAAACTAAGATAGAAATAACAAAGAAGTAGAGAATCAAAATGAAAGTAAAAAAATAAGGAGGCAAGACCTCTCCTTACTTAAACATGGATTTAATAAGGTCATCCAAGTTCACAGAGTTCTCATTATCAGTAGTAATAGTAGCACCCAGGTCCTGTAGCACAGACATGTTAAGTAAAATAGAATTGCATAGCACAGTAGAAATGTTATGTTCCAGTTTCTAAATGTGACCCCTCAGGACTACAATTTTAGATCTCAACCTAGCCTCAATTTCAGTTTCATCCTTAGCTTATTCCACAACCTTCTTTCCTGCTTTGCCAACATTTTCCACAAAGTCAGCAACATCCTCAGCAGTAGCCCCTAATTCTTTAGTCTCTTGTTTACCCTCAGTATCCATAGAGATTTCTTTAACATCCATGTCCTTGGCCTCATCATCTTGAGTGTCTTCCTCTGAGGTGCTCTCAGAATAGTTGATAAGCCTAGCCTTAGGAGCAGGTTTGCTAGCAATCCACTCAGACTGTCTAACTCCTAAGGAGGATACCTCTTTAATAGCCTTAGTAGATGAATGAGACTTACCACCTTGGCCCCCAGGGGTCCTATAAGGATTTTTTTGGGTCCCCACAACAATCCCCATAGTGCCTACTTTGCCAGCATATGTCTTCCTCTTCTTGCCTTTCATACTCACAAAAGAGCCCATTTGTTATGTTATAATTATGTGTTGTCTATTTAAAATTTTGAACCTTACAATTTTTTTCTCCAATATATCTTCTAAGACTTATTTTTATTTGATAAAACATTAAGGGTTATTTAGATCAAAAGGAATTAACAAAGCATCCTTCATTAGAACATCATTATGTTTTACAAATGAATGAATCATATAATTCACCCCTCTTTCATTCAGATTTCTTATTTTGATATTAACATCCTCTAATTCACAAATATCTACAAGTTTCAAGGTGTAATTTATAGATGACATATACCATGTAGAGAAATCACTATATGTCAACAAAAGTGTATCAACATTTTGTTTGATCTTATTTTTCTCCAATGTTATAATTGTATAGCATTTTTCAAAATTTCATAAAAATATGTTACCATTGCTTTTCTTATTTTCTTCAATGTTTTTTCTTTCGTGATTGAAAGGTAACATGAATACATGTTTACATGGTGGTAAGTAGAAGAAGTTGTTTCCCCTTGTTCATGTTTTTCTTTCAACATATTTTGTATTCTAATGACCAAATTATCTCTATCTATCAACCTAAACATTTCAAGGTTGTCATAGCTATTCAAATGAAACCCAAATGTTTCACAAGAAGGAAAAAAATATTTTTTTGTTAATTCCATTTTATTAGGAGTGAATTTATTGAAATTAGCTATAACACGATGGAGAATTCTCTCTTATCTATTCCATACTTCCAGTTGGAATTGAAATGCATCTTCAAATTTATACTTATCACAAGCAAGGATTATTCCAGTTTGAGAAGATTATTTTCCCAATATAGTGATAAAAAATAAATATTTATATGCATATTTAGTGGAATAAACAAATCAAAATACCAATCAATAAGAGGAATTTTGATGCCACCATAAAATGGAAGATGGTGATGTGGATTTAATTTTAGTTTTGGTAATTTAAATGGTATTGTATCTAAATTCTCTTGGAGTGAGGACTTATTCTACCTTTTAAGTGTGGGAATTCCTTTCTCATCCAAAGAATTTTTTTGCAAAGAAATTGAAATGATTTAAATATTGATCTTTTGTAAAATACAAGTTGCATATTGTATCAATTATGAAATTATTTATGATTAAGTAGTGATTAATTATATATCAAGAAATGTGAATTCATTGCTATAATATAAAATACATATTAAATATTCATAATATATACACTAACTCATAATTAAAATAATAATGTATGACCAAAATAAAAATAAATTATATGTAGATAAATGTAAAAATAATTCAAATGGGATGGCCTAAAAGTTGACTGTATATTTATAACATATTAAGAACTAGCCAATATAATCTGATGGGCAAAATAAACCACAAAAATTTATTTCAAAGGAGAAAGATGAGAGGGAAGTATGTTTCTAAGAAGTTTCAAAATACCCATCAATAGGTACCTTCAACTTATCTCCTAGGAGATACCTTTCAAACATGTACAAGAGTAAATTTTTCCTTCAAGATATCTCTTAAGAGATACCTTCAAGTTAACCATGATGGTATTACAAGTGTATTTCAAAGCCTTTGAAGGAATCTCTTAGGAGACACCTTGAAGGGAATTGTCTTACATTTAAAGGGATGTTGAATGTATCTCCCAGTAGATACCTTAAACATGCACATGAGCACAAATTTCCTTCACCTTGTAAGCACTACTGGTGATAACTTGAAGGATCTTCTAATACTTGCAAGGGTACCTTCATAGTATCTCCTAAGAGATACATTCAAGTTACCATGAAGTTATTTCAAGGCCTTTTAAGGCATATATTAGGAGATATCTTGAAGGGCATTGTCACACTTTCAAGGGGACGTTCAAGGTATCTCCTAGGAATTAATAATAATCACAAATGCAATTTTTTATGCAACTTGAAACTGATCTCTAGGGTGACCCATAGTGCATGTATATAATTTCCATTACTACATCCAAGAGATATGACATCTTTTAAAAGTGGACACTAGTAGGCCACTTATCCTTGTGTAAAACTTATTGTCATAACCTAACATTATTTATTTCCCCCAAGGCAAAAGTTGAGGCCAAGGTCATCAACATGTCCAAAAGTGGACCCATTCTAGTGAATAAAATGGATGCTTTGGCAACCATAAAGTATATTTAGGAGGGACATCATAATACAAACCCCCATCCAAAATTTATATATATATATATATATATATATATATATATATATATATATATATATATATATATATATATATATATATATATATAAGTTTCTTTTCCTTTGGGATGATAATTTTTTTAGTGATAAGCCAAGTTATACCATGAATCCTTGCATGACAAGGCATCTTACATGACATACACACTAGAACAGGGTGGTCAAATTCAAATTGAATGAAGGTGATGAGATAATAAATATTAATGAGTAATGGCACATGAACTAGAAATCAATGCAATATATGTCAAGTTTTTACATCGATCCCCCAACCAAGTTCACATCATTCAATCTCAAGTAGACTTTAGCTTCAAGCAATCCCAAGAGCCCTAACCACTATTATAGTAAATTGTAACTTGAGAGATTCAATTAAGTGAAGAAATACCATTATCAAAAGCTTGTGATATACCATTACTTAACGTGTTTACCATGGAATCATATTCTAACACTTATAAGATAGCCCTGACACCATCTAGGTTATCAATCAAGGACTATACAAAATACCTTAATACTGTGTTCGAGCCTATTATGCTCAAGGGGTATTATTTGAATTATTTAAAATTATGGGAAGTAGTCAAGGATGTTGATATGTTTGCATTGGAAAAATACATAATATCTAAGGATAAGTAGTTGATAAAATACCTACTCTCACTCAAGCACTAGGGATTGCACTAAACCACTCCAAAACTAGAAGTGATGTCATGCATCAATTTTATTCAGGGTCTATTCTTTGAAAGACAAATTATAGATGGAGGTTATCTACATTATGTAGATAATGAAACTATTATCATATGCATATCTTGAGAAGCATTCAATAGGTATTTGATCTTTCATATTGTAGATATTGCATATGATTTACATACTATAGTTACATGTAAAAAGACAAATCATCCAGAGTGAGCTCTTTCAAAATGGTTGTTACTCAGGGAAAAAATCACATTGAAATAACATGCCAAGAGCCCAGTCCCCATTACCAATTTTAGAATGGGAATTTACATAAGGATAACACTACTAAATAGGCTCTTTGGTAATTCTATTAACTACTACATACACTTAGAATGGGTCCCCCTTCTAGACCTTCTAATTACCTTAAAGCATACCTATGCATTGGGGGAAATCATTAGCACACATATCTAGGAGCATATTTTGGAGAAGTACAAGTGGCCATTAGGGGGATATAGATATATATATATATATATATATATATATATATATATATATATGATGTCTTATCTATTAGACACAATCATGGGCACTATGTATAGGTATATGTTAGGACTTGTTCCAAAGTCTTAACGTTAGGTTAGTTTTTTGGTAGAAAATAAATTACTATTGTAAATGGGGCATGCATCTTTTATAAAGACACCCCCATAAAATAAATAAACTTAGTTTAATTATTAGGTAATTTTAATGTTTATATTTATTAATTAGATTTACTTTACGGGTTGTTTTCCCGTATTTAGTTGGTTATAGGATTAGTTGTTTTTACTGGTCATTGGTGAAAACTATATAAATCATGTTTGCATTGTGAAAGGGTTAACGGAGTAAAGGCACCCTTATGTACTTGGTTTTTTGAATTATTAATAAAATACTTGTGCACTCACATTAAGTGGGGACAAAGTTCAACCTATTTTGATCCTGGAGTTATCAGTGGTATCAGAGTAAGGTTATTTTGGAAGCACGGTGAATTCGAAGGAGGAAGGTGAAAAATCATTTCACGTGATTTCATTTGGCATGAAAATAAGGTATGCCATATAGTTTTGGTTTAAATATTTTGAAAAATTAATAAATTATTTTAATTTTTCAAAAATTATTTATATTTAAATCTATATTTTCCATATACCACTGTCTGGCCTTTTTGGATCATTCATACTCCATTTTTTCTGAGTTCAACCTCCTCATCTGGCATAAAAATGAATTTTAGCATTTAATGTAAATAATTCATTATTTTTTTGAGCCAAAATCAGATTTGTACGGCCTATTTTCTATGGAAAACCTCTGCAAATTTACATACATGGCTGCCCTTGTTATTTTTATTCATTCTCAGGCTTCTTAATATCCAAATCATCTGCAAATGGTATTAAACTCCTATTTTTGCATCCAAACTGAAAATCTGGATTTTTTTTGCATTTGTACAGCCTATTGTATGGCCTTCCAATGCCCAGGCTTGTTTTTAATCCATTCCCTGCAAATACACTTCAAAATTTTTTGCAAAAACACAGTAACAATCATTTTTAGCATGCCTATACGGATTTGTATGGCCTAGGTGAGAGAAAACAGGTGAAAGAATTCTCCAGCAGCAGCCATGGCATCCTAGGCAAGCATGGCGTAGTATAAAAGTTCAAAAACTATTTTTGGTTGTTTCTAAAGTTTGATTTTCTTAAATATTTGCTATGGAGGGCCCACCCGAGAGAAAGCTTGAAGTGAAGGCTGTAAAATTTTTAAAAAAAAGGGAAAAAGAATTTGAATTTTTATTTACTCTCATGTAATTTTTTTTTTATTTTCCCTCATACACCAAATCTGGTAGAAATATAAATTTCTGAACGTAATGTTTTGCAAATGCTCTTAGAGCAATTGGTTAAGTTTATTTTGTTAAAAGCTTGCAAAGGAGGAGGTTAAGGGTTCAAATCCCTTCTTTTTGGAGAAAGTTCTTTTTGCTTTGGAATATGCTTTTTTGAAAAAGGAATATTCCCTTTTTTAATTCAAAATATTGTAAAACACATACTTATTGTATTGTGTTATTTAAATTTTTGAAAAAGGGGCGAAATTCAATCATTTTTTCTTTTGCATTATTGTGGTGAGATAAGGGTGTAATTGGTGAAATAAGGTTGTAATTTGGCGAAATAAGGGTGTAATCATTGATTTTTGGTGTGGTTAAGTGCAAAACCCATCAAAAATACTTTTTTTTTTATTTTACGCTCTATGCAGAGGTTAAGTGCAAAACCCCATAGAAGCAGTGTCTTGTGCAGTGAGTGTGATATTTGTTTCATTTCTTTCACATTTTGTCGCATGTTTCTCTACTGCACTTGCTTTCATTTCAAAATGCCAAAAATTCAGAATTTGCTTTCAGATGGTGATAGATTAACAATTTCCAATTATTTAGATTGGAAACGATTGATGGAGGCTTCACTAGTATTTAATGAGTTATGGGATATTGTTAAGAATGAAAATCCCACATTGCCAATAGAGCAGGCTAAATTAGATATTTTTAATTTGTGTGATTCTAAGGCATTAGCTCTCATTAAATGTTGTTGTACTTGTGATACGTATGTTCATATTGAAAATTCTCCTCATAGTTACACTGCATGAAAAATATTGTCAGATTTGTATGATAAGAAACCTAAGCATAAGAAGATAGATATTCATATGCAGTTGTTTACTTTGTCATTAGATGAGGATGGGGATATGGGAGAATATATGTCTAAGTTGAAAAATATCACTATTGAGTACACTAAGGCTGGTTTTGGAAAACTAGATGATGACCTCATAGTTACTGCTACTTTGAAAGGACTACCAGGGTCCTATAGGAATTTTGTTGAAATGTTGCATGTCTCTGACAAGATCACAGGCATCACCTTTGATAAGTTGGCTGAGTTGCTCATCCAACATGACCTCTCTCTACCCAAGAAATACAAGAAAACTGAAGAAGCCCATGTTTTAGAGTCAAAGCCTAGTTCATCTTCATCTGGGCATCAAAACAATAGAGGAAATAGTTATAGAGGGGGTCGAGGTTACAGAGGAGGCAGATATCAAAATAGAGGTAGGGGTCATTCACATAATCAACAATCTAATCAATCACATTCACATGAAACAAGTGATCAAGGACATGGTCACAATTCATATAGGGGCAGAGGTCGAGGTAGATCTAACATTCAGTGTCATAGATGTGGAAAATTTGGTCATATTGCCTCACAATGTAGGATTCCTTTTGATAAAATTCAGAGGCCACAAAAAGCAACTAAGACTAACTCTGCTCAGTATGCCAATCATGACTATGATGAATCTAGTTATGTTGCCCATGAATTTGCATTTACTTCTTTGGGGCACATTGATTATGTTGAATATGAGGCTAGAGATGAGCTCACAGATGTATGGGTTTTAGACATAGGAGCAACCAAACACATGACATTTAGGAGAGATTTATTTTGGTCTTATAAGGAAGCTTCTCTCTCTCTAGTTACCTTATCAGATAAGTCTATGCATACACCACTAGGACTTGGTTCTATTCAAATTCTTCTTCCTAATGGGTCTATAAAATACTTGGAGGATGTTTGGTATGTTCCCACATTGAAGAAACACTTACTTTCTTTGGTAACTATTCGAAAGAAAGGTTATCAAATTGTGCTTGAAAATGGGCTCATTTACATCAATTCAGTGAAGGATAATTATAAAACCATGTATATAGGATATGAAGATGGAAACTTGGTTAGATTGTATTGTAAGGTGCTTCCTCCCAATATAGAAATTATAGCAGTTGTTGATATAGGTACAAGTACTATGTCTACACAGCGGTTATGGCATCTCCGCTATGGACATTTACATCAATTCAGTGAAGGATAATTATAAAACCATGTATATAGGATATGAAGATGGAAACTTGGTTAGATTGCATTGTAAGGTGCTTCCTCCCAATATAGAACTTGCAGCAGTTGTTGATATAGGTACAGGTACTATGTCTACACAGGGGTTATGGCATCTCTGCTATGGACATTTGAATATCCACCCTTTAGTGGATTTACAGAGATATGGTATGGTGAATGGGTTGCCCACTTTTCGCAAAGATAGTATTCTTTGTGAGTCATGTGTTTTGGGCAAACAAAATTGGGAAAATTTTCCTAAATAGTCATTTTGGAGAGCTAACAGATGTTTACAGTTAGTTCATAGTGATGTATGTGACATGAAAAAGTCATCCATTGGTGGGTGTAGATACTTTGTCTTGTTTATTGATGACTTTTCTAGGATGACTTGGGTATTCTTTATGAAAAATAAATCTGAAGTTTTCGCTAAGTTTGTTGATTGGTTACACTTAGTCGAAAAATAAATAGGTTCACATTTGGCCACTCTTCATTTAGATAATGGAGGTGAGTATACCTCAAATGAATTTTTAGACTATTATCGAGAATATGGAATTCATCGACAATATAGTAATGCTTATACTCCACAATAAAATAGAGTATCTGAACAAATGAATAGAACTTTAAAGGGCACAGCATGTGCCATGTTGCACTATAAACAACTTGATGATAAATTTTGGGCCGAAGCTATTGCTACTATAGTGTATTTGAGAAACAGGTCCCCCACAATTGCACTTTTGGGACAAACTCCCTATGAGGCATGGTATGGGTTTAAACCCAAAGTTAAACACTTAAAAGTGTTTGGATGTCTTTGTTTTGCTTTGGTTCCTCCTAAACATAGAACTAAGTTGGAACCACGAAGTCAAAAATGCATCTTTCTTGGCTATTCTAAAGATAAAAAGGGATTTCATTTGCTTGCACAAGATTCAGGCAAATTCATAGTGAGTCAAGATGTAATATTTGATGAGTTTGGGACTATGAACACTGCAGAGATTGATTCTCAACTTGATAGATTAGAGAGGAAAAATGTAAAAAGAGATAAGGGTTTGAATAATGGGGATAACTCTTCGAAGTTATGGTATGAGACTCAAATTCCTTCACTTTCCTCTCCTTCATCTACAAGTTCATAGGTTGATGACTTAGAAATTGTTGAAAATTCTCTAAGTCCCCCATCGAATAATGATACACATAATGAGAATTCTAGAGTCCCTGATTTGAATAATTTGTCTAAGTATCCAAAATGGGCTCAAAGTACTTTTTCTGACTTAACAGCAGATGAAGTTGGTTTAACAAGGCCCAGGAATTCTCGAAAACATGTGAACTATGCTATGGTTGTTACTACTTCTTCCACTGAGCCATCCACTTTTGAGGAGGCATCTACTGAACATGTTTGGCAACAGGCAATGAAATGTGAGTATGATTCCATACTTAACAATAATACATGGGTTTTAGTTGATCCTCCTCCACATGTTAAACCCATCAGATGTAAATGGGTTTATAGAACTAAGTATAAATTAGATGGCTCCATTGATAAACATAAGGCACGACTTGTTGCCAAAGGATATGCGCAACAAGAAGGTATTGATTATGAGGAAACATTTGCACCAACTGCCAAATGGCACACTATTCATATGGTACTTGCCTTAGCAGCACAAAATGGTTGGAAAGTACATCAGTTGGATGTTAAAAGTGCTTTTTTAAATGGTGATTTATAGGAAGAAGTCTATATGAAACAACCTCAGGGTTTTGAACAGGTGGGTGCTGAACACAAAGTGTGTAAATTGACAAAAGCTTTGTATGGGCTCAAACAGGCACCCAGGGCTTGGTATGAGAAAATGGATTCATACTTGAAATCCATTGGTTTTCATCACAGGGAATTAGATGGTACTCTCTATTTTCGAGTGCAGGGTAAGAAAATGGTGGTACTAGTTCTCTATGTTGATGACTTGTTTATTATAGGTAATGATGAAAATCATAACAAGTATGTGAAGAAGGAATTAAAAGATGGGTTTGAGATGACAGATCTTGGACTTCTTCACTACTATCTAGGCATAGAGGTAACTCAGAAAGAGCATAGTATTTTCATTTCACAAACTAAGTATATTTTTGAGTTATTAGAGAGGTTTGGCATGAGTGATTGCAAACCTGACCTCACTCCCATGGAAAGTAACTTGAAATTGTCTAAGGATGATACCAGTGCCTTTTTTGATGGCACCACATATAGACAATTGGTGGGAGGTTTGATATACTTGATGACTATCAGGCTCGATATTTCATTTTTAGTTGGAATTTTATCTAGGTTTATGCATGAGCCTAGAGAAATTCATTGGCATGCAGCAAAATGAGTACTTTGTTACCTTCAGGGAATGAAAACATATGGCCTTGAATACCGCCGCAACAAGAACTTCAAACGTGCTGGATATTGTGATGCAAATTTTGGTGGATGTGTGGATGACAGAGTGTCAACCACAGGATACACTATGCATATGGGTTTAGCTGCCATTGCTTGGTGTTGTAAGAAGCAGGATACAGTGGCAAATTCATCAACAGAATCAGAGTATATTGCAGCATGGGATGCTTCTAGAGAAATTATTTACCTTCATCATATTCTTGAAGATCTTTAGGTTTCTCAGTTTGCTCCTACACAATTATACATTGATAATCAAAGTGCAATCAATATGTCCAAGAATCCAATGTTTCATGCCAAAACAAAACATATGGATGTCAAATACCATTATCTGTGAATGCTAGTGGCAAATAAAACTCTTGATCCAATATATTGCCCAACTGCCGATCAGACAATTGATATCTTCACAAAACCCCTTGACAGAATCAAATTTGAAAAATTTAGAAAAATGCTTGGTATGTGTCCAAAGACCTAACTTTGGATCATAGGGGGGTTTATTAGGACTTGTTCCAAAGTCTTAACGTTAGGTTAGTTTTTTGGTAGAAAATAAATTACTATTGTAAATGGGGCATGCATCTTTTATAAAGACACCCCCATAAAATAAATAAAATTAGTTTAATCATTAGGTAGTTTTAATGTTTATATTTATTAATTAGATTTACTTTATGGGTTGTTTTCCCGTATTTAGTTGGTTATAGGATTAGTTGTTTTTGCCGGTCATTGGTAAAAACTATATAAATCATGTTTGCATTGTGAAAGGGTTAACGGAGTAAAGGCACCCTTATGTACTTGGTTTTTTGAATTATTAATAAAATACTTGTGCACTCGCATTAAGTGGGGACAAGGTTCAACCTATTTTGATCCTGGAGTTATCAGTATAATGGAGTCCTATGGGATCCCAATAATGAGGTCATAGAAAATAGGATATGAGACTACTATAGCTTTGTGCATATTTATTCATATCTGAAGAACATAATCAAGATTTCCTAGGACCTTTATCCTTAGGAATGGGTGGATATTCACAATGATCCATTATCAAGAATTTACCTGAGCATAACTTGGACACTAGATAATAATGTTGGAGATTACTAATTATATCCAGATTTCATAGTGATTATGGTGGTGGTACACAAATTAGATCATCTTCAGCTTCTAAAGTTTTTTCTAGATAAGGTGGTTGAGTAGGAAATTACTCATCAAATTTGAAATAGCGTAGATGAAGATCTTATGAAAAATAAGAAGGCCACATTCCATGGGACTCATGAAACCATTGGGAGAATGCAATACACCATCTATATATAGTTTAGAGAGGATGGTAAATTCAGGAATGCCAATGCATTACCCACTCTTCTTCATAAAAATTGGGACCCTCATGGAAAGGTCTATAAGAAAATTCACACCCTCAACCTTAAATATAAACATGAGTTGATCAATCATGACTTTCACTTCTTGAATGCCAAAGATGATAATGAGGTAAGATAAAGGGATACTAATGTAGGGTTTTTAAGAAGTTTTGTGATTGATGTCAAGGTTGATGTCATTGATGTCAAGGTACATATGGTGAAGATGCATGGTGAATGATCTTTGAGGTATGATCTTGTGATTTTGATGTGATAAGGAAACCATGTGATGAGAGAATTTGAAGGAAAGATAGAATTTAAAGGAAACTAATGCCTTATGGTTGCATGAAGGTACAGGTTATTGATGTCAAGTAGCATAAAAAGCCTAGTCATGAGCTTAGTCATGAAATGAAGAGGTATGTGCATGATATGACAAGGAGAGATTATTGAGAATTGTATTTTATATTATTTTATGTGAAATCTTATGTCAAGGTTCAAGTTATATTTAAGTTTTTAATGTTGTCATTGAAGGTTATAGTGAAGGTATGATGATAAATAGGTTTGCAAGAGTGTTGTTATGATCAAGACCAGTTGACAATGTGTGTTGTGACAAGCTTATAAATAGTAAAGGTATGTAGTGTGAAAGAGAGTATTTCAGTGGTTATGAGTGTGATTGTCTTGTTTCTATTATTGATAAATACATGAAGGTATAAGTCTTTGAGGTCAAGTGCTAAAGTAGCCCAAGCCTAGTCATGACATGAAGAGACCTTGTGAGAAGGTTTAAGCATGGTGGCTTGGTGAGATGAGTGAATACATGCATGATTAGTTTTATGAGTTTGTTTTATCATGTGTGTGAGTCATCGAAACACTCATGAGAGTTTTAGGGTAAGCCTATAGGGGTAAGACCTTTAGACCAAGTCTTCATCTAGACCACTCCTAAACCTATCTGGCCTAATGAGGTATCATGATCTATTTTCAATGGATATGAAAGATGTTTCTTTAATATGTAAGTGAGGTGGAGAGTGTATGTAAAGAGGCATGAAGGTTAGTTTCAAGCCCTAATGTGGTTTACAGGTCAAGGTCTAGAGAGCAAAGAGAAAGAGTGTGGCCTAATGAGGGGTAATGATCAGATTTAAAGGTGTTTAAGCTCATGTAAGCATTTTTATAGGTGAGGTATGTAGTTTCATTTTTTTTCATGTAGTTTGAGGTCATATTTTGAAGTAAAAGGCATGAAAAGTTATTTGGAGGTCTCTCAAGTGCTCAAAATGAAGGGTTCTCAACCTGAGAAGGATTTTCTTATGATCATTAGATCATCAAACATTTTCATGGGAAATTAAGTATTTCATGGCATATGGGGAAGGTTCATATCTCAAAATTATATGCATTAGTTTTTGGATTGAGGGGTTATGCTTTATGAACGATTATTAAGAGTGGAAAAGGTTTAAACCCTCTTAGAACCCTAATAAGGACCCAATGTTGATCAAAATTACCTATAATGGATTTTTATGCTTAGATAATATAATTAATATTATATTTTACACTCCCTAGTACCTCTAGGTGATATTTATTAGAGAGAGGAGAGAGCAAATATTGATTTATAGGCTTATTTTTGAAGAAATTATTGTAGTTATCCAAAGTTGTATTAGACAAAGTTTGAAAATGATTAGATGGAGAAGGTAGAGACTTTTATTTTATGTCCATGCTATTTTTATTTTTTTTTTACATTCATTAAGTGTCTCATTTTGGTGATCTGAGTAGGCTACTCACTAACAAGACTAATAGAGCAAATTATGTAGAACCCAAGCAGTATTGAGAAGTTAGTTCTAAGTGTGTTTTAGTGTATATTGATGGATTAAAGTGAATGGAGTTTTTTTTCATGAATTTTAAGTAATTTACATGTCTTGGAGTAGTTTTGATTATAGTGTAAGTGGTGAAATTGACAAAGCCAAAATGGCTTGTCTGGCTTAATGAGATTTGTATGTAGTGAGATCAATAAATTAGTTTGTAAGACAAATAGTTGCCATTAAAACATATGATGTTTATATTTTAAGATGATATAGATATGTTAGAGGATCATGTTAATTAATTTTAATTATTTTAATGTGATTTTATAGGTGTTAAAATGTCAATGTTTCATGACTATGTTTTTGACAGTCTTGGCAGTTCTGAGTAAACAAGTTGTAGTGATAAAAAGTTGGATTTGAGTGTAATTTCATGAAAGAGTGGTAAAATTTAGTGCATGGAGGTTTTTTTTATGAATTTAAATTAATTTTAATTATTTTTAAAATATTTTAAGTCAGTGTAAAAGGTTGAGAAATTGAATCCAAAATGGCTTGTCTAGTTCAAGCAAGACTATGTGAGACAAGGTCAAGAAATTGGTATGCAAAACCAATGTTTGATATAAAATATTATGGTTTTTGTGATTTATGTTGTTTTTAAGATGTTATATAAAAATTTTAATGTATTTATAATCATTTAAAGTGTCCTTTTATGTGTTTAAAGTTAAATATTTTCATGACTATTTTTTGATAGTTATGGTGGTTCTAAGTGAGCATACTAAAGAGATGAGTTTAAGCCTTTTTTCCCTAAGTTGAAGTGTTTAAATAATATGGTGATATTTTTTAAGTAATTATGTTTCATTATAAGTGATTTATTTTCATGGTTATGTGGATAGATTATGTGTTATCTTTAATTGTTTAAGATATATTTTTTTTGTGTTCAAAGGCCTAATGTGAACAGTGATAATGGAGTGTTTCAAGTGGTGGTTCGACCTAATAGTTGTCATGGTTCTCAAAGGATATTTGATAATACCTAATTTATTATTATATGATATTTTCATACTATGTATATATGTGTATAGTGTTCTAAGGGGTCATAAGGTAATGTGTCCTAAAGTAGGCCTAATGGAATCAGGTCTCCATGAGACCTAAAGAACGATTTGGTCTACTTGAGTTATGGAAGAACTAATGTAATGATTGATTATTACTTATTACTTATCCTAAGACCTACTGTGTGGAAAATATAAGTGGACAATTTTGTGTGTCTAACTAAGAGGTGTATTAGCAAGAGGCTTGTATAAGAATGAGGCTTTTTAGGCCTAATTGGTGTGTTAGAGGATTGGATTGAGGAATGAATGACATAGAAGATCCTTGAGTGGAAGGAGGTAGCATATACCATTATAAGAGATTATAGGGACTATCATGAATATATAATATGAGTTCTAAGTATGAATATCAAGGTCATATGACCTAATCAATCTTGAAGAGACATAGTTGATTGAAGAGACCTAAAAGGAAATTTGAAAGGGATAATAGTGTGAAGAAATGAAGAGGTGGTCATCATATGTTGTGTGAGAAACATGGTTTTATAAATGTGATCAAATCAATCAGGTGGTTGAGTTGGTTTTGAATCATCTAGGGGGTTGGTGCCTCCTTGAAAGTGGGTGCTTGCTAAAGCCTAGTCAAGTGGGTGCTTGGTTAGTTGGGGTTTGTGCTCCATGTGGAGTTGGTGATTCACTAAATTTGGTTTTTGTATTATAGGAATATATTACATTCACATATATTATTGGGTTTTATTCCCCTTAAGGGTTTCCCATATATGTGATGTGTTCTTGTGTTTCATGCTTATGTGGATAGTTGCTTATACTTGTTAGATCTATATGTTTGTTTGAATAGTTCATGATTGCATACATGAAATTTATTGAAGGTTTTTGAAGATTTATTCACCCCCTATCTCAATCATTTTGATTCCAACAATGGATAAATGAGGACTTATTGAGATTAATTTAAGTAGAACCATACTTGACACTCATTGAAGCAATGTTTTAAATTCTAGTTCTTAGAGAATGGAGATCCTCACATTTTTGGAGTGGGAGGCCATCACAACAGTTGGAAAGTGAGGCGAATAATCCCCAATAAGCTCAAATCTGCCTTAATACCAAATAATTTATTAGTTGATGCACCACTCGATGGAGAATAAGATAAAGAAGAAGAAGTTGAGGATAAATAATTGCCTACCTCAACACAAGAACAAGCACAAGTACTCCCAATTCAAACCTCAATAGTTGAACTGATTAAGGTCAAATAATGTTTAGCTAAGGAGATAAATATAGTTGGATATATTGTAAAATTAGAATCAAAATTGAAATAACTAATAGAATCTAGGGTTATATGCTTGGATTTCTTAGATGAAGAGGAAATGCTAGATATTTCAACCTCCATGTTAAGCACTATTCCCTTTTATCTTCCATCATAGTCCATAGGTCCATAGGTAGGGAGAATAATGAATACATACCAAAGGAATCCTAAGGACATACCATAGCCCTATCCAACTCAAGAGGTATATGAGGAGGAGATATAATAGGTGAAGGTTCTAATCCTATAGGCACTCAAGGACAAAACACCTATTATAGGTGACTCATCTAGTAAGGTCCTCTTGCTCACAACTCCATTGAGTTTTCCCCCTCTTATGTCTTTACCTAAAATTTTAGTCACCCTTGGCCCTATTATTTCCACATTTAGTTTTTAATAGATAGTCTCAATAGGTATATTATTCCTAGACCCATCCATGAGTCTACTTACAACTAAAAACACTTTTCCCCCTTCCAATACCATAATTTCTATCCCTATGGTTTCCATCCCTTCCATTTAGAACCATTCAATAAACATTAGCCTTATCCATCCCAACCATTACTCAATCCATGCCTTCAACTATATCCCATTCTACCCAATTGGGTTCATCATTAACTTCTTCCACTCACACCACAATAACCATAATGATAACAACTAAGAGAGCACCTAGGAGGCATCTAGTCTATGTGGTTCATCTAATGCCACAATATGGGAACATAATCTAGTCAAAGATTATTTGGCATATAATGCCTAATCCTCCCACATCCATTGAGAAAGAACCTAAAGAAAATGCTCACCTAGAATTATTTCCTTTGATCCATCAAAGCTCACTCTTTCATATTGAGATAAGGAATTAGGATCCTTGACCTCTAAGGGGCCCAATATAAAGACTATGAAATTCTGAGCAGTGAGATCCATGTTTGAAAAAGCCACTACATTAATATAGAAGGTGAGAAAGAGGGAGATATAAGATAGCTTAGGTGGGTTCATAATAATAGAAGAGAGGGAAGATGTATACTTCTTAATAAAAATACAAAATAGGTAGAAGGGTCAACCCCCTTATGTAGAGTACTTGAAAACATATATAAAGAGCCACGTGAAATCTATCATGGTCATAAATCAAAGAAATAAAATGGCCAAATAAGATTTCAAGGAAGATTTGGAAACACTCAGAGATAAACATCAAGTAATTTGTTTTCCTTATGGAATTAAATATGATGTACAAGATGCTACGCTCAGATTATATGAAATCCTTGATTCTATTCATTTAAGATTTATCTTGGTTCCACATGTTAATAACATAACTAAATAATTCTTGGCCCTCAAAGAAGATGAAAAGTTGAACTTCCTAGTGTTGTATACACCTAATAAGGTTTTAAACCATATGGATTTGATGAATCCGTTGGAGGCTTCAAATTCCCTAAACTTAGAATTAATAAGGAATTAAGAGGCTTGAGAATGGGTTCTATCTTTGGAGGCATTAGTTAATAAATTGGCCAAATGAGAGAAAGAGGCTGAATAGATTTTATCAAGACCAGATCTATCTACTGTTTGATATAACCAAAGATAATTGGTGATGAGAGATAAATTCAACCATAGGATCAAATGAGACTTTAATAGTTTTAAATAGAGCTTGTAAGGTCTGAGCTTTGAAAACATAGAGGCTAAGTAAAATTAAGCAAGGAATAAATCCACTGAGGTAAAGGTATTCAAAGTCAATTTTAGAATGACTAAGGTAGAGCACAATAAGTTGATCAGTGTCATTAGCAAGGTAACTTGAATATCTCTTTTGGATATGGGTTTAATTAGAGAACATCATGCCAAAGCATACAAGCATTATCATGACTTAGAGGAAAAGAAGAAAGCTACTAAACAAGCTTAATACACTAGTTCTACCATGCCAACTCCACCAACTTTGCCAACAACTTCCATGTCTATGCCAACTTAGACTACTATTCCTATTGTGATTATAGTTCAAACATTCAATGCTTCTTCAAGTTCACTTCTAGTCACTATGACAACTACTACTAATTCTACTATAGTTCCCATAGTAGTCTTAAGACAAGTAAAGTAATATCTAATTTATATTTGCTAATTTTTTACTATTTTTCATTTAACCAATGTACCCAAATATTAAAGTCTTAGTTGTATTTATATAATATAATTAAACTAATTTTTTAGCAGTATGATTACATTGCATGGCTAGGCTCTTTTTAATTCATCGTTATGTAACTCAAACTTATTTTATGGTCTATAAATATGAAAAGAAAACATTCTAGTATTGGAAGATGAGGTGAGCTCTTCCCCAAGATCTATATATTTGAGTTGCAACCCTCTTTCAAAGGGTTAAATTTTTGAATGGAATACAAGAAGAAATCAAGAATCTTCATCATCATATAACTATGTTTGTTTTGTCTTCTTCCTTTATTATTTTTATGAATTTGAAGTTTCTCTAGTTTGTAATTGAGTCAATAATTTTGATGTGTGAAATCACTACAAATGAATTTGACTATTGTGTTTATGAATGATTAATCCTAGATGTGTTATAGCTACTAAATATTGATATGTACATTGATTTTTATAGTTAGTAAAGGTTGAATCATTATTCTAAAGTGTGTATAAGTGTCTTAATTGATATAATATTATATAAATAAGAAATATCTACCTTAGATAACTTCTTGGTCTCAGCTATAACCTCTAGTATAAAGGTATGCAATAATAACACTAAAAAGAGCAACCTTTAGTTGAGACCTAGAATCACCCTGTATTTGATTACCTAGACTCCTAGTCATGTTTGTTTGTGAGTAATGATTACAAACAGAAAATATTGGTCTTTGAGAGACTTCTCCACTAAAGAGATAGAATGAGAAGCTCTTATTTAAAGACATATAATCTTTCTCTACTTGACCCTTCCCATTTTTGAAGTTTTTTTGAGACCTACCCACCATAGATTAGTATTTTAACCATCTAACTGACTTAGTGATTTTTATTTTTATTAGAAACTGTATAAACATAATATTTTCAAAATTTTATCAATTATTGACACTCTTTATCTTGAAAGAACCCATTGAGTCTCAATCTATCTGAGTTTACACCCTAAGAGGTGCATCAAGAAAGGGGTAGGAAAACTATTGGTGCTTTGCAGGATTGTTATCCCTTCTTCCACTTACTATATACACATTTGTCTCCTAAAAACAATCCCCCTAAGTTTGTCCTTCTCTTTTTCACACTCCTCTAGTCTTTTACCATCTTTATTACCCATTTTCCTAACATAAAAAATGTTTTGATTGTTTACATGAATATGTCATCTGTGTCGACCTTGTATTCTTATTAGAAAAATGTTTTTAGGGTCTAGGTCAGTTCTTATCTGACCTAGTCTTTGACCTAGAGATTTTTTATTAATAAAGCTACTAGGTTGACTAGGTCGAACATGTTAACAAAAACTTTCAAAAGAGTTTAGGTTTAAATTTGCCTAGATAAACATAATAATTTTTCCATTATTTAGAGAAAATAAGAAGTAAGATCTATTGCATATATGTTTGTCCATCATTATACATGAGGAGCAAGCTTAGGGTCTCATACTTTCTTTGGGTCTCATACTTTCTTTGGAGATATGGATCTTGTCTTATGGATAATTATTTTGGATGCATTGTAGGTTGTGTATCCTAGAGCTGATTTATACTTTTCATCCTTACATACCATAACAACCTATTATGAAGCACCTTGGCCAAGAAAGAGATTGAATATCAGTGGGTTCATCTTCAAAGTTAAGTATTCCTAACTTTGTTCCTCCTTTGTAATAATAAATAGATATGCATTTGCACTTATTTTCCATGCATTAAGATTTTCTATATATTGATATGAGTATATATCTTCTGTGCATGTTTAATTTTGTTATTTATTGCCCCCACTTTGTGCCACAAGATTTTGTGAGCACTAGATTAGATTTATTTACTTTAATTTTTATTAGTATAGTGAATATTGAAACATAGGACTTAGGGTTATTGTGTAGTTTTTCTTGACTATAGGATTTGGAACCCTCCCTTTTGATCTTATTATGGTAAGAGATCTCATAATTGGGACTAGTGCATCCATATTTGTTATGTTCCAAGTTATCTAATGTATCCCCAATCAAAAGTGTAAGTAAGATCTATATTCTCTAAGCTAGAATTAATCTATGAATCTAATGCATTTTTTACTGCATACATTAAAGTAAACCTAATGTGAATCTAACCCTTATAGGTTTTCCTTCATGATTTTTCATTTATATCATTTTTTTTTATATATTTATGATACTAAGTCAACTAGGTAGGTATAGTTTATAAATTCTATGCATATGTTTAACACATAGTCACAACAAAATGACTATTCTTTCTGTGTAAGTATTCATCAAATATAAATTGTTGGATCAAACAGTACTCTTATTCACTTCCAAATAATAGACTATGTCAAATAGTTCAACTTAGTCTCTTATCATCTCTAGAACAACAAACTAAGTAATACAGGTCAACTTAGTATCATAGTCATATTTTAAATAACAAACCAAGTCAACTAGGTCAACTTAGTAATCATAAATAGGCTTTAGAAAATAGGGAATTACAAAACTAGGTTGACCTAGTCAACACAATTGGTAAAACTTAAAAACAACATTTAGGGCACTAAAACATAAATTTCACAGTCCTCAACATTTTCCAACCCACTAAGGTTCTTTTATTTCTCTCTCTTTCAATTCATTTCTTCCTTATAGTTCTATTTTACAAACTTTGTAGTCCTAAAAACTACACTCTTACAGCAAACTAGGTTGACCTGATCGACCTAGTTTTGTAGTCTATCTTCTATCAAAAAGATTGGGTTGACCTAGTCGATGTAGTTATTAAGGACTCCTAATTCTACATTATAGTTTTGACCCTTTTGACACTATTATCTGAGCCAATTATGTGTCATGCTTAAATTGAGAATTAACAACTATATACTAGTAATTAATTCACACTTTCACTTTTAGTTGTTTGCATGCTTAGAATAGCTCACATAGTCTAATTAGGTTGTTTTTCAATATACCATTTATTTGTATTATTTTTATCTTTATTAAACATACTACCAAATCACATAATTTCAAAATGCATTTAAACATTTTCTACCCAAGGCCTACCTACTTGTATTTCATCACCAAGGGAGAAGTTGACTAGGTTTTCTAGCCAAGTATAAACACGTGGTTAATGGTATATATTGTCAAAGCACCAAATACCCTTATCACTATCAGATTGTGAAGTGAGGGGGTAGGCCCCAATATCAAGATAGTACTATTGCCAACAAAGATCCCTTTCAGCCTAAAGATCTTGAAACCATCCATAGATTATTTTCTAGTTCCCTAATTTTAGCCAACTTTCCTATCACACTTAAAATAACACTTTATAATAATCTAATAACATTCAGGATGATCACTTAGTTAGCATTTACTTTTTCGTTGACTACTTATTTTTTTCTCATTGTATGTTGTATTGCAAAAAATTGCATTGGCCAGTATTGGTGTAAAGTTTTGTGTTGTGTGCCCCAATTGGATCATTATCATTGACCCAATTATTTGTGTGCTTACATTCACTTTTTGTTTCAAGTACATTACAAAAATTTTCCCTATTTTCAATACACTATCATTCTATTTGACATAGTCTCTTACAGATTATCATTTTTCCATGACTATAGTACTAAGTCAACTTGGTTGACCCATTACTCCTTTCTACCTCTTAGGTTATAGTACTAAGTCAACCTATTTGACTTTGTATCCTTATGAGGTTGCCTTTTGTCTCAAGTTATAATACTAAATTGGCCTATTCGACTTTGTATTTCTATTGGCTCATTTTTCATACCCTATTTTTAGTATGGGGTTAACCCAATCAATTCTATAATCTTATCTTCATTTTTTATCTACTTGATTTGCATCAATTTTGCCTTTCTTAATCTCTCTCCTTCATCATGAACTTATTTTTTGAAGACAACACTAAGTTAAATTCAAAATATATGATGAGTCTTACCAACCCTAATAGGTTCTCCCATAAGTAACTTATGGCTCCTATCTTAGATGAAAGTAATGTGCATATAGCCACTCATACTACAAACTATGGGACCCATCCTCATTCTTCTTCAATTCAAAATCCTCTCTTTTCACTTAAAGATCAACCTAAATTAGAGTATACACCAGAAATGCTTTTCTTCATCAATGAGTTTCCTCAACATTGAGGAAAGGATCCTTTTACTATCTACCATCTCATGATAAGTGGTCAAGTCAAGGAACCCCATTCACCTTCTCCCATATTCTCACATGGATTTGGGGATACTAGCTTCATTTCTTCTCATCCTCTTCCCTCTATTTTGACCCCTTATAATATAATCACTTCTTCCTCTTTGTTTTCCTCCACCTCCATGCCTAGTATCTCTAATAACATGGTAGGTTATACATCTAGTGGGCATTTTCCTAGACCCACTCTTCTTAATTCTTCCACTAGTGCATCATTTTATACCCATGGTAATCATGCCTATAGTTTTACTTGTTTTTATCCCTCTACTATTCCATCTTTTTCCACTCAAGCAAATTATGCCACTAGTGCCTCACTTACTAATAATTCTTCTCAATCTTATACTAACAGCCATAGTGATACCCCAGCCACTATTACCAATTCTAATAATTCACACAATGCTAATAATGAAACTCAAACCCATAAAATCCTATTGCAAACTCTTAATCAAATGAATGCTTTCCAAGCTAACAATGCAAATTAAATTATGCAAATGTAAAATCACCTTATCCATCTTCAAACCCACCCTCAATAGATGTCGTGGGGTACATATAATCAAAATGTTCCCCCACATCCTCTTTGGGATTCCCATGTTAATCTTATCCCTCAACCTCTTTTTATAAATGAAACAGTCAAGAACCTTTAAAATGATCCTCTTACATCTCAAATTTCTAATATCGATATAAGAGGTATCACCCATACCATTTCTCACAATGGGTCAGCTAATCGTACTCTTCATTTCAAAACATTTATAAATATATATAAAGATTGGGTCAAGTTAAATACCTTTTTTGATACCAATATATTAGAAAAAACTCTCACATGTGATGCTTTACATTAGTGCAACCAACTCAAATATCCTTCTATTAATAGTTTGAAAGATTTAGCAAATGCTCTAGTCCAAGAGTTCCAAACTATTAATCTCCCTGAGAATACCTTGGCCCATTTCATCAATTTTAAGTAACTTGAGACCAAAACTTCCCAATATTTCATTTAAAAATGGAAGACCTAGTCTAAAAAATGTGAACATAATATGGTAGATGATAACCTTTTCCATCTATTACCAATTCTCTTTTTCTAGAGTTGTAATGTCAGGTCAGGACTCTCTCTCCAAGTACTTTGGAAAAGGCCATTAACCAAGAAAAGAATTAATATTTCCTTATGAATAAATTTGAGCCATCTAAAAATTTTATGGGTACTCACATGTTACTCAAGAATAATAATTGTCACACTAATAATGATGGTGTCACTGAATCTTATGATAACATTCATATTATTCAAGATGTTGTTCTTAACTAAACTTTGGAACAAGCTTCCCCTCCTAACCACATCACCAACCCTCATTTATCTTCATCTAATAACATCAATGTTCATAAAATTTCATCCCTATCAAAATTACAAAAATGTATACCAAGGCCTCTACCATAATAACTTGATCCCATTTATCTTATGAAATCTTGGTACAATCCTAATAAATTTTACTAGTTACATGCTAGTTTGGGTCATTCTCATGAAACCTATAGGTAGATTCATTATTTGGCTATGGATTTCCTCTTCAGTCCCAATTTTGACCATTATTATATCATTCATAATGAAAACAAGCCTATGACATTACTTTCAAATCCCATGAAACACAAACTAAATCTCAAGCTTTAAACCAGGCTAATGCTCATTTGGCTATTTATAAAGATCCTCTTCTAAATCACCAAAATAACAAAGAGAAGCCTACCCCTTATACCAATACTTTTGATAATATTATTAACCCAAATCCTAAAGAGAATTTGATCAATATGACTAATATGTGAAGGGTGGTTGCTTTCATTTATCCTCAACCCATCCACACACCTCAATCATCTTGCACATTTCATCTTATCCAAAATTCTTCTCCAACTCACTTAACCAAGTTGGAGGAAGAAGATATTATATATTTTGATGAACCAATTCCAACAACTCCATTGGATAACACTTATCATACCATTTATCCCATCCCTCTAGTCTCTTTACCTATCGCCACTAATACTCAAAATTCTATCAACACTTCCTCTCAAACCACACCTACACAAACTATTTCATCTTCTCAAAACAATCAAAAAACTTATCCTCTAATTAAACCTTCTACCTCTTATCATCATAATTTCACATGCACTTTAGATCCCCCTTTCAAGGACCTCATTCAACACTATGCACCTATTTACAATAGTCCTCTTATGGGTTATGATGAATAAGATCCTATTATGGAGCTTACTAATCTCCCATCTCAAATCCCATTTCTCAAACTTATGTAGACCTCTCCACATCATCATAATCATCTTATGTAACTTTTTTTTGAAATGAAAATCCCTCATCCTCCCCTAAAAGGATGTGAAGCCAACTTATCTAGATTAGAAGATAGCATTTTATGATAATGCAAAGATATGTCCATAAATTTTTATGAGACAGTGGGCACTTCTCTTCCCTCAAATTCCCCATTGATTATATGATCCCTGATGAGATTGTGCTTCATGTAGATGATCCTCCTCTTTTTATCATTATTCAAATTGGTGATATCCAAATCAAGCATGCTTTAATTGATGAAGGTTAGGACACTTGTTGCCTCTCTTGATTTTATCAAAATCTTTGGATATTTTGAATGTAATCTTATGTTTTCATGTAATACTTGTCAAGGCTATGACCGAAGGCAAATGCCTCCTTTAGGTTATGTTGATGCTGGAGATTGCACCCGGTGGTAGGAAAATAGATTCCTACCTTCTCCCCGCAACATGGAAACTCCTCTCTCGCCTGTGGGAAGGCGAAGCAGGAGAGGAGAGTCTCTAGGTATGGGCTAGTTCCCTTTGATGTATCTTGTTTATTTCAGGTAGCAAAAATATAGATATATAGATATACTGGGGGGATGAAAAGGGAGAGAGAAAATGCATGAAAACAAAATAGCCTACTCTAAAAGAGGTTATACACCAAAAATTAAAGTGACCTTCCCACCTCCACACTCAGGATCAAACAAAACATACATACACTCAGATTTGGCAGAAAAGACCAGGTCTCTGGGATGACAGGGAGGTTTTTATGGAAAGCACAAGAAACAGGGACTCACCAAGGTGCTAATAAATACACACTGTAAGTGACCTCACCTATTCTATACCTCCAAAATAGAACTCTACTCCTGGCAGCAGCAGACAGTGGCACTTTGTAGATCACTGGTTTGCTGGTGTTGAACCTGTGAGAGCATCAAGAGACAATGACTGGACATAGATTAACATTCAAGGCATACTCTACATAATCCATCCAAATAGAGGTAAAAACTATCTTTTATTGATTTAGTGGAAAATTTGGAGAGCTATGCTCTTTACAAAAGTGTGAGAAGATTCAGATCTTTTAAAATGACCAAGTCTGCGTATTTATATGGAAAGAGCCAAGAGGAGTCAAGGGGTAGCTTGAGTCTCCATTGGGAAGAGAGAAAACACTATAGATGACATCATAAATCTGTCAGGACCATGCTTGTTACCTCATTTTGCATGCTGGTCTACTCCTCTGGCGGCTGGGCGAGTCTTTTCCTATGTTCTGCAGGGCTTTTTTGCCACCTGATGTTATGGGCAGTGATTTTACCACCCAATGTCATGGATTACATGTAGAAATATTACTGATGTTGGCTGATTTGGCTGCCAAGCATGATAGTTTTGCCGATGTTGGCTGAGTAGGCTATCGAGAGCGACAGTTTTGCCAATGTCGGCTAATGTTGATGGCCTTTTCCTCCACTTGTGTTGTGAGCGGCAAATTTGCCACTGACTACATCTGTTTACAGTCTCATTTTACCCACCAGTGTTATTGGTGGTGATTTTACTACCCAATACATTATTCTTGTAAACGTCTGCCCTCTTTTTGCCTTAGTGTTAAACGCCCCAATTTTTTCCTCTCCTCTTTTGTGAACGTTTGAAGACTCTGCCTTTTGCTACCGTGAATGCCAAAAAATGAGGCTGATGAGCCAATGCTTTGAAATAGAGCTGTTGAACCCTAAAGGTGGACCTTGCAACCCAAAATTAATTGGCCATGCAAAGCAGGTGTAGCAGGTGATTGAGATTTTGCCTGAAGGGCAAAATTGGGTCAACAATTTGGCAACTCACAGGGTAAGCGTGCCTGCTATGCTTAGAACCTAGTTGCCTTACATTCCATTGGGTGTGGAGTCAGATGGTAACTTTGAAAAGAGTTCACAATAGGTTTGATAATCCCAGAATCAAATACACAGAATTTACCCCCAAACGAAGGGAAACACACAAGGCTAAAAAACAACCACCTGTGTAACTGCACTTAGGGAGAACAGGGAAAACAACTGAAAGCAAACTATTATGTATAGTTAACTAGGAATGTTTGCCTCCCTCCTAGATCGAAGGGAAAATTTCTTAAGTCCCCTTCCTGGTGAGAAGACTTATCATGGCAGGCAAGTAGCTGGAAGAGAACGAGATCTGGTGACTTGCTCCTCATGCCTGTCATTTGGGTTAGCTGGCAACTAAGGGGATCAAAATCAAACATGCCTATAATATATACATATTATGAGTGTCCCCAGAGGCCTGTTAAATTCTGCTCCTTCAAATTGGTGCTCTCCACCAAGAAATTAAATGTTGTCAGCTCATTACCAGAAGCTTCCTGATATGCATCATGGACTGGCTCATTCTCCTCTGCCTCATGCTCAGGTTCCATGGTATGGCCATCTCCTTTGATGACTTTAAAGAAGAAAACTTTAGATTCACCAACCTCCTGAAGGGGCAAATCTAAAAAACTACAACCTCTTTGCATGCTTGTTGGAAACCCAATGCTGTCCTCATCATTTTTAATCAGCTCACACCCTATTTGGAGAATAATATAGCCTGCTCTGAAGACTCCAAACAAATCATTCAAATCATGAACAAAAGGCTGTCCATGCTCTTCCATATCACTCTGTTTGATTTCATCCTCATTTGCAATCATGAAATCCTCTGCATCAGTCACAAACTGAGCACAATCCATATCAGGCAAGGCCTGATAGCTTTCTTCGAAATGAGCAGGTGAGGTATGTTCAGACATAGAATGTGTTGTTTGGTCTGAACCATCCATCACACATTCACTGAGGATTTTCTCTTTGGACTCCAATTCTACAATTTGCCTATCCAAATCTTCCTGGAAAAGCCTTTCTTGGAAGTCATAATCATTATCAGGGGCGGGAGCAACCTCTTCTTCTTCAAGATTTAAACTGAAAACTTCCTCCTCTTCCTCCTTGTTGTTCCAAGATTTAATTGTTTGCACCCAGCTCATGATCCTAGGATTGGGCTCTTGCTTTTGTGAGCAGGCAACAATTTTATCATTTTCAATTTCCTGGGCTGACTTGTGATGCTCCTCTTTCCAGCTTAGAAATTGGAGATCATGTCAAAAGACTTGAGGAGGCTGGGAAATAATTGGGAGGGTATGCTCATGCGTAGGGAAATCTACCTAAAGAGAGGTGTGCTGGAAAGCTAGGTGCACGGGATTGAGGGTAGAACTAATTGGTGCATTGGATGAGCCAGAATGAGCAAGTGCCATCTCATAGAAAAGATTTGGCACACAAAGGGGATATTTTTATAAAGTAGGAGGGGGAAGACCTTGGGCCAAAACTTCTTGATTTTCATCCCTCCACTTCACCAATGCTTCATCAATATTGAAATTAGCTTGTGGATCAGTGAAAGGAATACCTTTTGGCGTTGGCTGGTCTACAGCGTTTGAAAACTCCACCTCTTTCTCTTTCAACAGTGTCATCTTCTTCTCTAGTTCCTCAATCCACTTTGCTAGAGCATCCTCACTTTGCATTTATTCATTTTGGATGACGTCTTTCTCCTCTTTGTTGTCCCATGACTCGACCACTTTGTTCCAGCTCAAGCAATTTAGGCTAGGCATTTCCTTTGGGGCTGATGGGGCCTTAATGTGAGAGGATAGCAAAGATTTTGATTCCACTTCCCTTACTACTAGAATGGACTGCTGCATCTAAAGATTTTCCAACTCAATCTGTCTGTGAAGATTAGCCTTAAACATAAGGTTCACTGTTTCAGAATTTTCCTCAACACGATTGAGGAACTGACTTTGACAAGGTCAACTTGGCTCAAGAGCAGGCGCTAAATATGACTGATATGATGCTTTGGGCAGTGAGTATGTAGGTTGATAGACTTGGTAAGGCTTCCTCTCATGCACACTCAGCTTCTCCTCCATAGATGCAATTAAACTGCTCACATCCAGCATCTCATTTGAAAGTTCGTGCCAATTTGCTCTTTCAATAGGAGCCCATTCCTTTTTTACTTGATCTAGTGCATTCCTCACTTATTGGATGACATGATCAGGAATTTCTTGGCTGCATCCCTTTTTAGTGTTAAGATCAATTACATATTTGTCGTATCCCAGTAGTACTTGCTTGAAAGCAAAAATGAGTTGATGGGCAAAGAGACTGGGCTGAGTGGAAGAAGTGACATACTGAGAAGATTTAGCGCAAGGTTGATATTGCTCATAGCAGGGTTGAGACTGGCCATATTGGGCATGATAAGGACTATAGCCATGCTGGCTGGAAAAAATAGAGTCCATGACTCAAAATGATGGAGATTACACATACCAAAATGCATTTTTGAAGGTACTAGGCTGCTTAACTAGTGGATTAAACTCAGAGTCGCCAGATGCTGAAGAAACTTGATTTGTTGTAATAGGACCAACATCAATCCTAAAACTCTACTACATTATCAAACTTGAGATCCCACTGGGCATGCCAAAACTATTGACGTTGGAGATTGCACCCGGTGGTAGGAAAATGGATTCCTACCTTCTCCCCACAACATGGAAACTCCTCTCTCACCTGTGGGATGGCGAAGCAGGAGAGGAGAGTCTCTAGGTATGGGCTAGTTCCCTCTAATGTATCTTGTTTATTTCAGGTAGCAAAAATATAGATATATAGATATATTAGGGGGGATGAAAAGGGAGAGAGAAAATGCATGAAAACAAAATAGGCTACTCTAAAAGAGGTGATACACCAAAAATGAAAGTGACCTTCCCACCTCCACACTCAGGATCAAACAAAACATACATACACTCAGATTTGGCAAAAAAGACCAAGTCTTTGGGATGATAGGGAGGTTCTTATGGAAAGCACAAGAAATAGGGACTCACCAAGGTGCTGAGAAATACACACTATAAGTGACCTCAACTATTATATACCTCCAAAATAGAACTCTACTCCTGGCAGTAGCAGACAGTGGCACTTTTTAGATCACAGGTTTGCTAGTGTTGAACTTGTGAGAGCATCAAGAGACAATGACTGGACATAGATTAACATTCAAGGCATACTCTACACAATCCATCCAAATAGAGGTAAAAACTATCTTTTATTGATTCAAGTGGAAAATTTGGAGAGCTGTGCTCTTTACAAAAGTGTGAGAAGATTCAGATCTTTTAAAATGACCAAGTCTGCGTATTTATATGGAAAGAGCCAAGAGGAGTCAAGGGGCAGCTTGAGTCTCCATTGGGAAGAGAGAAAACACTGTAGATGACATCATAAATCTGTCGAGACCATGCTTGTTGCCTTGTTTTGCATGCTAGTCTACTCCTTTGGCGGCTAGGTGGGTCTTTTCCTGTGTTCTGCAAGGATTTTTTGCTACTTGATGTTGTGGGTGGTGATTTTACCACCCAATGTCATGGATTGCACGCAGCAATATTGTTGACGTTGGCCAATTTTTCTACCGAGCGCGGCAGTTTTACCGATGTCAGTCGAGTAGGCTGCTAAGCACGGTAGTTTTGTCGACGTCAGCCGATGTTGATGGCCTTTTCCTCTGCTTGTGTTGTGAGTGACAAATTTGCTGCTAACTGCATCTGTTTGTGGTCTCATTTTACCCGCCAGTGTTATGGGTGGTGATTTTACCGCTCGCTGCATTGTTCTTGTAAATGTCTGCCCTCTTTTTGCCTTAGTGTTAAATGCCCTAATTTTTTCCTCTCCTCTTTTGTGAATGTTTGAAGACTCTACCTTTTGCTACCGTGAACACCAATGAATGAGGCTGATGAGCCAATGCTTTGAAATGGAGCTGTTGAACCCTGAAGGTGGACCTTGCAACCCGAAATTAACTGGCCATGCAAAGCAGGTGTAGCAGGTGACCGAGATTTTGCTTGAGGGGCAAAATTGGGTCAACAAGTTATGTTTGGCTCCCCATTACCATCCCACCCATCACTATCCTTTTTAAGGTGATGATCTTCAAATTTAATCTATCGTATAACATTTTTTTGGGTAGGCTATGGACTTATCACATGAGAGCAATTACCTCTTCTACTTGCCAATGCATCAAATTTACTCATAATTGAGTCATCTATAAGACTATAGGTGACACTAACCCTTGTAATTTTGAACAATTCAAATACTATTTTGTAATCAAGATTCATACCCTTAATCCTTTGTCAACTATTCTATTTCATGAATCTCAATAGTTTAACTTTCCTATCAATTCCACTCGAGGTTACAATGGTCACCCCAAAATCATTAAGAATATACCCATTAACCTCCTAGATTCCAATGATGATGAGCTTGATGAGATCAATCTCAAGATTAAAACTTTAGATATCTCACCTCATCTCATCTCTCAACTTCTCACTTCTTTGCAACCTTGTTCTCATCAACTTGTGATGACATCCCCATTGTCTTAACCAAGACTTAGCATTCCATTCATCACACCACATCAAATTATAAGGTCATCCCCACCTGTGCCATCAATCTTCATAAACCTAATTATGAAGATGGCTATACCTTAGATGATCCATTTTTAGGAGGTCTAGTTTAGGCTTGATATTTTAAGATTATTCATTATCATTCTTCTTTGCTTCAATATTTCAATATGTCTTCTAGTATTTCATCCTATATCTTTCCTAATTTTAGAATTTTTCCTCTTGATCGTAGGGTAGATATGGTGTACACACCTCTAGTTTCTGAAGAACCTTATAGGAGTATGCTTATAGACCATGTTATGATTAGTCTCTATCACTTTGTTGGATACCTATTAAGGTCTTAATTTGCACCCATGAGGGAAGTTCTTTAGGCTTCCTCTAACTAAGCCAAAAAATAACAAACAACTATAGGATGTGTGTGTCTTATACTGAGGTTGAACCTTTAGAGAAGTCCAACTTTATTTTTGATCTACCACCTAAACTAATCTCTTGCTTAGAAAAGGGAGAGAAATAGATAATAATGCATGAAAACATATAAAGGAGGTGATGCACCAAATGTTTTTAACACTTATACTTGCATAAGACACACTATGAGGTACTATCAAGATTGTTAAATATCACTTCATTCAATCTTAAACACTTTCACATAAATATTTCATAAAAAAGTCATGAACTAGCTATCAATATAGCATGGGAGGGTAGTTATCCACTTCTAAACTAACCAATGAACTATGTATGCACTTAAGATGACCTATGAGAGGTAAAAATCACTTCATAAAGGTGAGGAAACTTAGACAGAGGCAAGGAAAACATACATTTATTTAACCACATCAATGAATTTATAGGACATACTTCAATTTATCTTGAAAATGGAGAAATTTAGTCTTTTATTGCATCAAATAGGTGTTATAGTTATAATTTTTTCATAGATTGGGTAAGCCAAAAAACATAAAAGTCTCTATCTCTAAAAATGAAAACAAATTTGATCCCTTTTTAAGGAGAAGAAATGAGGAATATATATAAAAATGGGGAGAGAGAGGGAACTAAGGAAATAACCATTAATGAATGAGGCCCAACTAATTTTGATTGATTATCATTTATTCGAGGATGTTGAGTCATGATTTATGAGGAAGGAATGACTTCCAAAGACTTTAGAACTTCATTAAATTATCCACCATCTTCCTTGACCTCTAAACCTCCACCATGCTTGATCTTGGTATTTTCTTCATCCTATCTGACAACCACTTGAGTTTTTTCATTGGTTTTCCTTCTAACATTTTTGGCATAGTCACAATTCTACCATTACTCCTAAATCTTGAATATAATTTCATCATAGATGAAAACCAATCACCGTATTGGTTTTCATATAGTCATAATTAAAATAAAGCTCTGTAGGCTAGGAATTTTAATCATAAACAATACATAAAATCTATGTCTAAAATCCTTTGAAAGTTTTTATAAGTCTTTAATAGCATTATATGAAGTTCCAAGGCTTGTTCTTGGTATCCCAGATCATATTTCATCTTGCGTTTATGCATTTACCTACCTAGGGTGGTGAAATCTTTTGCTTCAATGTGTCTGACTTTATGTCTTCCTCTCAAACTACTTATTCTATTTCAAAACTTGACCTCTACAAGTTTGGATACATGTTCATATCCTGTGCCTTCCTAGAACTCTATAAAATTTGATTTATTGATCCTCATGAGAATTTACTATCTTGTCTACATGTTTACACTATGTGGTAACCTCACATATAATCTTGGCTCCTTGACTTTTCCACCTTGATCTGCACTGTTGATCCTTTTGAATGTGCTTTGTTGATCTTAATCTGCTACATTAAACATGGACCATAGATTTTCTTGGGAGTCACTATGATTAAGACACTTGGAACTATCTGATTTATTCTCAAGATCTGTTGAATCTTTGATATTGAGTTCACTGTTGATCTTTAATTTGCATGATCAATCATGGATCATCAATCCTTTTTGACCTATTGACTTTGTAAGATAACTCACATGCCATTAAAATTATACCTAAGCTCCCAAAATCTTGAAACTTTTTGACCCTACTTTCAACTTGGGCTCCTTAAGGTTTTTTTGAATCCAAATGGCTATTTTATGTGGCTTGAACTTGACATCCCCAAGCACATCCCACTCTGTTGGATCATTTTCAAAAGCTTGTATCTTGAGATAGAAAACTCATCAAGACACCAAATTTGTAGGGGATGATATCAACACAAAATAAATAATGCTTATGTAATTCTTCAACCCTAGTGTACTTCCCAAATGAACTTATGAAATACACAATGGAGCTGACTTGTTTGTTCTTGCATGATGTGTCATGATGGTATGGCTCCTTAAATTTACCAAATTTGCACTTTAATATTGCTTAAAGTGTTTCAAAATATTTTCAAGTGACATGAGATCTGCATGAAGTATGTCTACCCCTTCCATCTTTGGATCATTAATTAATAAGAACCCTACTTCAGCTAGTCCTCTTAGATCTAGGCAAATTTTTGGTATGTAGGCCAAAATTGGACATCATTGTTGGCAACTCAACTAGGAATCATGCCTGTTATGCTTGGTAACTTAGACCATTTACATGAATTTTGAAATCAATGAAAAATCTTATAATAACTATATGAACCTTTTGACTTGAAATAAAACAACAATTCCACTAGAACAAATAAGGAAATACAAAAAAATAGGGAAACAAATATAACAAAGCAAGTGTGTAGACAAAGCACTTATTTGGGACAAAATATAAGAAAACTAATGTGTTGGAATAATAATTGGAGGAAAATATCAATCTTATTATGTACAAGGAACTAAGTTTCCCTAATAATAATGTTTCAAATGTATTCCATTGAATGGGATAGGAAACTCCTCTCCATCCATTTTTCCAAGTTGGAAGGCATTGTGGGATTTGCAACTAGAGATTATGTATGGACCACACCAAAGAGAGTCAAAAAATTTATGCCTTCCTGGCTTAGATCTATCCTCATCCCACTTGAGGACCAAATCTCCTTATTTAAAACCTCTTGAAGAAGCTTTCTTGTCAAAGGATCTATTAAATTATGCTTGATGGGCTTCCATGTCTAACATGGACTTGTTCTAAACCTATTCTAGCTCCATGATCTTAGCATACCTAATATCCATAAGCTCATTTTCCAACAACTCTAGTTGATGCATTAGTTTTAAATTAGGAAACTCAAGAGAAATAGGTAATCTTTCTTCCTTACCATATACCAACTTATATGGAGAATTAGTTATTGACCTTTTGTAAGTGATCCTATCAGCCTATAGATCTAACTTTAACTTGAGCTACCATGACCTCTGATTATCTTAAATAGTTCTCCTTATGATATTTAATAGGTTCTTATTTATGGGGGTTCAAGAATCAAATTTATCCTATCAAGATTTATGCTCATACCATGGTTTAAAATCACATGCCCAAGAAGCTTACTTCCATGAACTAAGACACATTTTTGAGATTTAGAGATACCCCAAATTTCCTACACTTTTCAAATACTTGCTTGAGGTGAACTATTTATTCATCTGTAGTATTTGAGAACACTGTTATGTCATCAAAATAAACAAGTATAAACCTATTAAGAAAGCCCTGGAATGCCATATCCATGTCCCTTTGAAATTTTTCTCTAGCATTAGATAAACCAAATGGCATATTTTTATATGTAAATGACCCCCACTTGGTGGTGAAGGTTTCATTTAATTAGTCTTATTTCTTAACCAAAATATGATTATAATCATTATATCCATTCAACAAGGAAAACCTTTCTAAACCTATAATCAGTTGTAGAATTTGCTCCATAGATGGCAATGGATAGTGATCTCTAAGGGAAGCCCTATTAAAGTCTTGAAAGTCAACACATAATCTAATTTCACCATCCTTCTTCTATACCAGAACAAGGTTTGCCACCTAATTTGAGTGCTTGATTAGAAATATAATAGCTGACTCTATGAGCTTATGAAGCTCTTCTCTCATCAAATGATCAATCTTTGGATTGATAGGCCTTTGTCTCTATCTTAATAGCTTGGTTTCATCTTCTAACTCAATGGTGTGTTGAGATATGCTTGGATCAAATCCTTTGAGATCACCATATTTCCATGTAACACGTCAACAAAGCTTGAATACAACTCAATGAAATCTTATTTTTCTATAGGAGTGCATACCTTACCCAAATTCAAGCTTTTACCATCTATAATCTCCACATTAGTATAGTGTTACCCCTTTGTTGACAAATAGGAATTCTCCTTTTTCAACTCATCATCTCCACTGAATATGTTCTCAAGTGTGACCAATCCTTTGGGAAACTTGTTTATTTTCAACTGCACAATCTGATCACCATATTGTTGCAAGAATTTTGATTGATTTTTTGAGGAAAACTCAACCTCTTCTTGCAAGAACCTGATAATTTGATTGTTATCCTCAAACACTTGCCAATTCTCACAATTATCTAGGATATAAGGTCTTACAACCACCTTAATGTGTGATTGAACCTTTTCACTTTTTATATCATCTAGGATACTGAATTATGCCCCAATGGAATCCAATCTATTTGCATGTTTATTCTCATCCTTTGGTATGGCTAGAATGTTAAAATCCTAAAAATATTCAAGTAATCCCCATACTCTATGCTTATATGACTTAATTAATGCATTTTTACATATATTTAGACCTCTTACTTGGTGGAATATGATTTCACTATCACCAAATACTTGTAAGATGTTGAATTTCATCTTTCTAGCCCATTGAAAACCATGAACTAGTGCCTCATATTTTGTAAATTTATATGAACAGCCAAACTAAAACCTAATAGAAGAGAAATACCTTTTCTTGGTTTTAGAAATCAAAATTATTCTATAACCTATACCATGTTTATTCTTTGATCCATCAAAGTATAGATGCCATAAACCATCACTAGGTTCACCATCCTTCATTATTGGAATTGGTGTATCATTCTTATGGAGGCAATAAAAATCAAATCCTTCTTCTTCAATTAACTTATAAGGATCATGATCATGCAAGCTCGAGGCCCAGTCATCAAGGAACAATTTTAAAACTCCATCTAAAGGTGATTTAATTTCCACTTCACTATTTCTTAGCACCTCATTTAAGATGACATAGTTAGTTTTCACAACACTTAACATATATGGTTCCAAATGAAAATTTACTATGGGTTCATAATGTATTATTACCTTGGTACCATACTTGGTCTTGAATACCAAATATGTCCAATTAGCTAATAATTATCCTCCAATATTTGAGGTGAAGTCCATTGATAGGCACATGGAAAAATAGGGAGGTAAGTCCACTAAAACTACATCCTATTAAATTGTAACATTGGGATAAACATGTATTTTCAACTTCAAATATTTGATGATGCCCACTATCTTTGTTGGGGATTCATCGAGTTGAAATACACCTTTAGTGTTTGTATCGTAAATAAGACCAAGCTTATCTATAATTTGTTTGGGTATAACAACACTACTGGCTCTACTATCCACCATATAGTTATGAACCAAGGTATCACCAACTATTAAAGAAAGGTAGAAAGGAGGAGTTTTACTTGAATTTACCTTAGCTTTGTCCACCTTTGATATCTTATGCACTTATTGCACTTTGTTTCTTAGTTGGTTGGTCTAAATTAGTTAGGATAGCTCCTTCTTTCTCAATTAGTTTTGTAGACACTTTGAGATCTAAAAGCTCTTAAATGAGCATATCCTTCTATCCTATAATAGAAATGGAATCCCACAGGATAATGCTAACATTAGACTTCTTCATTTGATCCACTATAATAAATAGAGATTCACTAACCTTTGGTTTCACTTTTTGAACCATTAGTTGCTCATGAAATAGAGGTACTTGAGGGAATTTTCCAACCTCTACATTATGATATTTCTATATTATATGGGGAATAAGTTGATATTTGATGCTCTTGGGAACAATATTGGGGGGACTTGAAGCATTACCCACATCTTGAGCCTCATCAATAGCTCTTCTTTTAGCTCTAATCAGAGCTACAACCTGACCAATTATTTTGCTATTCTCACCAACTTGATTGAGTAGAACATGATAATCCATTTTCTAATTCACATTAATGGCATTAGGCTACCCTTAAACTTGTTGAATCTCTCTTTGTGATGCTAAACCTATCTCTTGGTGTTGACCTCCTTGTAGATAAAACTCTTCTTGTGTCATTTATGGCATAGTGATGTTTTATGTCACCAAGGCTTGGTTTTTAGCATCATTGAGATTAGAGGTTTGCCAACCTAGGTCTTGCATCAAGTTGTTTTGAGGTGGTATGGGAAAAATATATCTTGAAGAGGAAGGTGCTTTAGGATCAAGGGTTGCATTTAGTTTAGCTTAAGTTATGGCTTCTTGTGGTTGGTAGGGTATTCTATTTTCTTTGAACCCTTGATAAGGATGGATTTTATCTATACAAGGCTAATGCGTGAGTTTATTTTGTTATTGATAAGGCCTATTATCCTGATATCGATGTCTCTTGAGTTTCACTATTTCATTCTCAAAAGATTATAATAAAAAATTTAACTATCCAAGATCAATAACTTGACTAGAAGGGGATGGAATAGGAGATAAATATGGGATTTGAGGAACTTTAGGGGTGTATATGGTTTTATTTTTGGGAATATAGGCATTGGAGGCCTTGGAGAGAGCTTACTAGCCTGTATGAAGTTGTTCTCTCCTCTTATTACAACTTCATAAGCATTTCGCAAGGTGATTCCACCCATTGACTATATCATCACACTGATATCAAAGTTAAGGGCTTTTATATAGTATAAGAAGTCATATTATTGGGATGGTCTAATAAATGTAGGTATCTTAGCCCATGTTTTTTAGAATCTGAGGTTAAAATCAGACATGAAATTATGAGGAACTCTCTTTATCTTAGTGAGTTGTTCAACCAAGGATAAGTGGTCAGATTTATCTTCAAATTGTTTGACTAAGTCTACACTTAACTCATCCTAGTTATAAATTTAATTTAATGGAAGGTTTATATACCATTACAATTATTTTCCTTTCAAGGAAGCAACAAGAAATCTAATAGCTACATTGTCTTGGACAACATTGTGAACTAAATAAAGGTTGGAAACATCTTGGATGTGCTCAATAGTAGTTGTTTGATTTTCTCATGAGAATAATGGAATACTCTTTAGGGAAAACATAATAATGTCATCAAAATTGGATAATTTTAGTGGGTTAGACCTACTGAATAGGACAAACACTTAGTTTTTGATGGATATTTGAATAGTGGGAATTACACTGCTTAGGACAATACGATGACTAGGAGATGAATATTTATTTTGAAGATATGGTTTTTTCCTACTAAATCTTTCTCTTTTATATGAATTATAAGGTAACTCAATGAATTCAATAGGAATTCCTTTACTTACTGACATTATAGTAACCTTTGGCATGAGAGTTTTGCCTAGATGATGCTATGAATTTTGCAATCTAAAGAAACTTTAGCTTATGATGATGATAGATGTCTTTTATACTATAAATACTCTTTTTAGCTTCAAAATTTAGCTATGCCAATAGATAATGGGTCCTATTAGGTGTGCAAGAAACTATTATGGTCTTATTTTTCACCCATGGGGGAATTTCTTTAGGATTCCTCTAACTAAGCCACAAAATGGGAACAACCTTAGGATGTGGATACCCTATGGTGAGGTTGAGGCTCTAGATAATGCTAGATTCCTTTTGGATCTATCACCTAAACTAATCTCTAGCTTGGAAAATTGACAAAAATAGACAACAATGCATGAAAACATATAAAGGAGGTGATGCACCAAATGTTTTAAACACTTATGCTTGCACAAGAAACACTATGAGGTACTATCAAGATTGATATATATCACTTCATTCACACTTTACTACTTCCACATAAGTATTTCATAAAAATTCATGAACTAGCTATCAATATAGCACAGGAGGGTAGTTGTCTACTTATAAACTAATCAATGAACTATGTATGTGCTTAGGTTGACCTATGCGAGCTAAAAATCACTTCATGAAGGTGAGGAAACTCAAATAGAGGCAAGGAAATCATAAATTCACTTAAACACATCAATTAATTTATAGGACACACTTCAATTCAGCTTGCAAATAGAGGAATTCAATTTTTTATTACATCAAATAGGTGGTATAATACAGATTTTGGCATATCCTAGGCAAACCAAAAAGCATAAGAGTCTCTATCTATAAAAATGAATTTTTTTTTATCCCTTTTCAAGTAGAATAAATGAGGAATATATAGAAAAGGGGGAGAAAGAGTTAATGAAGAAAATAGCCATTAATTAATGAGTCACAACCACTTTTGATTAATTAGCAATGATTAGAGGATGTTAAGTCATGATTTATGATGAAAGAATGACTTCCAAAGACTATAGAACTTCATTAAATGTTCCACTATATTCCTCAACCTCTGAGCTCTCCACCATGCTTTATCTTGGTATTTTATTCATGTTATTAGATAGTCACTTTGTTTGTTCATTAGTGTTCCTTCTAACATTTTTGCACAACCAAAAATCTACCATTACTCTCAAATCATAAATATAGGTTCATCATAGATTAAAACCAATCATCTTATTGGTTTTTATATAGTTATAATTGCAATAAAGCTTCATAGGCTTGGGATTTTGATCACAAACAAGACGTAAAACCTACATCTAAAATCCTTTTAAAGGTTTTATAGGGCTTTAATGATGCTAAACGAACTTACAAGGCATGTTCCAGGTAGCCTAGATTGTATTTGATCTCATATTTATGTGTTTACCTACCTAGGGTGGAAAAATATTTTACTTCTACATATCTAACTTTGTGTCTTCCTCTCGAAGTGCTTGTTCTATTTTTAAACCTAGCCATTGCAAGTTTGGATACATGTCCATATCCTGTGCCTTATTAGAACTTAATCAAATCTACTCCATTGATCCTCATGGGAATCTATTGTCTTGTTTACAGGCCTACACCACATGGGAAACTCATGTTCAATTTGGGGTCCTTAACTTTTCCACCTTGATCTACACCAATGATCCTTTTGAATGTGCTCTATTGATATTAATCTACCTGATTAAATGCAAACTATAAATTTTATCAAGAGTTGCCATGATTAAGAAAATTGGTACAATCTAATTTATTCTTAGGATATGCTAACTCTTTGACCTTGAGCTCACTATTGATCTTTGATTTGCACAATCAATCGTGCACCATCGATCCCTTTTGACCTATTGAATTTGTGATATTTCAAACATGCCATTGATCTTCTACCTGAGCTCTAAGATATTGACACTTATCGACCTTGCATTCAACCTGGGTTCCTTAAGGAGTTTTTGAATCCAAATGGCTATTTTTTGTTGACATCCCTAGGCACGTCCCACTCTACTAGATCATATTTAAAATCTTGTATCTTGAGATAGAAAACTCATCAAGACACCAGATTTGTAGGAGATGATCTCAACACAAAATAAATCATACTTATGCAATTCTTCAACATTGGTGTATTTCCCAATCACATTTATGAAATTCAAAAATGAACTAACCTATTCATTCTTACATGATGTGTCATGATGGTCTAGGTCCTTAAATTTGCCAAATTTTCACTTTAATCTTGCTTAAAGTGTTTCAAAATCTTTGCAAGTGACATGAGATCTACATGAAGTCTATATTCCACTTCCATCTTTGGATCATTCATTAACAATAACCCTAATTTAACTAATCCTCCTAGATCTAGGCAAATTTTTGGTATGTAGGCCAAAATTTACCAACAATATGAAGACCCTTATAACTGAATTATACTTGAGATGTTTTTGAATATCCTTTAGACTTATATGAACCCTACCCCTCCCCTATTAGAGACTAGTTAGGATCCTATTCCCACTATAGCTGAGTCTCTTCCTATTTATGATCCTAGTACTCCTTTAGTCGAGCCTTGTCTAGTCTCTCCACCAACTCCACCTTCTCTTAGTGATGGTTTGCTCCTTTTATTGAAACTAGCTCCTTTTCCCACTAAATGGGTTGATTATCCTTATAGTAACATTCATAAAATTATTAGTCATTAAACTAAATATTGTTCACTATACCAATCTTCCTCAACTTCTATTTCCACTCTTCCTATGAGTACACCTACCAAGACTACTCACAGGCATATCTACTGCTTCCATGACATAGATAACCATTCATCCATGCATTATCAAAATTTACAACAATATATCAACACCTTGCATCCCACTACTCCTCAACCCTTGGACAAGGTTATACATCCATTGAAAGTATTACTTAAGTATCTTCTTAAGTATAGAGAGGTATATTATCTTTGGCACTAATGTGTCACCCATCACACTAATCATTGGTGTATCCTTCAACAACATCTCAAGGATCATCTCCTAACCATTCCTACACCTTCTACCCTTCCTCCCACAATTCACTCTCAAAATAAGGCTCCCCCTTCTTCCTTAATAGCTCCATCTCCTATCATTCAATCTTTATCTATGTTATCTTCTCCACCTACTATTCCTCCACCCATGGATCCTTCTCCACCCATGAGTCCCTCTCTAGTGCTACCTTCCTAATCAGTGACCCTTCATATCATATAGAAATAATCCCATGCATTCTTCTAAGTATCCCCTACATGATAGCCCTCATTATCATGATCCTTTAATCATTCTTACCTTTTCTATTGAGAAGATTCACCATAAATTACTTTCACAACTTTCCTTGAAGATTGATGAGACATTAGTTATAGTTCACAATCAATTTCATAGAGACTTATCAAATGTTATGGATAATGTGTATGGATAAATATATTTTTAATTATGAGCACATGCATGGTGTTCTTACATTTTCATTTAGATTAGACTTGTGCTCCAAATTTACATTAATCTATTCTTATATCATTTGACATTGTGTCAAATTCTTATCTATCATATATGGTGACTTTGGTTTCACACTTTATATTCCTTATGATGTCATTATGTTCTTTTATGGATTCTTTTTCATAATTACATTCTTTTTATTCTCCTTTTTATTTTATTATGACTCCATTTTTTTATTTTTTTCATGATTATTTTCTATCTTATCTCTATAAACATGGATAATTGCTATTGTGACTTGGTTATACAAACCTTGATCTCTTTAGTCATTCCTTATTTACTATGTGATTAGTTAGAAAATAATTCATCTCATTGTAATCTCCTTTTACTAGTCCACTTTGAATATCCACTTATTTCCCTTTATTCCCTTTCATAAACTAAGCATACACATTTTTGAGACTTGAGATAACATGCTAATTCATCATTAAGCCTAAGTATTCTAGTTAGTCTTGTCTTTGGACACTTAACTTCAATTAGCCTAAGCCTAAAGCTCATTCATGTATATCACTCTATCTCTCATGATTGGTCATTCTAAGTTAGTATGGAGGAGGAATCTTAAAATCCATAATATATTCAAAATCTAAATCATTTAACAAAAAGCAATGATCTAAAAGGCAACATTCAAAATTTTCAAAAGTCAAATCACACTAAAAGATGTGATTATAAGCACATCTCTTTTGTAAATCAAATATAGATCCATAGTTGGCCTCATTGTAGAGCCGAGGTCCATTGGGGTGTAGTAGGCCAGTAGACTATAAAAAGGAGAATAAAAAATCTCTTAGTGCTACCTAATTTCTCACGTAAGTTCCCAATCTTCATAGTAGATTGGTGACTCTTTAAGGGGTCATAAGGAATAGAGAACACATCTTGGTAAATTAGGTCCATTTTAATTTTCTTGTGAAAAACTACCAACATCATTTGATCTTAGTATCAAACTTATTTTCTTACACAAGTTTGTGTCTATAGTGAACATGTATCCTTTGTATATTTATGGTCACTAGTCACTTAGTATCTTCTCATGTCCTTAGTGTGCCTTTTGTCTCCTAAGGTATTCTCATCATATGCCTATGTCATGATTATTACATCACCTTCTTCACTCCTTACAATCCTAGTATTTCCTCTTGACAAATATTATTTTGTTCATTGATCACTCCCTTAGGGATTCCATTTGTGAGTTGCATTATAAGACCATGATAAGACCTATCCTTCATCATAAATCACCAAATTTCTCACATTACCATTTCAAACATCCCATTTTACTAGATTTTCACATTAATTCCACCTCATTGGTGTTACCTTTCTGAGTTGCAGTGTAAGACCATGGGTATGACCGAGCCATCCTCAAAAAATTCTCTAATATCTATCACAATGAAATTACATATGTCAAATATGAGATAAGATGTGATTGATTATGAGTTACATGTCATTAACATGATTCCCATATTTATTTAGTATATTTTATGCTTAATTCTTTAATCTTTAATCCTTTATCTTCTTATTTTTTTATTGCACGTAAGAATCCAACCACTTTTCTTAATTTTTTCATACTTACCAACTTGAATTAGTGTGATTAATTTAAGATAATTTTGCCAATTTTATTTCTCTTTTATACTTCCCAACATGATTTAGATGATTTATTGACTTAATTGATTTGTTTTTATACCATTAGTCTTTCACATGCTTTCCACTTTATTACATTATTTTCATACTTCCCAACATGATTTAGTGTGATTTTACTTGTTTTATTTTGGTACCACCCTTTATCATGGCTTTAAAACATTTTTCCCCTCTTGTTTATCACATTTTTAGCTTATTATACTTATTCATATTTTGATATTACACATTTCCCATCATGATTTAGTGTGTCATACATTTGTGTTTGATTAATTATACTTTACCAAAGTCCTTTTTTCCTGTTTCTTTTTAACCATGCATGTGTACTACATAATTCCAAAAAAAACAAATATATTTCCTATATCATATACAAAAAAACTAAAATACATGTGATATAAATAAATATATCCATGCATCCACAACAACAACCATAATACAAACACATAAGATCCACATTCAATTGTCAAAATAGAATATCGATATATATATCATGTGTTTTTGATATAAAATACAAAAATACATCATTCAAGCTCTAAGCATGGGCTCTATCATGTCTATCCCATGGCTTATCCAAAATAGATTCCTCTAATAGTCCCCTCTGAATAATATACCACAATGAGGATGTCTAAGATCTTAATATTGCTACCTATCTCTATAGGTTGGCCACTTGGGCTTATACTTATCCTAGTTGAATAGTGGTATCCAAATGCATGGCTCTCTCTTGAAACAAGGAATGTCATGCCTATGCTTATCCTAATCCAACCCCTATCGATGGTTTTAGTCCATCTCTATATGCCTATAATTTCCTCATGGCCTCCCCTACTAGTTTGAGCCAGCTTGCCTATGCTAGGGAAGTTGGTACCATGGGATCATCTAATGTGGTAGGGTTGTATGGTGATATAACTCCATCTAAAATATCATGGTGTGCTCCCATCACCATGGATCCCCATCTAACCTCTTCCTCATCTATAGGATCTACAAAATTCAAACTAGATAGATGTTAGATCATAGATATATCTCAAATTTATATTTATCTACAATCTATCTATAAAACTAGTATTATATATCAAAGACTAAAACTCAAAACCATTTATTACATGTCTTGATGTCACCAATCACCATCTCTTGTCTTCTTGTCCATTGAGCACGGTCTCTCTATCGTCTCATCTTCCAAGTACCTCATTTGACCCCTAGTGTCCCTCAAATTTTCATAGGGTTAATTTTAATATCTAGATTTATCCTAATTAATAATTTCTTATAAAACACTCAATTTCAAATAAAATACTCAAA
Organism: Torreya grandis; assembly: GCA_037957365.1. Lineage (NCBI taxonomy): Eukaryota > Viridiplantae > Streptophyta > Pinopsida > Cupressales > Taxaceae > Torreya > Torreya grandis. Next base: position 5,516,317 of record JARHVA010000357.1, on the reverse strand, counting down.
AATTTTAAATTTCTCCATTTTTACGTATGTTGCACTTTCTACAATTTCTAGGCATCCTCCTCATCTCAGTTGTCATCTCCTCACCATCTTGGCTCTCTAAGCATAAGCTAGGTCTCTCAGAGCTCTATTTTTCTCTCATAATAATCAAACAATAGCAAATGAATCCTTTTTCACCCTATTTAAAGTTACTTTTACTAATTATTTACCCTTCAAATATTTATCATTAAATTCCTTGTTTGATCATATCTTTGTTTTTACCAACTCATTTTTTAAACCATAAAAATTTTGGAATCCTAACATCATAGACAATATTTTACATTATTATATGCCTATATTTCATTTTTTTTTTGTTTTTCACTCTTTTTTACACTAATCTTTATAGGTTTTCCTAATGTTCCTCACATTGGATGCTTTCACATCTCTCTCTTTTTTTTTCTACAACACCAAGGAAAGCAAAGGTATGTGTTTTTCAATTATATCCTTTCATTTATCTTATTTTCTCCTTACTACAATTTATTTAGCATCAACATTATGTGTCTTCATGTTCTATTCCTAAATCACCAACCTAGATTACACTTATGTGACACGTGATAACATTTAAGTGGGGAATATGTATACACATAATATTTTCAAACTTTTATCAATTAATGATGATCTTTATCTTACAAGAAGATGTCAAGTCTCAATCTCTCTGAGTACACACCCTAAGGGGTACACTAGGAAAGGGGTGGGTAGACTATCGGTGCTTCATAGGATTGTTGTCCTCTTTTCCACTTGTTATCTACACACTTGTCTAATAAAGACCATTCCCTTAAGCTTGTCCTTCTCTTTTGCACACTTATCTAGTATTTTATCATCTTCAATACCCCATTTCCTAACCTAAAAATTATTTTAGTAGTTTACATGATTATGCCAATTGTGTCAACCTTGTACTCTTATTTCCAAAACTTGTTTAGGGTCTAGGTTGGCTCTTGGCTGACTTAGTTCGTGACCTAGTGAGTTTTTCTCAATAAAATTACTAGGTCAACTTAGTTGACCCTATTATCTAAAATTTTTGGAAGGGTTTAGGGTTAAATCCACATATATAAACACAATCATTTCATCATTATTTAGAGAAGAGAAGAAGAAGTAAGATATATTATGCATATACTTATTCACAATTCTACTTGAGGAGAAAGCTTAGGGTTTCATACTTTCTTTGGATATATGGATCTTGTCTTGTGGAAATGTATTTTAAATGCATTGATAGATTGTGTAATCTAGAGCTAATCTATCCTTGTCATCCTTATATACCATAAAAACCTCTTGTAAATCACCTTAGCCAAGGGAGAGATTGAGGCTTGGTGTGTTTGTCTTCAAAGTTAAATATTCCTAACTGTGTTCCTCCTTTGTAAGAGTATATAGATATACATTTGCACTTATCTTCCATGCATTAGGATTCTATATACAATTATGTGAGTATATGTCTTTTTTGTATGTTTAATTTTGTTTTTTATTACCCCCACTTTGTGCCACAAGATTTAGTGACCACTAGATTAGATTTATTTTCTTTAATTGTTATTAGTATAATGAATATGAAAACATAGGACTTAGTTAGGGTTATTTCATAGTTTTTATTGACTAGAGGATTTGGAACCATCCCTAGTGATCTTATTGTGGTAAGAGATCCCCTAATTGGGTCTAAAAGTTCCATATTGGTCATGTTCCTGATTAGCTAATGTATCCCCAATCAAAAGTGTAAGTAAGATCTATCTTCTCTGAGATAGGATTGATTTATGGATCTAATGCATTTCTAATTGCATATAAAAACCACACATTCACCCAAAAAATTGGTTGAACAACCCACTAGCTTAACCTAATATTCCACCACTCAATTATTTAATTCACATACCTACAACTTTTATCTTAGAGTAGAACATAGTTCCATAGAGATCTCAATGTGAACCCCCATCTTGAATATAGTGATAGGTATGGGTTTCTTATCCTTTGAGATGATAATTTCATAGGTGATAATCAATTTACTTAGTGTTTTTTTATTGGAATGTTTTGATTCCATCCTACCACCCTGTACAAATCATGAGTAGCATATACAACTGGTAAAGATAAGTACCTCTAAAATGTAAATCCCAAGATGTAGGACACAAGAATCTTGTGATTAAAATGGTAAAAGAAGGCATCCCCTGTCACCTTTCTAGCAAAGAAGATATATTGTAGCTAGTCTATGCATGCATCACTTTAGGCTTGGCTATCATGAAGTGTAGCCTTTGTCTCTTGACAGAAAGTAGGTTTGAAATCAATTACATTTATGTTGGTTTTAAGTTCTCCCCATGGGAGTGGGCATCAACTACATCAATGACATCCCATAGATCCAAATAGTTTAACATACTAATCATTGAAAATAGTGGAATCAAACACGGTATCATTGTACTCGATGGAGTCCTTAATTGAAAACTAGGATGGTGGCGAGACTCAACAATGGCCTAAAGACTTAAAAGCATAAAATGCTTTTCAAAAGGATTTTCTCTCAATGTTTCCATAAAAAAGTTTCCAAAAAGTATCCTTTTGATGGAAAGTGTCTGAAATTCAAACTTCCAATCCAAAGTTTCTGACGTAAAAACCTTTGAATATAGAACCCAAAGATATTGTTTTTGAAGTAAAATTTATCGATACAAAATCTCCCATAGACTAAAAATGTGAAGAAAGATGTCATCTGAAAAAATTGTTGAAGTAATTATTCCTACCATAAAATTTCCAAAGCAATCTTCCATAGACTAAACATTCCAAAATAATTCCTTTGATATGAAAGTAGCTGATTTGAAACCTTCCACAATAAAAGTTGTCAATATAAATCTCCAGACATGAAACTTCCTAGAGTGAAACCTTTTGTAGATAAAGTTTTTGATGTGAAATTTTTTGATGCAAAGGTTTTTGACGAAGAGAATCTAAGAGAGCTAAATAAGGTAGATCACCCATGCATCATTTTGTATGGAACAAGGTTATTTTAATAGTTTTAGATCTGAATAATTACCGCATTATCATACATTGAAGGGGACTTTGAAGTTATCTCCTAGTAGATACCTTCAACATGTACATGAGTGGAATTTTCCTTTACCTTGAAGGTCCTTGTAATATATTCAAGGTATCTTTTAGGAGATACCTTCAAGTTACTCATGAAGGTATTACAAGGCCCTCAAAGGAATCTCTTAATGGATAACTCACGGTTGAACTTGCCCAGTGTTATTGAGGTGTATAAGGGATTCAATGAGTAAATAGGTGTTTCAATCAAACAAGGTAGTTATCATTACATTTATTATTGTCTATAAGGTCTCATTAGTAGTTTATTCTAAAAAATGTTGCTACTATTAGCAACCCACTTAGAAGGTATTTACCTTGTAAGTAGATTATCTAAAAAATTAAATTCATTAAGGTGCTTAAGTTGTGTTAATTCCCATGGGATCAGGCCAATAAGTTGGTTGACATTAATTTCAAGGAGATTAAGATAAGTGTAATTAGTGAGCTAGGTAGGAATGGATCCTATGAACTAGTTGTTAGAAATATCTAATTACATAAGAAAGGAAATCCATTTGCAAAGATATTTTAGGATTTACCCTAAAGGACTGTTACTAGAGACATCCAAGTACATCATGCTACCATAATACCTCAATACATTGGGGAATCCTCTTATATATTCATTTTATGGAGATTAATTCTCGACACTTTCCCATTATCATTATGCTATCACTAAATTCCCATAAAGTTTTAGATGAATCCTATGTTGTTATTCCCAAATGACCACATGAAGAGGGATTGGTTTGGGTCTTTCAATTATTTTTTAGTCTTGTTGAGGCATCTAATTTTATCTTATTCAAACTTTGGGATGGTGAAGGCATAGTGACACATAATTGACCACCCCAAAAATAACTCAAATAACACCAAACACAACATGCCCATGTTGCTCATGGCTTGTCTTGGTTTAGGTTGGCTTGGATTGTTACAAGAATATATTAACAAGATACAGTGAATTCAAATACAAGGATAATACAAAAGGGATTTACTTATTCCCTACATCAAAATCCACTCCTCCCCTACAAGTTTTCATGGCTTTTCTCACCACTAGTAGATGAATGATTATTATCAATGAGATGTGAGGGTCAAAATTGTAACTTATTATCTCAGTATACCCCTTTATATGCACCTTCATAAGACAACCCATGTGCTTTTTGATTCTTTTTTCTGAGGAACATGTATGCAAACAAGAGAGGTGAAGACTGAATAATCTACCTCCCCAATCAACATGGCATCCAGATCATTACCATTCTCATTTTTGATGTGAAATCTATCAACATGAATCTTCCCAGAGTGAAAATTTATGAAAGGGAAGTTCTTGATATAAATCTACTAACAAGAAAACCTTTTGTAGAGAATTTTTTTGATGTGAAAGTTTTTGAAGCAAAAGTTTTTGATGTAAAATTTTTTGATGTAGAGAATCTAAGAGAGTTATTTTAATGATTTTAGATCTGAACAATTACCTTTACAAGAATTACACTCAAATGCATTATCATACATTCAAGTAATTACAAGGCCTTTAAATGAATATCTTAAATGATACCTCAAAGGGCATTATCAGACATGCACACAAGTGGAATTTATCCTGATATAAATATGCTAACAAGAAAACCTTTTGTAGAGAATTTTTTTGATGTGAAAGTTTTTGAAGAAAAAGTTTTTGATGTAAAAGTTTCTGATGTAGAGAGAATATAAGAGAGTTATTTTAATGATTTTAGATATGAAAAATTACCTTTACAAGAATTACACTCAAATGCATTATCATACATTCAAGGAATTACAAGGCCTTTGAATGAATCTCTTAAATGATACCTCAAAGGGTATTATCATACATGCACATGAGGGGACTTTGAATTTATCTCCTAGTAGATACCTTTAACATGCACATGAGTGGAATTTTCCTTTACCTTGAATGTCCTTGTAATATATTCAAGGTATATCTTAGGATATAACCTCAAGTTATCCATGAAGGTATTACAAGGCCCTTGAAGTAATTTCCTAATGGATACCTCGAGGTTGAACTTGTCTAGTGTTATTGAGGTGTATAAGGGATTCATGAGTAAATAGGTGTTTCAACCAAAGAAGGTAGTTATCAATACATTAATTTTTGTGTATAAGGTCTTATATAGATCTTATTGAGGTGTTAAGCTATCTTAATTACAAGATTCAATTTGAAACCCATTAAAATTATAGACCTCATAAGATCATCAAGAGACAGTTGAATAAGGTAGATCCTTCATTGCATCATTTTGTATTGAAGAAGAATTACACTCAAGGGCATTGACATACCTTCAAGTAATTACAAAGAACTTGAAGGAAACTCCTAAGGGATACTTTAAATGTAATTTTCATACATTGAAGGGAATATTAAAGGTATCTCCTAGGAGATACTTTTAACATGGACACAAGTGGAATTTTCTGTGACCTTAAAGGTAGTACAAGATCCTTCATTTCATCATTTTGTATTAAATAATAATTACACTTAATGGCATTTCCATACCTTCATGGAATTATAAGTCCCTTCAATAAATATCCTAGGAGATACTTCAAATGACATTGTCATACATTGAAGGGAATGTATCTCCTAGGAGATACCTTCAACATGCAAACAAGTGGAGTTTTCCTTGACCCTAAATGCACTACTAGGTAATAATTTAAAGGACCTTATAATACCTTCAAGGTATCTCCTAGGATATACCATTCAAACATGCACAAGAGTGGATTTCTCCTTCAATGTATCTCTTAAGAGATACCTTCAAGTTACCCATGAAGGTATTAGAAGGCCCTTGAAGGAATCTCCTAGTAGATAGCTCGAGTTGAACTTGCCTAGCCTTATTAAGGTGTATAAGGGATTCAATGCATAAATAAGTGTTTCAATCAAAGAATTTAAATATCAATACATTTATTTTTGTTCATAAGGTCTACTAAGAGATACTTTCAACATCCCCCTTGAATGTATGACAATGTCATTTGAGGTATCTAACATGATATTCTTTCAAGGGCCTTATAATACCTTCATGGGTAACTTAAAGGAATTACAAGGCCCTTAAAATAATTACAAGGCCCTTAGAGGAATATCCTAGGAGATACTTTGAAGGTTATTATCATATATTAAAGGTAACATTGAAGGTATATCATAATATATACCTTAAACATGTATAAGTGGAATTTTATTCTACTTGGAAGGCACTACTGGGTGATATTTTGAAGGCCATTATAATACCTTCATGGTATCTCCTAAGAGATACCTTTCAAACATGCACAAGATTGATTTCTCCTTCAAGGTATCTCCTAGGACATACCTTTCAAACATGCACAAGAGTGGATTTATCCTTTAAGGTATCTCTTAGGAGATACCTTCAAGTTACCCACAAAGTTATTACAAAGCCTTTGAAGGAATATCCTAGTAGATACCTTAAGTTTAAACTTTCCTAGACTTATTAAGGTGTATAATGGATTCAATGAGTAAATAGGTGTTTAAATCAAAGTGTAGTTTTCCAAATCATGTTATTACTTTAGCTATGTCAAAACTTATATTCAATACTATGATGTACCTTGATTTTGAAGTTTTAGACTAGGGTCTAAGTCAGATTCTATACTCAAATTTTATGAATTTAGAGTTGGCTTTTTTATTTTTATCATATAATTTTCTAAATTTTTCACTTTTCCCTTTGTACAAGAACCCAATTCTTAATCATCCTCAATTGACACATGATAGTGTCACATCCACTAATCATTCACCCACATAAAATTCTGAGCTTTATCTTGCATCTTTTATCCTTTGAAAATTCTTATGACCTAGTAACCCAATGAAAATCTACCACTTGGCACCTAGTTATGGCCTTCCAAGGATACTATTGTTTTCTAAAGTCTCGCAACCCCATAATCCTATTACATAATGCCACTTGGCACTCGTTCATGGAATTTCAAGTCCAATGAAGATTTATAAAGTCCATAACCCAATGAACTAATCAAAATATGCCACTTTTCATTCAATTATTGCATTTTAGCCCATAAAAGAGTTATAAACCAACTAGAGCACACCATATGACACCCAGTCATAGCCTTTTGAGGCCTTGATTAATTTTTAAAGTCTTGTGATAAAGTGATCCAATCACATCATACCACTTGGAAATTGATCATGCCCTTCATACCCCCACATCTAAATTAAAATATTTAATATCTCAATACTTTGATTTCATGATAAGATTACACCTGATAACTAGTCACTTAAATCTTTGATAGATGGATACTATGTGGAAACCACCTAGTAGTTGGGACCAAAAGGATGAAAAAATGTGGACCCCTATCTCACAATAATAATACCATAAAAAGAAATCATGAAGCCCAATGAAGAGTGATCCAACCAAAAAATGACACTTGGTAGAATATATCACATAATCTACTCAAATAGAACAATATTAAAAATAGAAGATTGAAGTGCACATAAAAGCACCAAGTGTTGATCATGTGTCAAGTATAACACCTAGGTGGTGCATATCTATCTACAAAGTACCAGTTATAGGTGAAAATTAAATGTTTTTTAGACTTGTTTTGGTGGTTATATCCAAATCACTTCATAAAAATATTCAAGCCTATGATAGTAGCCTAGGTGGAGCCCAGTGAAGAGTGATCCAATCAAAAGATGACACTTGGTAGAATATCACACAAACCCCCTAGAAATCCCAATATTTGAAATAGAAGACTAAAGTGCATGAAAAAAGCACCAAGTGTTGAGCACATGTCAGGTATGGCACCTAGGTGGGACATACCTATCTTTAAAGCATGATTTGTTGGTAAAAATTAAATGTTGATGGGGTTCATTTTGGTGGCTATAAAGCCAAGTCACCTTAAGGAAAAAATCAAGCCTATAATGAAAGGCCACGTGGACAGACCAAGAGCAATGATTGGTTGAATCTTGAAAGTGGATTTTTGAAGATATTAGAATCAAACTAAAGATCCACCCAACATTTAAGTCAAATCAAGTTAAATATGCTTTCCATTTATGACTCGTATATTTTAGTTCAAAATTATAAATAATCCAAAGTTTAAATATTGTTGTCTCAAGGCATTACATTTATTTTCAATTGTTACCTAATAAAGAACTTTGAAGTGTTCTATGTTATTTTATAAGGAGTTTTGTGCATTCATTCAACATAAATATAATCCATGAGCTCATTAATCAAAAAATTTGGAAACCATGGATGAAGTAAGAACATATAGAGCCACCAACCTAGAGAAAGTTCCATTCCTCTAATCCTATGAAATAAATATCATCTTCCAAGACACCACTTTCAATTTTATTTCACTTGCCACTGAAGATAATCATTATAATGTTCTATAATACCATGTGGAAAATATTTTATATAGAGATAGTGATGATGAAGGCTTTGGTGACGCATAAGATAAGTTGGATATCTTGGGATTCAAGTTTGTAGGATTACACAAGGCTATAACCAACCTAGAGGTACTCCTATGTGTGGACTTATTCCATAAAATGTTTTTTTAATCCAAGTGTGTAGCTAATATGATTAAGTATTTTAATTCAGGTAAATGCATTGCCTTCATAGTTGAGCAAGCCTTTCAATCTTATTATGATTTTCCCAGATTAGAGATTGTTTACAATCAATAAACTATCACCTAATGGCTTAAAACACATAACATCATATAATTTAGGGACTAGGAAAAAAATAAGGGGAGGTTCATTTGTAAATCAAAGATCAACTAGATCCCCATCACCCAATTAAAGAAGGGGTGATAATGGGGATGGCTGTGATGAACATGTTGCATGTGGCCGAGGACACATGCCATGTAGATGAGAAGTGGGTTCCACTTCTATCCATGATCATTGATGATGCCAAGACTCCTACTTTAGGATAAATCATATCTTTTAACTTGGAATCTTAGATTAAAAATGTCATTGCCAATTAAGAAGATCATTTCTACATGATGTTCTATCTAGTGGATGCCATCTGTGCTACCCAAAAGTTCCCCCAATTCACCAATTGGGATCTAAAACTAAAGTGAGAATTACCTCATGTATTCTCTAAGGTAATAATATATAATTAAAATTAGGAGATGTAGGCTATTACTAAGCATTTATATCCAGTAGTATATAGGGCCATCCATGAGAGGCCCATGCCTAGGTTATTTGAAAAAATTAGAATAACAGTCAACACCCTAAAAACATACTAGTATTATATAGAATACATAATAATAAGGGTAATAGGAATCAAGATATCCCATTTTAAGTTTTCAACCATATTGCTAAATAGGTTGGTTGAATAAGAAATCACCTTCTAGTTACTCATAGGGGTAGATGGACTGCAAAAATAAGAAAAGAGGACTAGTTCATCCTCAATTATAGAAACATTGGCTGATTTAAGATTGAAAACTAAAACTCAATTATTGATACCACTAAGAAAATGCCCACATTTGGTTTATAAAAGGATGCCAATAGGGATTGGGACCCTGAACACATAACATTCAAACGTTCTAGAAAGCTTAGGGTAGCTCTAAGCATTACCTACCATTATGAGCCTGAAGATAAAGCTCAGTTCTATATCAACGAATCCAATGAAATGGAGGTGAAGAAAAGACTAAATGATGCCAACATCCCACAAGTAAAGGGAAGGATAGATCATTTAAGGTTTTATTAGGTTTTTGAGCATGAGGATACTTAGGTAGGAACATCAACATTTATAGTGCATGCTTCTAGTACTAAGGAGGAAAGGTCAACTGACCCACAACTTAGTCAAATAATACTATAGGCATTATCCCCTAGATAAGGGAAGAGTTGATATAGGAAAACACACTAAATAGTATTCTATTTTAGGAGGAGCATCTAATGTCCCATCCTAGACACAAAGCATTACTTTAGTATAGATGAGGACTTTAGTGTAGGTAGTAGTTATACCTACTCCAACACTAACAACCTCAGCATCAGGGTTGCCTCCCCTACTTCTTACTATAGAGAAACTAGTTATAACAAGTTAGGAGCATGTTTTATTACCTCTTTCATTCTTGTATAGGCAACCCTTGGGCATATTCTATGAGCCTTTGACTCCAGAACATATGAACCTCTTACCCTATTGTCCCCTCACTATACCCATAATTAGATTTGTAACTATATCATTTCCCACCATCAACCCATTCATCATATCATCCACTTCTAGGTTCTCATTAATAGTCAATTTTACTCTATGTCTACTCGAGCCTATGCCTAGAATGGGTCCCCAGCTACCTAAGAAGAGGCCCACTATTAGCATCCCTAAAGTTCTTCTATTTATAATTAGTGCTTCAACTAGCACTAGTTCTTATTTGTCCTTAGGAATGACACTTCTTTATTCATCCCATAGATTTACATTTATCTTAGTCACATCCAAAATTGCTTTTTAGACATCTAATTTCCAAGGATTGACTCCAGCCCAGTAATTATCTTCATCTACTTAGCCTCTAATTGGTTCTTCAGATAAATCATGGATAAAATAGATGGAGTTAGATATATTAGAAAACCAAGATTTGGTCATATTGGATGTTCCACAAGTCACTTTAGAGTTTTACAAGAAGGCTAGAGTAATGAAGAGGTTAACTAAGAGGAAGGTTAACCATATAGACCAAAAATATGTGATGAGTCAGAGGGGACTCTATTCGAGCTGACTATTAATAAAAGAGCTAGAGAAGGTTAACAAAAATATGGGGAGGACCCTCTCTTAGATATAAAGGTGTATGGCGATGTGGCTATTGAATTAATAAAAGGATTGCAACAAAGAGAAACTAATTTGGAAAATCATCATAAAGCCACGTTGCTAGAGGAAACCATAACCAAGGTAGAATGGGTTATGGGAGAAATGTTTGACACGTTGAACATCTTGGCCCAATATATGGTAAAAGGAGATGAAATATATAATATAATCCTCAAGGTAGAGAATGCATATGGGATATATGAAATAAATATAATCAACTTGGTGAATTTTATTAGGATGGATAAGTTTGAGGACTTGAATCTAATCCCCTTAGAATACTTGTGCATTCATCAATCCTATATAATTATCATAAGGAAAGATCTAAACTAATGGATTGATAAAATGATATCCATGGGCTAGTCTCTCATCCAACAAGGTGATAGATTCATAACTCTATTAAAGGAAGCTTATATCATGCACCTTGCCAATAAGGATGGTTTCATTATTAGTAAGGATTCCTTTAGATCCCAATTGTAGAACTTTATTGTAAATTTCAAAAAGTAAGCCATGATGAGGGGAGTGACTTTTGGGTAGGAGATCATAGATTTGGTGACATCTTCTAACCAGTAGATAGAAAAGGCTATGGGAATTAATGAATATGTAGGACCTCTCCTAAGCAAGCATGATGCAATGGCAAGGCTAACAATCAGGTTATTGAAGGAACCTATTATTGATCTAAAAATAATCAACAATGACTGTAAGAGATGTTTTAAAGCATGGAGAGGGAAAATAAAAGCTGATAAATAAGTAAGTCATAAGACATAAACTATCATCACATGAACCTATACCTCCTTAGCCCTTCTTGGATTATATTCTTCTTCAACTATCACTATCACTTCTTCAATTGATGTGGTTTCACATCCATCTTCCTCTACACTAGGAGCTTCATCATCGACCACACAAGTAGGATCTCAACTCAACACTTCAATAATGAGATAACCATCTATTGGGATTTATCTTGATGAGAATCAAGTCCTAATTCCATTCAAATGCAATGTAAAATATTCCCCTATTTCAATAGGGAATATTCTCTAATTTTTAGTACACTAGGGACCTTGTCCACTAATATGTGTCATTATATAGTTCTCTTATAACTATCTTAGGCATTTGAAGGCCTATCTATAGGGTCACTCCCTCTTTATTGTACCTTAATTTTTTTTTTGTGGTATTAATGTAAAGAGAAGGATGAATTCTTTTAATTTAATCATTATTTCATTATTTTCATATGTTCTTATTTCCCAAGCTTTGCTAATAACGCATGATTTCATTTCTTCAATGGTTACATATGATAGAAATTCTTTGAATGTATCTTATTAGTTTATGATTTTATCTATTCTAAAAAATTCTATTATATATGCTCTATTTTATTTCTATTCTTTTAATGAATGTGTTTCAAGTAATTTATTATAGGTAGCTATTTTACAACATAATTTCTAGATATATGCATTGTATCTACCCTAGAATCCCTACTGCATTTATGATATTATGAGTATATCACTAATATCCCATAGATGTTAGTTTTATTTTTAATGTAGTCAGAAGGAACCAAAGGAGATTCATTGGTCTTTGTTGTTGCCAAAACTTTCTTTTATGATCTACCATGTTTTCCCTTTTGAAAATTTTTAACATGAATCACTTTAAATTAATGCTCACTATAAATATACACTTGTTCATTTAAAGTTTGGGCATATATTAGAAAAATACAAAATCATTTTTACATCATAAAAATATAATGAAATTTTAGATAGATTGTATCACTACTAAGTTCCTATTGTCCCTACAACAGGGTCTACTTATTTTTGGGCTAGGATGAAAGAAATAATAGATAAAAATATTCAATAAAATGCCATGAATTATTTTCTTACAAATAATCTTTTAAAAATCTTTATTGGAAACAAGATTTGGTTGAGAAACCAAATCCTGGGTAAAAACTACCTAAAAACAAAAAAAAAATAATAACAATAACAATAAATATGGATCATTAAATGACCCAAAAAACTCCCCCTTGATCCAAAGGGATATAGAAAGACTGGGGCAAAGAACTATGAGTCATCAAAGTAGACTATATTGCAACTACAACTTGTACACTATGTATCCTAGACTAATCCACACCCTGATCATCCCCCCACACTACAGTAGAACATGATCATCCATTGTCCAACTATATCGATCCTCACATAGAATCCATCCAACAAGTGACTACCCTTTGTACTATGTATGGCACATCTCAACTAATGCCTAACAATTTCCAAAATCTCCCATAGGCCTTTGCTCAGCACTAATAATGCTAGCAACACAATGCTAACTCATACCTTGCATCATCTAAGACTGATCAAAAACCAATATGCAATAACTTCTCCCCTATCAAGAAAGAGGTGAGAATTTTTTCAACAAATAAACCAAGTACAAATCATTGGAATGATCCACATCAAAGATCATATAAACTCTACATCTATGAAATAAAATTACACAAGCCAAAAAATTCTACTACATCAAATCCCAATCTTGATCCTAGCAACTTGCATAAGATGGGTGAGTCACTATCTCAAAATATATAGTCATTATTTGTGAAGCATGAAACTTTGTAGTCATCCCATCCATTAGAAGATGTAGAATAATATCTAAAAGAGTGATTAGAGTGACTGGAGTGATCAACAATGTTTGCTTCTACCTTTTGTCAATGTCAAGAGGACCTCATTTTAGGGGGGCACTCTATAGAAATATGTCCTATACCACCACAATTGTAGCATATTATCTCACATCCACTAGAATTAGAGGAAGAATAACCACATGAAGAAGAATTCCTGTGCTTGTGTGTGTCCATGTGAATTATTGTGGTGATGCTCATGCTTTGGAGAACTAGGATGATGTTTATGCTTTAAAGAGCCTAAATGATCTCTACATCCAAAATGATGTTTATGCCTAGAAGTGCACCTATGAGAGTGTTTCTATTTCTCTTTTTGTCTTTTGTTGGGATCATATAATGGATTTCCTATTTTGGTATAGTATGCATCCTCAATAGGTTTTTCTTTCTTCTTTGTAAATTATCGCTCATGTTGAGTGAACAACTCACAAATCAAATAAAATGTAGATTTGTTAAGATTATTACCAAGCTGTAACATCTCTAAAAATTTCATACAACTTGGGATAAGGCTATTCAAAACAATATAAATGATCATTTCATCATCAATTTTTCCACTAGTAGTGCCATATTCTTGTTTCAAATTCTTAATGCGTGACACATATTCTAAAACATCTTCATCATCAATGAGTTTAGTGTTAAGAAATTGCATAAGGAGATAAATTTTCTTATAAGTGGGTTGTTTATCATACAGGTATTTTAAAGCTTTCCATGCTTCAGATTTCATGGCTTCAATGTGAATTATGACTTATACACTACAAGTTGATTTCAACAATGTGAGATCACGCTAATCACATTTTTGGAATTCAACAAGCTTTGTAGCTTTAGTGGGCAATGTGTGTTGTTTTTCAAGTACATCTGACAAGTCATTGAAAATTAATGTATTTTACATGTTCATTGACCATTGCTTATAGTTTCTAGGAGTTAAACATCCATTTTTAGAAATTAGGCTCATAATTTTAGCCATGGTGTAGGAGAAAACAAAAAATGAAGAATGCTATTGAGGTTTGGCCTTTACCTCTAAATAAATTTTGATTTAAAAATAATTCTTGGGACTTGTAAAAAATTTACACCTTATAACTCCACTTACACACTTATTTCTCCAAATTTTATTGAAAGTTATATTCTTATTACTCTGTTTATAAAAAAAATGTCAAAAAATAATTTTGACTTAAATGGCAATCCACCTTATGATTCTTCATACAAAAAAATATCTCAATGGGTTTTGAACCCTTAACCACCCTATTGAAAAAGTCTTACAAAAGCTCATCTAACTGACTTGCCTTAAATGAAGTTGAATATAACACTCATGTGTGTGTGTGTGTGTGTGTGTGTGTGTGTGTGTGTGTGTGTGTGTGTGTGTGTGTGTGTGTGTGTGTGTGTGTGTGTGTGTGTGTGTGTGTGTGTGTGTGTGTGTGTGCACGTGTGTGTGTGTGTGCATGTGCATGTGCATGTGTAAAACCCACAAAATTTTCATTAAAATTATCCAACAAAAAGAAAATAAATTAATGACTCAAAAGGATGCAGTTGCAGGAGTTAAGTAGATGCCATCATAATTCACACTTAATTCTTCATTCTCATTCACCAAGAACTTTTTTGGCAAGCACAACGTGAGGTGAGATTGAAATCTAATTTGAAGTGATGGTTTTGTTGTGAAGGTTCATAATAATGGACCTACAACTAAAGTTATGCAACTTCTTTCACCCAAAATTGGTGTAAACTTTAATGTAATATATTTATGTTAGTATTAGATCACCTAGAAGATTATGAAAAAATAATTATTAGAAACAATATTTAATGTCAAAATTTTAATTGATCACCGCTCCTTATTGTTTACATTAGATCACTACCATATGGAATTTTGGGCTTCTTTTGACCTCAAGATCTTCAAATCATCCTCCTTCAAATTTTTTTTCTTTGGCTCTGATACCATTATTGAGCTAGGATGAAAGAAATAATAGATAAAAATATTTGAGAAAATGCCATGAATTATTTTTTTACAAAGAAGCTTTTAAAAAGCTTTATGAGAAATAAGAGTTGATTGAGAAACCAACTACCAGGTAAAAACTACCCAAAAACAAAAAACATAAAATAAATTGATAATAATAACTTTAGATCATTAAATGACCCAACACTTGTAGGCTAATGGTGGTGGCCACATAATCATTCTAACATGACTGAATTAAGTCCTAAGGTCTTCCAGTACCTAAACTATAAACTGAGAGTTTCATCATCATCCACACAAATAGGATCCCATATTGGCACCTTAGGAGTGAGATAGCCACTTGTCAGGCTTTATTTTGATGAATATCATGTTTTAATTCCCCTCAATATATTTTAAAATATTCCACTATTTGAATAGGAAATATTATTTAGTTTTTAGGACATGAGGAACTTTATCCAATAACAAATGTCATGTATTTGGTTATCTTGAAAATAATTAAATTATCTTAGGCATGAAAAAGGCCTATATATAGGGGTTTCCCCACTCAATTGTACTCAGAATAGGAATTTTGTGAAATTGATGCAAATAGAGAATAATTCCTATAATTTGTTCACTATTTCATTACCTTCATATTTTCTTGTTTCTCAATCTTTGCTAATGAAAAATGATTTCAATTTTATAATGGTTAAGTTTGATAGTAGTGTCTTCAATGCATCTTATTAGTTTGTGCTTCCTACAATGCTAACAATGGTTGTCTATGTATGCTTTGTTTCCTTCTACTGTAAAAATAAATATGTTTAAAATCAATTTGTTATAGGTATTTATTTTAAGCATAATTTTTATATATATGAATTATATTTACCCTATAATCCTCACTACATTTATGATATTTTGAGTCTAGCACTAGGATATCATGAATGTTAACTTTATTCACACTATTATTAAGAAGAATTAAAGGAAATCTATTATTACTTTGTTGTTGCAATTTATTTTATGCTCTACCTTGATTCCCTTTTTGAATTTTTTTTAGCATGAATCACTTCAAATTAACTCTCACTTTAAATACTCACTTCTTTGTTTAGAGTTTTGGTAGTAAATTGGAAAAATGCAAATCTATTTACATCATAATAATTAATACATTTCAGATAGATTATGTTACTACTAAGTTCCTATTGACCCTATAATAGGGTCTACTTGTAGACTAAAGGTGGTAGACACACAATCATTTTAGAAAAACTAAATTAATTTACATTCAAAGGATTAACTATCTCCTCACATTCAAAGGATTCACTATCTCCCACATTTACAAGGAAATAAAGGGATTGATCATATGGTGAACATAGGGGTCATGGGTGATTCATATAAGCATTGGATGAGTGATGTGGATATCCCAAAAGGGGTCACTCTTATTATAAAAAATAAAAAACCCCTCTCAAACATGTGATATTACTAATTTATAATTCTCAAAATCCATGCCAAGAGGGACAAATCTTGATGTTAGGTATTATTTAAGGATTCCCTAATTTTAGACTCTCCTCTTCACATGCAAAAGATTCACTATTTCCCACATGTATAGGGAAAGAAATAAAAGGTTTGATCACATGGTGAACATAGGGGTCAAGGTTGATTTGCATAAACATTGAATGAGGGATGTATCTCTCCCAAAATGGGTCACCCTTATTATACAAAAAAAACCCTCTCATAAACTCTGCACATAAGGTAAAAATAAATAGCATCAAAGCCCTATACACATGACATCATAGATAATTTAAACCCTATTCGTGCACATGGATCTACATTAAAAACTTAGGATAATATGAAAATGATAGGATTAGATCATTTTTAAACCAATAAAAAAATAATTATCAAATTTTCATTGGCTACTCAGTTCCAAATATCACACATATGTTATTTATCTATCGTTAGTATACATTGTAGTATAAAGTGCCACAAGGAGCCTGGGTAGAAGAGTTCACTATTATGATGCCTATTATGGGTAGGCCTAGGGCACTCTCAAGTGTACTCAGGCTCTATTTTATGATTCATGTGTGGATGTATTCACACATGTGATATATCTAATTTAAAATGCTCAAAATGCATGCCATGGGGGACTAGAGTGGGTCCCTATGCTATGGGATAGGTAATTATTTTTAAGGAGACACTACTGATAAATTATACAAGTCTTTTTATTTATTAACGATCTCATGTTTTTTTGAATTTTATAAAATACATGTTGATGAGAGAAATCAAGATCATTTTACTACAAAAATTTTGTTTGAAAATTAAAAATAAAAAATTGATTGGATGCAAATGATAGTTGGCAACCAACAAATATTAAGCCCCCTATTACTTCCTACCCCTCAAAAAATTCTCCCTAGATAGTATCTTCTCCTATTTTTAAGGTACATATATTTTATAAGTAGTTTTTTTAATATATAATGATACATGGGACCCCTCAACCCAAGAATATAAAAAGATGATGGAAAAGTTTGCCACCACAAATAATAATGCTAGGTGTTATTCATTCATTAAATTTTATGACATAGCATGAGGGAAATTTTCACCACCCCAAATAATAATAACTTGGAATAGGTCAAAAAATGACTTTTCAACTTAGCCTAAAATAGGAAAAATTCACAATATCTTGAATAGATGTAACAGACGAATGATGCGAGGACATAGAGATAGGGTGAAGCCATTGAAACCCTTTCACATCACAGTAGTTGTTTAATATGATTATTTGCTTAAAATTAATTTAAAAATGTCTACCTTTCCTCTCACATTCACAATTTGGGTCCCTATTGAATACAAGTAAGTGTTAAATAATCCTAATCTTTGCCATTTCATTATCTCAACCATTTCATAACAAAAATCCAGGTCTATCTGAATCTCTATGAATTCATAACTTAAAGTGATTAACAATGAATAAAAAGGCCATGTCAAGATAAACAAATCACACATTTTAAATACGGTAAAATAATAAATTAAATAGATTAAATACCTGACAATAAAGACCTACATAAATGAGAGTGGAAAATGGGGTCAGTGCTTCCACCATTAATGCCATAGTTAACCTAACAGTCCATAAAATAATTTATTTCACCCTTCTAAAGGGAGAAAATAATTGAAAGAGAAAATAATGGAAAGATAAAAAAGATAAACTTAACCCTAATTTCGAAGCACGTGGGAATTTTTAAATTTATAATAATTTAAAAGTTTATATAAATAATTACATATATAATTATTTTTAAAAAATATTTATATATTTAAACATATTAAACATTTAAACATACTTTATTTATTAAAAATATTTAAACATAAATAAAAATAAATAATAAACTTAGATAATTTTTTAATATAAAAATATTTACAAATTTTTATCATTTATTATAATTATTCTTATTAAAAATGTTTATTTATATTTGTTAATTAAATTACATGATTAAATTATCTAATATGGATTTTAGTCCTTAACCTTTAACCCCCCCTAGAATACCTTTGAGATGATTTAATTCACCAATTCAAATACCTATGAGAGCGAGTCGCCTTTCTTGAATTTAAAAAACTAATATTTAGAGATAAATTTGACCCCAAAATGGTAATTAAAATAAGTGACACAAAATCGTACCTTGTAACTCAAAGACCTGTTGGGAAAGGATTTTGTGTGCTTATCTAAATTATGGTTATGTGAGGGCATAATCAGTCTACACCATACCAATATATAAACATTAACTTTTTATTCATGATAACAAGGTGTGATATCTCAATGCAGAGTTAGGGTTAAACATTTTAAACAACAAATAAGTACTTCAACTTTGAATCCCAATAATGGGGTCAAAAATAAGTGGCCAAATCCCATTCATGTAAAATCAATTAAATTTAAATAGGAAAGTAAACCAAGCAACTTTACTCCTCTTGAAAAAATATTTCAATACAAGAATCACAAAACCTTCATTTATCAAGATTATAGAAATTAAATATTAAACACAAGATTTAATTATATCTCTTGGCAAGATTTTCAAAGGCATTTTAATAATTAGTTGGTACACCCCGGTATGATCAACACCATTTTTAGCTACCTTATAACACTTACTATATATAGTATTTCTATATATAGACTTTACATTTATATATTATATCCAAATGTAGATTGGTATAATTTACGGAATTTCATTCCAATAAAATAGTAACAGATTCATTTAGGAATCTTTTCAAGATCATTTTTATGATTAACTGGTACATCCCAAGATGATCAATTTCATTTTTAGATAAGGACTTGTCTGGAAAACATTTTTAAGGAATTATTATGACTAATTGATCTATCCTATGATGACCAAGATCATTTCCAACTATCACAAGAACACTTTCTATTTATCTAGTATGTCTATAAATAGATTTCCATATATTATTATGTAGAATTTCCTTTTATAGATGTCTTTAGATATAGATTTTTATTTGAGACTAAATCTTGTAAATCAAGGTAAAGGAACCAAGGTGGGGATTTTTCATAATCCTCATTATAAATTATTAACGCATTGGAGGAAAAAAAATCTTATTGAGAAGAACACCTAAAAGGCATCCAAATTATGTGCTTAAATCACAATATGTCTTACATAACCCTCTTGCATTATAGGTATCATTTCATCCCTTACCACCACACTTTATGGCATTGAAATTTCCTACTTATGAGAAATAACTAGGTGACTCTGAGCATGACTGAGAAATGAAACTCCTTGCATTAAACAAGCTAAAGTTTGGGGCCACTAAATTATCCTCATACAATACAAAATTTAAGATCAATCCATCTTACAAAGTTAATTTTAATGAACCAAAATGTGATACCAATCAAACAGTGAACGTGGTAGTGCCATAACAAGCTATATTATAGAATTCACCATGCAAAAAAAATACTAGATTGACAAAACCTCCAGTTCTTCTTATTACAAAACTAGATAAGTGTCAACTCATATATATCCCTACACCTATAGAGGTTAATATGAGTAAACCTTTTCCATGGGGATATGATGAAAATGCATATTATGATTTCTACCATGGCCATAAGCATTCTACTAATAGATGTTTTCTCTTAAGATATAAGCTTTAGGACTTATAAGAGTCCCAATTTCATAGGTTTTGGATCACATTTATGGGATCATCAAAATTAGATAATGTTCAATAATCCACTACAAGACATACACTAAAAATTATAGAAGTTCAAATATGAAAATAAAAGTAAAATTATCATCATGGAATTTTGGAACCAATGGTAATGATTTAGAAATAATAGGCTCTTGCATAATAAGTGGAGTTTCATCCATATTTTTTAAAGATGTAACATAAGTAAAGTATCTAATAGGTATTTGAATCCTTAATTTTTAGCCCCCTTGAAATACATTTGAGATAATTTAATTCACTAATTCTAATACTTGTGAGGGCAAGTTACCTTTCTTGAATTTACAAAGTAATATTTGGAGATGAATTCAACCCAAAAATGGTAATTAAAATAAGTGACACAAAATCATATCTAGTAACTCAATGACCTCTTGGGAAAGTATTTTGTGTGCTTATCTAAATCATGTTTATGTGAGGGCCTAAATAGTCTACACCATACCAATTTATAAACATTAAATTTTCATTCATGACAACAAGGTATGATATCTCAATGTAGAGTTAGGGTTAAACATTTCATCCAAAAAATAAGTACTTCAACTTTGAAGCCAAATAATGGGGTCAAAAATACATGGACAAATCATATCCATGTAAAATCAATTAAATTTAAACAGGAGAGTAAGCCAAACAACATTATTCCTCTTAAAAAAATATTTCAATAAAATAATCATAAAAACTTCATTTATCAAGATTATAGAAATTATAGATGAAACAAAAGATTTAATTATATCTCTTGGGAATATTTTTGAGGGAATTTTGATAATTAACAAGTACATCCCAAAATGATCAATGTAATTTTCAACTACCTGCAAACACTTAATATATATAGTATTTATATATATAGACTTTACATTTATAGATTGTATATAAATGTAGATTTGTATTATTTGGGGAATTTCATTCCAATAAAATAGAAATAGACTCATCACATAAAATTACACTTGATGAGTCTCCTACCATGGGTTTTGGATCACATCTAAGGGATCATCAGAATTAGAAAATGTTTAATAATTCGTTGCAAGACAATACAATGAAAAGTGTAGAAGTTCAAATATGGAAATAGAAGTAAACTTATCATCATGAAACTTTGGAACTAATGGTAATGATTTAGAAATAATAGGATCTTGCATAATAAGTGGATTTTCACACACAATTTTTGAAGATGTAACATTATTAATAATATCTTTAGGAGAAACAAGGTGGTGGTATAATAGTAGGCATACATGGAATATATGGTGTCATTCAAACATATATGTCCACTTCAAATTTATATCATATTTCCAAACCCAAAATTCCTCTTGGCCGCTTATAATTTTTTAGCATCATTGTAACAAAAGCAATTTCCCTATTGCAGTAACCAAGATAAAATGTGATCACCCATAACTGGGCTCCTTATCTAGTGAATACAGATGCCCCTTGATCAAAACCAAGGGAGTTATAATTTTATTATAGAGATTATGCTAAGAGTTTGTCTCTTCATATGAAGATTGCAAGCCATTATGGACTAAAACATTGCATGCTAATTCAGATCTCGATAGGTTTGCACCCATAATTATTTTAGATGAACTTATTTTGACATTATCATAGGTTTGGAGTAACTAGTAGGTTTAACTGTCGATTTACACTCTTTCACTTCACATAAGCCAAATTCCCAATACATACACACACAGACACACATATAATATTAGATATTATATAAATATTGTATAATATATCATAATATTTTTATATATTAAACTGATTAGTTATATATTAATATTATATATAAATTATATATTTTGTAAAAAATATTTTAATATCAATAAATATTATTATATCATATAATATATATGTTAATATACCTTATAAATCAATATCATATATTATATATTTCAATACATCTATATATTGTTAATAGTATAGAAATAATATGATATACAAATATGATTATTATATTATTATAAAATTATTATATTATATTTAAAATATAATAATTATATTATCTCAAAGTATAGTACTATAATACTATATTATTTTAATATATTTAGTATTATAGATTATTTTATATTATTAATGTTACTATATTGAAATATTATCCTAAATCTATAAAAAAAATATTTTAAATTATTTTAAATATATATATATATACTATAAAATATATTATATTATAAGAAATATTTTTTTATTTTTTTTGAAAATATATAATATTATCTCCATAAAACACATCCCAAAGCATGCTTGAGGGTGATCTAGGCTCGGTTGTATTGGGTATCATAGCAAACTTCATTGTTGTCAAGGCTAGCCCTAAGCTTTCCTTTGATAACATGGTTTTTAACAAAATTAAATGAATTTTTATGTCTTTAATTTATTAAATAATTCCACATAACATGGAAATAGGCCAAGTTTCTACTTCATTTAAAATTTATGTGTGGGAGGGGGTAAAAAGTGCACCCACATGTATGGATTTAAAACTCTACAATGCTTCAATGCATGCTCAGTCGATCACCATGTGTATAGCATATTAGGTGGATTGATTTGATGATTAAATCTATCAAACACTAATTTTTGGTAGGCATTAAATTAGAATTTGTAATCATGTATAATGAAGTTGAAATCACGTATCACAAATCATTAAATTTGGAGTTATAGACAATACTTAGCACAGGATAGTGGGAAGTAAAGTAGATGGATTTGGTAGATTTTAGTTCATGGCCATTACCAAAGGGTATTTAATCTTTTAAAAAAATATTCAGTTTATGTATTTAGACTAAGTGGCCCACAATGTGCCAACTAGCAATCATGAATATATTTGATTAACTAAAAGTTATTTGTACTAAAATTCATTAGTGTGATTTGGTTATCATTATTAATTCAATTTATTTCTATGGTTTTCAAGTAATGTGAGTAATTAATTCTGTAGCTACAATTTAAAACTAGTTATGAATAGTCTACAAACTATTTACATACAAATGAATCTTTGTTCTACTTTATAAAATGACAATCAAATCTCAATTAACTATGACGTATTTGGAGTTATAATTCAAGCTAGTCTTGCATAATTTTTATATTGAACTATTTAAAATTAAGCTAAAATTATTTTAGCACCAATGATCTATGTTCTAGTTATTAATGGTGAGCTTATTTCTCCACTAAAATCCTTTGATTCATTTGGAAACAAAGGAATTTGGAATTTTTATAGTTTAAGACCACAATGATTACTTACGAACTTCAATTTTGAAGTCTGACTATGAGATGTATTTCTTGGTAGATCTTTTTATAGATGAAGGTGTCATAAAGTGAGCTAGAGAATGGTTTGCCATTTTTCATAGACAAGACTGATTCTTTTTTGACTATATATTGCAGCCTTGTTGGTAGTTTTTGTAATTCATAATAAGATGCATGTATTCACGCACCTACAGTTAGCTACATTTTTTTATTTTTTATAGATGTTATAAACTCTTTATTTCATACTCTCAATTCACTATTTCAGTATGGGATGAACAACCAATTTCGATATTAGGGAAATATGTTTTCTTTCTTTGTTATTCACTTATTTTTTAGCATAAATAATATATTATTTTATTTTTTTGAAAGTGTAGATAGCTAACTATGGTTTATAAATATGAGTTGTTTCATTTGACTAAGACTAAAAATAACAACAATTTCTAGATGGTTGTGTAGTATTGACTAAAATTTAGAATAAAATGTGAGAAGTGAAGATGAAGATAAAAAATCATAAAACCTTTTAACCCTCCTACAATTCCATAAGAACCTCCATGTAATAAGGAGGCTTTGGTCATACATATAATATAAAAAATAGAGATTGAGGAATTAATTAGGCCAATGAGGGATCCTCTTTAGCCAACCCTTGTCATAATTCTTTAGAAAATACAATAGAGTCATTATCGTAGGTGAATTTGATTTGGTAACATGTCAAATTGATAAATGAGAATATTATATTATAGAGAGAGAGAGAGAGAGAGAGATGTAATTCCTACCATAATAAAAAATTGTTAGCAGTTGGTTTGAGAGATAAAAAAAGAAAAAAAGAAAAAAATGATCATTATAATTAATCTAAAAACCAATGTGTTGCTTTTAATGTAATTCAAATATTTCCCGATCCAATACTACCACTATAAATTGATGAGAAATAATTTTTGGGACTAATGGTGGATGGTTTTTGATGTTCATCCTTCTAATAATGAGGTTTTTTCATATTTTTTGAGGAAATTTTATTTAAAGTTTAATATCATGAATGAAATTCTTTATTAATTTTATTATTAAGAGTATTAGGTCTAATAAAAAGGATTTTAATGGGATAGGTTGGGTGCATATCAGGTACCTAATCAACCTATACGAGTCTTTATCAAATAACCACTTTAGCCTGAGATAATCCCCTCTATAGTGAAGGATGTTGTAGAGATTGATAGTATACATGCACTTAAGGCACTTACTAACACCCTCATGTAGAATATGAGCCGATTTCCCCATATTTATGCTTATGAGAGTGGACATAGAGATGGTCCATTTAACACTGTTACTAGACCACACTAATGTATATCCTATGGTGGTATATGCACTGGACCTATAGATGAGGAGAAGGATTTGATGTAAACCAATTATGTTGGTGTTTATAATTGGATAGATGATATGGTTTTGACTGATAATTTTTTAAACATATATTTGGTTTGGAAATCTCACCGACACCTTGTTGTACCCAACATACCCTTATTTTTGAAAATAAGGACCCTTGTTCAAATTCTACAAATTTGTGATATAAATTAAACATTGAACTTGATCAGGAACTAGTATTAAATATATTATGATGATCTAGTCTATTAGCACATAATCTTTATTTGACTTCATATAATGTTACTAATATTTGATTCTTATGTTTCCATGTTGTAGGTTTAATGGGTCTCATTTATGAGAAAACTACCTAGGGGATTTGTACTTTAATGATTAAATTGACTCTTTATTTTGATTAACCCTTGGTTTTTAATCATCTAATTGGATCTATTTTTAAATCATGTTAAAAATCCTTACTCTAAGTATGTTAGCCTAGGTATTTTTTTAAATAAGATTCAAATAAATTCAGGGTCAAAATTTAGTAGGGAACACTTTATTATATTATTAACTTAATCTAAAGATTTATCCCAAAACTTTAGTCCAAAAGCTTCATACTAATTCCTATATTTCTCGAAGCCCCTAGTCTAGTCTATTGTTCACATGGGGCTAGACTTTATTTTTTATAGTCTCCAAAAATATTATTTGTTTTATTCCATTTTATGCCTATAGAAATAAACCAACCCAAAGGGAATATGTGTTGATCTCACACATAAATTCAAAAGTCAAGAACTTATATCTACCATGTGTGTTAACTTGCAAACCATAGATCTAAAGGTGTGAGATAAACATTACCAATTTTGGCCCACATACCAAATTTTTTCTTGGATTAAATAGATGAGTAGAGTTAGAGTTTTGAAGGATCAACAGATGACTTACACAAGCTATGAAGAGCTAGAATATCACAAGGATGTCATGCAAAAATGGATGGGTCAACTTACTCATGAATTTTATAAGTATGTTCAGAAAGCCTCATGGGGCCAAAGGATCACATGGAATCAATGTTCTCAGTAACAAGTTCTTACTCTATAAAATTCATGTCTTGATGAGATTTCTATCTCAAGATCTAAACCTTCAAAGATTAACTTATAGAATGGGATAGGCACGTGAACATCTAAATTAAGCTCAATAATTAACCGTTTGGTGTTAAAAGTGTGACAGTTATGAAAACATCATTGATGGTCATGTAGATGTCATTCATGGTCATGCAAACATCAAAATTAAGATCAGTAATTAACCATTTAGTGTTCAAAAATTGATGGTCACATGGACATCAATGACAGTCTTGTGGATGTCAAATGATGGGTGCACATACATCAATTTTAAGCTATGGTAGATAGATATTTGGAATCAAATAATCCAAAGATAAATGTACCACATTGATTTGTATAAATAAATCTAATGGTGCAAGATCAATGAGGCTTTTCAAAGGTCTTAGAGCAAGTAGAAAATTGACACTTGTCATGATCTCATGAGATCGGACATAAAAATTGACTTTATCTCACTTTAAGAAAGTATGAAGTAGAGGCATCAGTCTAAAGGAAATAACAATCATATTTTAATTAAATGGACATCTCGACATGGACATGACATGTTGGATTACAAACTAGTGAAGAACATGTGAGTCTCAGACTTAATCTAGTTAGTGAATATTAAAAGGAAGATCTAGTAGTAGAATAAGAGAAGACTACAATTACTCAAGCATTTCAAAGATTAAATTAACATAGCATATTATTTTAATATAAATACCCTATAAATCCTTTTGAAGGAATTTCATATTCTATAAAGGTAGGGGAAACATGTAACACATAGTAATGGTAAGTTAGTCCTAGTTAAGTAATGATTTTGGTTCTAAGGTATTAGTAAAGGGGCACTTGTCCTTAGCGCATGTCTAAGCTCCATTAGAAATGAATAACTTAAAGTATTTCATAGGTTATTCTCATAACTTATAAAAGAAAGTATTGATCTATAAATGTAATTTTCATGTAGTTCAAACTTTAATTATAAAAATTGCCCTTCTTTATTGACATACACATGTTGCATAGCTTTTTCAAAGGCTAACTTAAACTGATGACTGTAAGAAGACTCTTATATAGTTTTGACCATAGTTAAAACTAAAGTTTTGACTATCACATGTGATGACTTTGCATGGACTTTGAGGATAAGGTGATCCCTTCCCCAATCTTATTTAAACAATTGTAATCTATTAGTTGGAAAGAGAGGATTTTTCAATATATAGAAGCATAAGCAATTTCAATTTTCAACAAATGTGTTTGTGTATTCTCTCTCCAATTTCTATGTAATTAGACTTATCTTTTGGTTGTATGATTCAATAATTCTTAGTGTGCAAAAGTTGTAATGAATTCTTTCTTATCTTCATTGATATTCTAGTCTTAGATGTGAAAAATATATTAAACGATTAATAAATTATATTAATTATTAGCAATTAAGTTTATTGATTCATAATTTTGAATGTGTATGAGTTATTTCTTTGATATAGTTTTATGTGTATTTGAAAAAGCTATCCTAGATACCTCATTAGTCTAAGCCATAATCTCCTAATTAAGGGTGTGCAATAGTTACCTTAAAAGGGTCAACCTTTGACTGAGGCTTGTGAGTCTCCTATATCATTACCCCCTTAGACTTGTAAATTGTGTTTGATTGTGTGTGTGTAATAGCTACTTACAATAGGCATAGGTTTTGAAATTAATTGTCCATCTAGAAAATAGCTAGAGAGGTGATTCCTAAAAATTATAAGGTATTCTTCTCTACCTTATCCTTCCTTGCTTTTTTGAGTTTTTTTTAGATCTACCCACCTTATATTATCAACCAACCACCCATCTACCTCATGTAGGAATTCAATTCCCTTTAGAGATCACACCTTCCTCCAAAAAACATTGTTAACAACCTACATGCCATACCATCTATTCCATCAATAGGTTGTTTCAATGTATACCTATAAATCATGCCCTAGAGTGGAGTTTACCTTCATTGAGATACTAAAATGTTGGAGGCTACCTTATTGACTATGGTGTGCATAAAAACTGCATCAACAGTTTCACTGACATTAGAAGGAGAGATTGCCCCCATTAATAGTTGTTATTTTTTGTGTAGAGTTATGCTAGAGTCACCTAGGAGAGTGACCAAATCTAATTCCTAGGTTGGTTTACTAGTCTCACTCCTATCAAATCATAGGATACCCAAAATTGTTTCAATATCCCCAGTTCATAATAATCCACCTCCTCCAATTGGGAACTCTTTACCCATAAGGAACCATTTACCTATTAATTAGCCAATGGCTCAACCACCTTGGTTAATTAGATCTACTATTGTCATCCCTAGAGACATGTATGATTTACATAGGAATCCTAAAAAAATCCTACCATCCTTTTCTCCTTCAAGAGTAAGGATAGCAAAGGAACACATCAAATCTTTTAAAGCTACTTTAAGATTAATGAATGTTGTTGATGAAGATATAGCATGTAGATTATTACCTTTTACATTAATGGATGATGCTTATGATTGGTATTTAAATCTAACATAGAAATCCATTACTTTTTAGGATGAGTGTCAATCTACTTATTTTACAAAATTTAAATAGGTTACCTATCCTTTTTTGGTATACCAACACTTTACCTGCATGAAAAGAGAGCCTAATAAGCCTATCTGAGCTTTCAACACATGATTTCAAAATATGTATAATTGGTTGACCCTATGGTACAAACCAAAATCTATATTATCAATGGAAATACACAAGAATGCTTTGGATGCAATCACTATCATGTTCTTAAGAAGAAAAACCATGATCAATAATTTGGCATTAGCATATGAAGAGGACATCAACATAGATAGACAACTCAATCACCATATGTTTGGCATACCTAAAGTCAATAATGGCTTTCTAGTATTGAATTTGATATCAGAGGTGAAGCAAAATGTCCTAGCATTCAATCCAAACTAGCTATACACACTACCTCTATTAACATAGATAATGCAGCCAAATTTTAGCTTCTTAAATAATCATACATCAAGCAATGGTTACAAATAGAATCAATAATCAACTATGCCTTCTAATGCTATTATATAAATTACTGACTCTATAAAGGTAGAACTAGATTCTATTCATAAGATGGTTCAAAATTTAAGCAATGATTTCTTAAATATGTAAAGGAGGATGGGCATTGCCAATGGCCCAACTAGTAATCAAAACACTAGATTTCAGAGATACAACCAACCATTCAATAGGCCTATGAACTATATGGAGAAGTCTAACAAGTTTCTAGAGATCAACATGGTAGAAACAACACTTCTTAATTGGTGCAAAATTCATAATACTTTTGAACATAGTGAGCTCAACTGCATTGAATTTTATTCAACATTTGAAATATTTTAAAGAGATGTGGTTAGACAAGATCAGATGTATAATCTACCTAAACATAATCTATATCATGTCTTTTCAATCACTTTCGTGTTCTTTAAAAATCATAAGTTTCCCTTTCCATGTGAAATGATAATGAGCTAGAGGACAACATAGATGAATTTCATGCTTTTCAACAATTCCAAAAAGGATGCTATAATCTAAGGAATAAGTATCCACTCACAATGTCAATTTCTTCAAATACTACTACAATTCCACCTAATCCTAAAGCTAACAACAATCCACCTTCTCTGAGAAGGAGTGATTAGCCTCAGACCAACAAGGAACCTAACAAGGAGGCTATAACATTGTTGAAGACATGAAGAAGATCAAAGTAAATATAAATTTTCATGAGTTATCTCAAATTACCAAATAAAAGGAGCTACTCTATAAGTCTATTACTAGGAAGACACCGATAGATAAAACAAAAGCATCCATAGATAAATCAAAAGCATCTAATACCAATGTTATCTACAAGAGTAAACTAGAAGTTCTACCCTTTTGTTGACTATCAGGGTATTCAATAAGAATATTCATAATTATTTAGTTGATTCTAGAGCATCTAAAACTACCATGCTTACTTCCATATGTCAAAATATTGGTTTGACACCAAGCCCTTCAAAGAGGATAGTTTCACGATTGAACAAGACAGTAGTGATTGTAGTTGGTGAATTGAAGGACATGCATATTTAAGTATCATCTAAACCATGAGTCTAGATGACCATTGATATCCTAGTGGTATACATACCTAAAGGCTATAGACTACTGCTAAGTAGAGATTGGTCCAAAAAACTCAAAGGATATCTCTCTACATACTTTTCTCATATATGGCTGCCATGGATAGGAGTTGTAAATCAAATCAAAACTGATAGAGATCCAAGAATGAAGTATCTTATCATGGAATATAATGTCAAGGATGAAGAGGTAAATTATTAGTCTCCTAACCTTGGTGTTTATACTTTTACTAATCAAAATCAAGTATAGAATCCAAAACCTAAAGGTTCCACATAGTTATGAACTTTACACTTTGATGGTGCTAGATCCAAGAAAGGATTAGGTGTGGGAATCAAGTTAATTGATCCACAAGGTAAAACATTCTTAGAAGCATATAGATTGTAATTTACATGCATGGATAATAGAGATTAGTATGAGGCTTTAATTATAGGATTACAATTTACACTTAAGAATAGTGTAAATCAAATAATAGTATTTGGTGACTCAGAGCTCACAGTTAACCAAGTCAGAAACAAATACCAATGTAAGTTATCTTATTTGAGAAGGTAAAATCATAGAGCATGGTTCTTGATCAAAATCTTTAAAGATTTCAACATAGTATCCCTCCCTAGAGAGAAAAATCAAGTTGCCAATTTACTAATTATGGTTGCTAATGATCTAGAACCCCTCTGAGAATTTAAGGTAAAGAGGTTCTCCATTGAATTGGTGCCTTGTCCCTCTGTTCTTGATAATGTATAAAATTTCCAAGTCTTTGATGATGACTAGAAAAATATTTAGTTTCTAACAAATTCAAGGGAGTTTGATCCCAAATCATCAATGAACAAGATATTAATCACCTTTGTCAAGAGGAATTAGACATGGGAGGCATTCTCCAACTTAGATAAAATTATATCCCAACTGGTTTGGTTTCTTTAGAAAGGTCATTTAACATAGACTTAAGCTTAGTGACTTAGGTATCCCAAGGTTAATGAATCATATTTCAAAAATGAAAGTCTAGGAGATGAACATAGCCTATGTTATGTTAATATCGCTCTGAACTTCACCCCAAAAGAGACATAACAAAGGAAGGATTTAATCATCCACTACAAAGACTTCAATTATTATACATATGAAGACTTAAAAGTATATGATATATAGGTCATTACTCATATGATTCCCTTGAATCTATATCATAAGACATTCAAATAGAGGTAGAGACTAGTCAATCTTATTCTAAAGCTTCCCATCTAGAGAAAAGTGGAGAAGCTGTTAAGCATAATAATCATCTTTTTGGTAAGACATTCTTCCTGGGTGGCCAATTTGGTCCTAATAACAAAGAATAATGGTGAGATATGACTATGAGTGGATTTTAAGAACCTGAATAAGGATTCTAAAAAGGACAATTATCCCCTCCTATTTTTAGATGACGTGATACATAAAGTAAGTGGTTCTAAAATGATGTCCTTTTTGGATGGATTTCTAGGCTATAATCAAGTACTACTATAATCTAAGGAGAGATTAAAGATTGTGTTTACTAGAAAATGGGGTACTTATTCATATAAAAGGATGCCATTTAGCCTAATAAATGTAGGGGATACTTTCTAGCATGCCATGGATCATGCATTCAAAGGATTGATAGGAAAATGCATAATCATCTAAATGGATGATCTTATAATGTTGTAAAAGAACATGAATGATCACATTAGTCACCTATGTTCCATATTTTAGAGATGCATAAGGTTTGGTATTTTGATGAACCCAAATAAGAGCATATTTGGAGTAATTAAAGGAAAGCTCTTGGGGCACATTATTACCAAAGATGGGATCACCATTGATCTAAACAAAATTCAAGCAATTTCAAGGATTACACCAATAAATAGCAAGAAATATCTCAAATAATTCTTCAAAAAGATTAACTTCATAAGTAAGTTCATCTCAGGATTTGCAAAAATTATTAGATCTCTAAACAATATGCTCAAGTAGGATGCCAAAATAGAATGGATGGATGAAGCCCAAAATTTCTTTCAAGACATTAAAGATGCAATATTGTAGGCTCCATTATTGATCATCCCATATTTAAAAAAAGATTTCTACCTATATTCATTCAATTTAGAACATATAATTGTTGTTTTCATAATGCAGAAGATGGATGAAACTTAGTATCCAATTATGTTTATGAGCATAAATCTGAAGGATGTAGAGTTCAGATACTCTATGATTGAAAAAAAAAATTACCTTATTAAAACAATGAATAAATTTCAACTTTATATCTTGAAGAATAAAAGCATTGCCATTGTGCCTGATCCTATAGTCAAACTCACCCTAAAACATAATGAATTAGGAGAACATTAGGGAAAGTGGATGACAAAGCTGTAAGAATTTGATATAGAAATTAAGCCTTAAAACTCATTCAAGTTCAAGGCATCATTCAATTCATAATTGAACCTGATCCATGCATCATTATTGAAGAGATATGTGACACTAAAGTATACAAAGGGGAATGGTATACCGATATCATATAGTATTTTCTTATAGGTGCTTATTATTGGGGCCTTAATAGAGAGATAAGAAGAGATTTGAGACTTAAAGCTGCTCATTACATGATGAAGAAGGGAATTCTCTACATAAGAAACTATGAAGTCATTTACCTTAGGTGTGTGTCTACAGAGGAAGCTAAAAAAAATTTAGAAAACTTTCATAAGAAAATAGGCAGTGGTCATCCTTTTGGGAATAACATAGCCCACAAGATTATAATAATGGGCTACTATTGGCCAAAAATATTTAAGGATACTCATTCTCATGTAAGAACATGCCACAAATGTTAATATTTAGCCAAAAGGGAAGTACACACAAAAATTCCTTTACATCCAGTTGTTGAAGGAAGGCCATTTGCCCAATGGGGTTTAGACTTCATTGGCATCGTAAACCCAAATACCTCAGTAGGCCATAAATTTGTGCTTACTGCTACTAACTACTGTACTAGATAGATTGAAGCCATAGCCACAAAGAATTATAGAGCACAAGATGTGATCCACTTCTTGTAGGAGCACACAACAACTAAATTTAGCATGCCTATTTATTTAGTTTATGACAATGGATCATCTTTCATATCAACAAATTTTATTGAGTGGACACACAACTAGATTATTATCAAGTTAGCTTCTAACCATTGCCCTCAGGGAAATGGACTAGAAGAATCAATAAACAATAATCTAATAGATACAATTAATAAATCAGTAGGGGATAAGCCCAGGGACTGGCACAAATTGTTGAATTATGCTCTTTGGGCAAAATGGATAAGATACAAACAAGCTCTTAAAGATTCACCCTATTTATTAGCGTATAGACACATTCCTATATTCTTAATTATGTTAAAGTTACCCACTTATAAATTCATGTAGGATTATATGGAGCCCTATGATGAGATAGAGTCAAGATTGTTGGACATCATAGAAATGGAAGATTCAAGGATTGAGTCATTACAAATATTCAACAAACACCAAGATGTAGTCAAGAGTGTTAAGCATGAAATATACTAAGAGGGGGGTGAATCAGTATATCATATATCTTATTAAAACTTTCCCTTTATCAAATTCCACTTAAACAAACATTCAAAATATGTAATAAAACTCAAACAATAAACATCACACAAGATAGAGGGAGACACCAGATATAACGTGGAAACCCAATGTGGGAAAAACCACAAAGAACAATCTCAAGTATATTCGTGAGAAACAACCCACAGGAGCACCATACCCCTTTGTCGAGTACCAACCCAGCTACAATTCATGAGCACCAACCCATAAGAGCTTCAAACCCCTTTGCCGAGCACCAACCTAGAAACTATTCATGAGCACCAACCCATAGGAGAACCAACCCCTTTGCTGAGCACCAACCCAGCAATAATTCGTGAGCACCAACCCATAGGAGCACCAACCCCTTTGTGTATACCACACACCTATCTCTCAATTTTTCTATCTCAACAAATTATAGTTCAATACAACATCTCTTTCCTCCCTCTCACCTTTGCTCTTCTAAGCTAGATATAGAAAATATTATTCATCTCTCACAATTGCTCTTCTAAGCTAGATATTACAATATCAAATCAACCTCTCTCAACAACATTACAAATGGCTTCTCAAGCCTTTATTTATAGCTTTCCAAATGACCTTTGGCCTTCCCCCTTTGTGATCCTTCAATCCTCATGGAAAATGGCACCAATCTTGGATGACCCTTCATATTCAAGCCTTTGAAAAGTCATGTGGTGACCCTTCATGACCAAAAATGTCCTTCCCACTTTTGTCCTTATCTTTGGTGACTTTTCGTATTCCTCAAAGTGTCCCTTCATGAGAAATTGTGCCCTTAATCTTTTGTCTTCACTTGGTGACTCTTGGTATTCCCCAAGATGACTCGTCATGGGAAAATGCATCCCATCCTTCTTTTATCTTTACCCCGTGGCTCTTCAACTTCTCCATGGGCCCTTCTTTTGTCTCATATGCAACCAAAAATATATTCATTAATATTAAATAAATATTAACTCATATTAGCCAAGATATATTTATTACAAACAACATTAAATGCAATGGGGTCTTTATCACCAATAATACTAGACCTTTGACATCAATGACAATATTTCCAACAATCTCCCCCTTTGTCATTGATGGCAACCTCAATCTTGAAACTGCCACATCTTGTCACCTACACATACTATCATACAATAACTCCCCCTTACTGTAGCAACCTGTACCTATTCTTTGTACCTATTTTCTGCACCTGTACCTATTCTTTGTACCTATTTTCTGCACCTGTACCTATTATTCTCCCCCTTTGACATCAATGGCAAAGGGCCTACCTAGAGCTAACACTTAGCTCCCCCTCAACTAATGTTGAACATCAATGGCAGGAAGTAATAGAAATTACTCCTAACTCCTCTCGTTGATCTTTGAATGTATCCTTTGATCATGCCTTTTAGAAGATATCTGACAATACATACACATTATTCCCTATCCTTTGAGCATCTACAATCAACTCATTTTAATCTTTTCTTCTAATCTCACAACCTTCTTTATGAAACTTTAATGTATATCCTTGATCACATATTTGACTAACACTCAATAGATTATGCTTAAAACCTTTTACATACAATACATTTTTAGTCTTAGTTCTACCATAATCCAAACTCAAAGTACCTTTTCTGGCTATCCTGGCAGTGGTTTTATCTTCGAATCTCACTATACCACCATTGATCTTATTTAGAGATATGAATTTACTTTTATCTCCTATCATATGCCTCAAACATTCGCTATCAATTAACCATGGCTGATCTTTACCTTTTACATGCAGGGCTGTCAGAACCATCATAGAATCTTCATGTTATTTCGTCTGCCATGTACATGTCCAAACCTTCTCCCTGATGAATGGAGCTTTGAGATTTTGATCCTTATTCTTGATGAATGAAGCTTTGAAGCTCTGATCCTTCTTGACTGAGTCGAACACACTTCTATAATACTGAGCTATGTCTTTGAAGTTGTTGCACTTGTAGCATACTATGTTCTCTTCATCAAAGCTTGATAGAGGAGCAAAAGAGTTGTGGCTTTTGCTTGACTCTACTTGACTTTCCTTCTCCTTATTTCTGAAATTGTTAGCTCTTTTTCAACATTCTAATTTCTTGTGACCATATCCATTACAATAAAAACAATAGCCATAAAAATAAGACATGTCTATCTATCTCTAACCTGATTGTCATTTGTAGCTTTGTTCCTTCTAGCCTTCTCTATTTGGAATGTCCTCTATATTCTTCACTTCTCCCCTTTTTGTTTCCTCTTGTGTAAGAGCTTCAGCATAGCTCTTTTTTTTTCAAAACCGATCCATATCCTATCTGAATATGCTTTTTGACTTTCCAATATCTTATTCAACATGTTAGTGTTATCTTCAATTTTGAATCACTGACTACTTTATCACTAATTGTTTCTTAATATCTTCTTTTAAAGAGGCAATTTCAATAACATACCTTTGACATTATTTTCTTTCTATTTCCAACTGTGTTTTGAGGTCTTCTTCATTCTTCTTAGCTTCTTCAAAGTGTGCTTGTAGATCTTCAATCATTTCCTTTGACTCTTGTTCATTTTTCTCGATCTGGCACTTTAATCTTTGATTCTTCTTCTGAACAGCTTCTAACTCTTCTAATGCACAAATGAGCTCTCCTTCCATATTCACTTTAGCTTCCTCCTCTTTTTCTTCTTGATCACCTTCATGTATGGCCATGAATAGAATCTCTTCTTCTTCTGAATCACTGACTCCACTATCTTTGCCTGAACTAGGATCCTTAGAATATAGGCTCTTCTTCTCGAAACCCTTCTTAGATTTTCCTTTGAAATTCTTCTTGTATGTAGGCTTTTCTT
Organism: Torreya grandis; assembly: GCA_037957365.1. Lineage (NCBI taxonomy): Eukaryota > Viridiplantae > Streptophyta > Pinopsida > Cupressales > Taxaceae > Torreya > Torreya grandis. The sequence continues at coordinate 5,479,614 of JARHVA010000357.1, read as the reverse complement.
CTTCATCATCATTAACCTTATCTGGGCATCTCACTGAAAAATGTCTAATCTTTCCATAATTAAAACATTTAAAAGGTAATTTTCCTTGATATTTACCTGTTTTTCTTTTTGGCTTGTGCATGAAAAGTGCTCCGTTGTCATCTTCATCATCACTAGAACTATCACTTGATTCTTGAATCTTAGCTTTCTCCTTCTTTGATTTCTTGAAAGTTGCTTCTCTCTTTGAGGGTTTATCTTGTTCTATCCACATCTCATATGTCATGAGAATACCATGAAGCTCATCCATCTTTAGCTTGGCTAAATTCATCATCTCCTCGATTGCCAAAACCTTGGCATCATATCTCATTGGTAGAGATCTCAAAACCTTTTGCACCACCGTTGACTCATCCAATGTTTCTCCAAGACCTTGAATCTAATTTATGACTTGATCAACTCATAAAAGATAACTTGTTATATCTTCTTCTTCTTCCATCTTCAAACTTTCAAACTGCCTTCTAAAAGTCTGCAACTTAGCTTGCTGAACCTTTCCATCACCTTTGTAAATATTCTCAAGTTTTACCCAAGTTTCATGAGTAGATTTACATTGCATAACTTTAACAAATTTATATTCACATAAACCACATAAAATAGCATTTAAATCTTTAGCATTACATTCACTTGCCTTCTTTCTTATTGGAGTAATTGTAGATGTTTGTGGCTCTTCATATTTCTCCACCACTACTTTCCATATGTCAAAGCCAAGGGCCATTAAATAAACCTTCATTCTCATACTCCAAAAATCATAATTTGTTCCATCAAACAAAGGTGCCTTGTTTTTAGAAAATCCTTCATGTGACCCAGCCATCATGCTTTCCTGATCTACCTTCAAGTTGTAAAACTTTTCAAAAAGGAACTTGCTCTGATACCAATTGTTAAGCACAAAATATATTGAGAGGGGGGGTGAATCAATATAGCATATATCTTATTTAAACTTTCCCTTTATCAAATTCCACTTAAACAAACATTCAAGATATGCAATAAAACTCAAACAATAAACATCACACAAGATAGAGAGAGACACCAGATATAATGTGGAAACCCAATGTGGGAAAAACCACAGAGAACAATCTCAAGTATATTCATGAAAAACAACCCACAGGAGCACCATACCCCTTTGTCGAGTACCAACCTAGCTACAATTTGTGAGCACCAACACACAGGAGCTTCAAACCCCTTTTATCGAGCACCAACCCAACAACTATTCATGAGCACCAACCCATAGGAGCACCAACCCCTTTGCCGAGCACCAACCTAGCAACAATTCATGAGCACCAACCCACAGGAGCACCAACCCCTTTGTGTATACCACACACCTATCTCTCAATGTTGCTATCTCAACAAATGATAGTTCAATACAACAACTCCTTCCTCTCTCTCACCTTTGCTCTTTTAATCTAGATATGACAAATACTATTCATCTCTCACAATTGCTCTTCTAAGCTAGATATTACAATATCAAATCAACCTCTCTCAAAAACATTACAAATAGCTTCTCAAGCCTTTATTTATAGCTTTCTAAATGACCTTTGACCTTCCCCCTTTGTGACCCTTCAATCCTCATGGAAAATGGTGCCAATCTTGGATGACCCTTCATATTCAAGCCTTTGAAAAGTCATGTGGTGACCCTTCATGACCAAAAACGTCCTTCCCACTTTTGTCCTTATCTTTGGTGACTTTTCATATTCCTCAAAGTATCCCTTCATGATAAATTGCACCCTTACTCTTTTGTCTTCACTTGGTGACTCTTGGTATTCCCCAAGATGACTCTTCATGGGAAAATGCATCCCATCCTTCTTTTGTCTTTACCCCATGGCTCTTCGACTTCTCCATGGGCCCTTCTTTTGTCTCATATGCAACCAAAAATGTATTCATTAATATTAAATAAATATTAACTCATATTAGCCAAGATATATTTATTACAAACAACATTAAATGCAATGGGGCCTTTATCACCAATAAGAATAGACCTTTGACATCAATGACAATATTTCCAACAAAGAGGTGGTTTGATAACAGAGAAGGTCAAAGCATTCAGGATTTTGGATCTAGTGCTACTTTGGGATAAAGCTCATGAGAAGAAAATACAACATGATAAGTTTACCCCATTATAGATTGGACCATACCAATTTTTTGAGATCATGGGAAATAATGCATTTCATCTAAAGGACCTACAAGATAATAAGCTTACATATCCAGTCAATGGATAGTTTTTGAAGCAAAACTTTAGGGTTGTGCCATCTGTAGATGTCACTGATTGAGGAGGGACAAACAAGTGTAGTTGTAGTATTAGATTAGTTTCCTCCTTTCTTATATTAGATTTCCTTCTTTCATAAATTATTTTCTTGCTTTCTTATATTATATTTCTTGCTTTCTTAGATTATATTTTATGATTTTATAAATTTTAGTTTCATACTTTCTTAGATTCCTTTCTTAAATTAGTTTCTTAATTTTTTAGATTAGATTTCCCATTTTCTATATTATTTTTTTAATGCTTTCTCTATCAATCTGAACTATGTTTGCTCTTACTGTAACTAAGCTAAAATTCCAAACCAACTGAGTTTATTCTTAAATAGACTTATAAAAATGGGGAAAACTAAATTTGGCAATTTGGGACTCATTTATTAATTGGGTGTATTTTTATATTTTGAGTTTTCAGGATGAAGGTATGTAATCATGAATCATTTTGGATATTGTCACAATTGAATACCTTCACTAGGCATGTGGAAGTTTATCTCAGAGTACTTCATGAAAATTTAGAAAGTTTTATTATTTTTTTGATAAAATGCACTTATCACATTAAATACGTATTAAAAATGACAATTCTAGGTATAGGTATGGTTGGCAGGGATGTTTTGGTAATTATTTGTTTTATAATTACACTAGCTCACTGGAGTTCCAACTCTTCTCTTCTCATTTAAGAACAAAAGAAAAATAAAAGAAGAAAATAACCAATGGGTTCAAAAGATAAAAAGACTATCTAAAGAAAATCAAAATTCTCACATGATGAAATAAGGTCAATGTACCACACATCATGGTTAAAAGAAAATAATGGAAATTCAGGGACTTAGATCTACTGTGCAAGTTAACACGAACACCACATATCTAATAGTGCAAGATCAACATTACCAATTTTGGCCCCCATACAAAGATTTTGATTGGATTGAATAGATGATCAGATTTTTAAATATTTTAAGGATCAAAATATGACTTACACAAGCTATGAATATCCATACCGTCACTGGGACATCATGCAAAAATGGATGGGTCAACTTACTCATGCATTTTATAAGTATACTCAAAAATCCTCACAGGGTCAAAAGACCACATAGAATCAATGTTCTCAATGCCAAGATGTTACTCTAAACAATTCATGTCTTGATGAGGTTTTTATCTCAATATTCAAGCCTTCAAACATTAACTTACAAAATGGGATAGGCACATGAAAGTCAAAATTAAGCTCAATAATTAAATGTTTGGTGTTTAAAGTATGACAGTCACACAAACATCATTAATGGTCACATAGACATAATTGATAGTCACGTAGACATCAAAATTAATCTCATAAATCAACCATTTGGTGTTCAAATATTAAAGGTCACGTGGATGTCAATGACAATCATGTGGGCATCAAATTACGGGGATGTAGACATCAATTTTAATCCATGGTAGATAGCCTTTTGGATTCAAATGATCCAAAGATTAGTATAAAATTGACACTTGTCATGATCTCATGAGCTCATAGGTAACAATTAAATTTGATCTCATTTCAAGAAAGCATGAAGTAGGGACATGTGTCCAAAGGCAACAATAGTCATGTTTTAATCAAATGGACAACTTAGCATGGACATTGTTATATGTACATGATACATTGGATTAGGAACTAGTGAAGAACACATGAGTTTTAGACTTAATCTAGTTAGTGAATATAAAAAGGAAGATCTGATAGTAGAATAAGAGAAGACTATAGTTACTTAAGCATCTCAAAGATTAAGTTGACATAAAATATTCTTTTAAGATAAAGACCCTACAAATCCTTTCAAAGGAATTTTATATTTTTTAAAGGTAGGGGCAACATTTAACACACAATAATGGGAAGTTAGTCCTAGTTAAATAATGATTTTGGTTTTGAGGAATTGTTAAAGGGGCACTTGTCCTTAATGTATGTCTAAGTTCCATTAAAAATGGTTATCTTAAATTATTTCACAAGTTGTTCTCACAACTTATAAAACAAAGTATTGATCTATAAATGTAGTTTTCAAGTAGTTCAAGCTTTAATTGTAAAATTTCCCTTCTTTCCATGCATGATTATGTTGTATAGCTTTTACAAAGGCTTATTTAAACCAATGACTATAAGAAGACTCTTATATGGTTTTGACCAGAGTTAGAACTCAAGTTTTGACTATCACATGTAATGACTTTGCATGGACTTGGAGGATGAGGTGACCCCTTCACCAAACCTATTTTAATAATTGTAATCTACTCGTTATAAGGGGGTAAATTTTTAATATACAAGAGCATAAGTAATTTTGGTTGTCAACAAATGTGTTTGTGTATTCTTTCTCCAATTTTTGTGTTATTAGTCTTATCTTTTGGTTGTATGATTCTATAATTCTTAGTGTGTAAAAGATGCAATGAATTATTTTTTATCTTGATTGATATGCTAGTATTAAATATGCAAAATCTATTGAAGAACTAGCAAATTATATTGATTATTGGCAATTAAGTTGATTGATTCAAAATTTTGAATGTGTATGAGTGTTTTCTTTGATATAGTTTTTTTGTGTGTTTACAAAAGCTACCTCAAATACCTCATTATCCCAAGCCATAATCTCCTAATTAAGGGTGTGCAATAGCTTCCATAAAATAGGAAACCTATTACTGAGGCTTGTGAGTTTCCTATATTAGTATCCCTTTCGAATTCTAAACTATGTATGATTATGTTTGTGCAATATATTCTTGTCATAGGCATAGGTTTTAATATCATTTGTCTATTTAGAAACCATCCAAAGAGGTTATTCCTAAAAACCATAAAGTATTCTTCTCTACCTTACCCTTCTCTCCTTTTTTGAACTTTTTTGAGATCTACCCACTTTAGATTAGCAACTAATCACCCATCTAACTCAAGTAGGAATTCACTGCCCTTTAGAGATCACACATCCATCTAAAAAACCTTATCAACAACCTGCATGCCCTACCAACTATTATATCAAAGGTTGTTTCAACTTCATACCTATAAATCATGCCATGGAGTGTAGTTTACCTCCATTGATATCTTAAAATGTTAGAGGCTACCTCATTGACTATGGTGTGCATAAAAATTGCATCAATAGTTTCACTAGAATTAGGAGGGATTACCCCTGGTAATAGTAGTTATTATTTATGTAGAGTTATGTTGGAGTCACCCAAGAGAGTGACCAAATCCAATTTCTAGGTTGATTTACTAGTATTAACCCTATCAAATATTAGGAGACCCAAAATTGTGCCAGCAACCCTAGTTCACAATAATCTATCTCTTCCAACTGGGAACCCTTTACCCATAAGGAACCCTTTACCTATTAATTAGCCAATGGATCAACCACCTTGATTAATTATATTTACTATTTCCATCCCTAGAGATGTGCATGATTTAACTAGGAATCCTAAAAAGTACCTACCATCCTTTTTTCCATCAAGAGTAAGGACAATAGAGGAACACATCAAATATTTTAAAGCTACTTTAAGATTAATGAATATTTTTAATAAAGACGTAGTATGCAGATTATTCCATTTTAAATTAATGGATGATGCTTATGATTGGTATTTAAATCTAAAAGAAAAATCCATAACTTCTTGGGATGAGTTTCAAGTTACTTTTCTTGCATAATTTAGATAGGTTACCAATCCTAGTTTGGTTACCGATACTTTACCAGCATGAAAAGAGAGGTTAATGAGCCTATCAAAGCTTTCAATGAATGATTTGAAAAGATGTATAACTAGTTGACCCTAAGGTACAAACCAAAAGCTACATTAGCATTGGAAATGTATAAGAATGCTTTGGATGTAATCACTATTATATTCCTAAGAAGAGTAACCATGATCAATAATTTGACATTAAAATATGAAGAGGCCATCAACATAGATAGAAAACTCAATCTCTAGACATCTGACATAACTAATGTCAATAATGTCTTCCCATTATTGAATCTAATACCATACATGAAGCAAAACATCCCAACATTCAATCAGAACTAGCTCTACACACTGCCTCCATTAACATTGATAATGCAATCAAATTTTATCTTCTTGAATAATCACACATCAAGCAATGGTTACCAACATAATAAATAATCAATTATGCCTTCTAATACTATTTTACAATGTAGTGACTCTATAAAGGTAGAACTGGATTCTATTCAGAAGATGGTTCAAAAGTTGAGTAGTGGTTTCTTAAATATGCAAAGGAGGATGGGCAATGTAAATGGCCCAACTAGTAATCAAAACGCTAGATTTTAGAGATACAATCGACCATTTAATAGGCTTGTGAACAATATAGAGTATCCTAACAATTTTCTAAAGATCAATATGGTAGAAATGACTCTTCTCAATTGGTGCAAAATTTAAAATACTTCTGAGCATGGTGAGCTCAATTGCATTGAATTTTGTGTAGCATTTGAAATCTTTCAAAGAGATGTGGTTGGACAAGATCAGATGCATAATCCACCTACACATCATCTATATCTTAGCTCTTCAAGCACTACTATGTTCTTCAAAAATCATGAGTTTCCATTTTCATGTGAAGATGACAATGAGATAGAGGACAACACAAATGAAATTCATGCTTTCCATCAATTCTAGAAATGGGTATACAATCTAAGGAATAAGTATCCACTCACAATGTCAACTCCTCCAAATACTACTACACTTCTACCTAATCCTAAATTTGACAACAATCTACCTCCTCCAAGAGGGAGTGATCAACGTCAGACCAAGGAGGAACCTAAAAAGGGAGGATATAACATTGTTAAAGACATGAAGAAGATAAAATCAAATATAACTCTTCATGAGTTAGCTTAGATTACTGAACAAAGAGAGTTTCTATATAAGTCTATTATTGGGAAAACACTATGAAGAAAGAAAAAGCAACCACAGATAAATCAAAAGCATCTAATGCCAATGTTATCTACAAGAGTAAGCTGGAAGTTCTACCCTTTTTGATGACTATCAAGGAATTGGATAAGAATATTCATAATTTTTTAGTTGATTATGGAGCATCTAAAAATATCATACCTACTTCCATATGTCAAAATATTCATTTAATGCCAAGCCCTTCAAAGAGTATAGTTTCATAATTGGACAAGATAGTAGTGCTTGTAGTTGGTGAATTGAGGGATGTGCATATTCAAGTAGCATCTGAACCATGAGTCCATATGACCATTGATATCCTAGTGTTAGACATACCTAAAGGCTACAAATTGTTACTAAGTAAAGAATGGTTTAAAACACTCAACTTATATCTCTCTATAGACTATTCTCATATATGGCTACCATGGAGAGGAGTTGAAAATAAAATTAGAATTGATAGAGAGCTGAAAATTAAGTATCACATCATGGAATATAATGTAAAAATGAAGAGGGAAAGTATGAATCCCCTAACCTTGGTGTTTATACTTTTACTACTCAAAATCAAGTATAATATTTAGAACCTAAATGTTCCACATAGCTATGGGCTTTACACTTTGATGGCACTATATCCAAGCAAGGATCAAGCATGGGAATTGAGTTGATTGATCTACAAGGTAAAAAATTCTTGGAAGCATACAAATTGAAATTTTCATGCATGAATAATAGAGCTAAGTATGAGGCTTTAATTCTAGGATTACAATTTATACTTCAAAATAGTGTAAATCAAATACTAGTATTTGGTGACTTAGAGCTGACAGTTAATTAAGTCAAAAATAAATACCAATGTAAGTTGTCTTATTTGATAAGGTACAAGTATAAAACATGGGACCTGATCAAAATCTTTAAAGCTTTCAACATAGTATCCCTCCCCATAGAGCAAAATCAAGCTGTCAATTTACTAGCTACTACTACTACTGATCTAGAGCCCCTCCAAGAATCTAAGGTAAATAGGTTCTCCATTAAATTGGTGCCTTATCCCTCTATTCATGATAATGTATAAAATTTCCAAGTCTTTGATGATGACCAAAAAATTATTCAATTTCTAAGATATTCAAGGGAGTTTAAGTCCCAAATCATTGATGAAAAAAATATTAATCACCTTTGTCAATAAGAATTAGACATGGGAGGTATTCTCCAACTCAAAGAAAATTGTAGCCCAGATAGGTTGGTTTCTTTAAAAAGGTCATTTGACATAGACCCTCAAGCTTAGTGACTCAGGTAGCCCAAGGTCAATGAATCAGATTTCAAAAAGGAAAATCTAGGAGATGAATGTAGCCCATGATATGTTAATATCAATCTCAATTTCACCCCAAAAGAGAGATAGCGAATGAAGGATTTAATTGTCTACTATAAATATGTCATTTCTTGGACATATAAATACTTGAAAGTATATAACCCATAGGTCATTACTCCTATGATTCCCTTGAATCTAGATCATAAGCCACTTAGATAGAGGTAAAGACCAGTAAATCCTATTCTAGAGCCTCTCATCTAGAGAGAAGTGGAGAAGTTGTTAAGCACAAGAATCATCTTTTTGGCAAGAAATTCTACTTGGGTGGCCAATTTGGTATAGTAAGAAATAAGAATAGTGAGATCTAACTATGTGTGGATTTTAGGAACCTAAATAAGGCTTTTGAAAAGGATATTTATCCCCTTTCATCTCTAGAAGAGGAGATACAAATAGTAACTAGTTCTAAAATGATGTCTTTGGATGGATTTTCAAGCTATAATCAAGTACTATTGTAATTTGAGGACATAATGAAGATTGGGTTTACTACAAAATGGGGAACTTATACATATAAAAGGATGCCATTTAGCCTAATAAATGTAGGGGCTACTTTCTAGTTTGTCATGGATCACACATTCAAAGGACTGATAGGAAAATGCATAATCATCTACATGGATTATCTTAAAGTGTTTTCAAAGAAAATGAATAATCACATAAGTCACCTATGGTCCATATTTTAGAGATTCATAAGGTTTGGTATTGTGATGAACCAAAATAAGATCATATTTGAAGTAACTAAAGGAAAGATCTTGGGTGACATTATTACCAAAGATGGTATCACCATTGATCTAGACAGAATTCAAGGAATTTTAAGGATTACACCACCAAATAGTAAGAAAGATCTCAAATCATTCTTTAAAAATATTAACTTTGCAAGGAAGTTTATCTCAAGATTTGCAAAAATTGTTATACCTCTGAATGCCATGCTCAAGCAGGATGCCAAAATATAATGGACATCTGAATCCTGAAAGTCCTTTGAGGACATTAAAGATGCAATATCACAAGATTTAATATTGATTAGCCTACATTTAATGAAATATTTATACATATATTCATTCACGTCAGAACATATAATTTTTTCTCTCATAATGCAAAATAAGGATGAAACTGAGCATCTAATTGCACTCATGAGCACAAATTTGAAAGATGTAGAGCTCAGATACTCTGTGATTGACAAACAAATTTTTTCCATTATCAAATAAGTGAATAAATTTCAACATTATATCTTTAGTAATAAAACCATTGCCATTGTGCCTAATCGTACAGTCAAGCTCACCCTACAACATAATGAATTAGGAGAACATCAAGGCAAGTGGATGGCAAAGATACAATAATTTGATATAGAAATCAAGCCTACAAAAATCATGTAAGGTCACTGTATCATTCAACTCATATTTGAACCTAATCCATACATCATTATTGAAGAGCTATGTGAGGCTCAAGTGTACAAAAGGGAATGGTATACCAATATAATAGAGTATTTGCTTATAGGTACTTATTCTTAGGGCCTCAATAGAGAGTTAAGAAGAGCTTTGAGACTTAAAGCTGCTCATTACAAGATTAATAAGGGAGTTATCTACATAATAAACTATGAAGGCATTTACCTTAAGTGTGTGTCTACATAGGAAACTAAAGAAATTTTAGAAAACTTACATCTGAAAATAGGTAGTGGTCATCCTTCAGAGAATACCATAGTGCACAAGATCTTAAGAATGGGTTACTATTGTTAAAAAAATTTAAAGGATACTCATGCTCATGTAAGAACATGTTACAAATGCCAATATTTATCTAAAAGGTAAGTACATGTAGCAATGCATTTACATCCAGTTGTTAAAGGAAGGCCATTTGCCCAATGGGGTTTAGACTTCATTGACATCATCAACCCAAATTCCTTAGTAGGCCATAAATTTGTGCTTACTATTACTGACTAATACACCAAATGGACCAAATCCATGGCCAAAAAGAATTGCAGAGCATAAGATGTGATCCAATTCTTGGAGGAACACATAACAACTAGATTTAGCATGCCTTTTTCTTTGGTTTATAACATTGGACTAGCTTTAATATCAATATAATTTACTGAGTGAGCACATGACAACTAGATTATTATTAGGTCAGCTTCTAACCATTACCCTTAGGGAAATAGACTGGTAGAATCAATAAATAAGAATATGATAGATACAATTAAGAAACTAGTAGGGGATAAGCCCAAAGTTTGGCACAACTTGTTGAAGTATGCTCTTTGGCTAGACTAAACAAGATACAAATAAGCCCTTAAAGATTCACCCTATCTATTGGTGGATGGATGTAGGCCTATATTCCCAATTATGTTGAAGTTACCCATTTATCAATTCATGTAGGATTATATGGATCCCTATGATGAAACATAGTCAATATTGTTATACATCATAGAAATGGAAGATTCAAGGACTATGGCCTTATAGACATTCAACAAACACCAATATTTAGTCAAGATATGGTTTTATAGTAAAATAAAGGTCAAAGCATTTAGGATTCAGATCTAGTGATACTTTGGGATAAAGCCCTTGAGAAGAAAGGACAACATGATAAGTTTACCCCATTATGGATTAGACCATACCAGATTTTTTAGATTATAGGAAATAATGCATTTCATCTAAAGGACATGCAAGGAAACGAGCTTATATATCCAGTCAATAGATAGTTATTGAAGTACTAATTCAAGGATGTGTCATATATATATATATATATATATATATATATATATATATATATATATATATATTACTGATTGAAGAAGGATAGACAAGTATAGATGTAGGATTAGATTAGTTTCCTTATTTCTTAGATTAGATTCCCTAATTTATTAGATTAGTTTCTTTCTTTCTTAGATTATATTTCCTTTGTTCTTATATTATATTTCCTTCTTTCTTAGATTAGATTCATTTCTTTTATTATTTTAGTTTCCTACTTTCTTAGATTAGATTTCCTACTTTCTTAGATTTGTTTCTTATTTTTTTTAGATTAGATTTTCCACTTTATAGATCAAGCATATTTCTATGTTTTGAGTTTTCAGGATGAAGGTATGTAATCATGAATCATTCTAGATAATATCACAATTGAATACCTTCACTAGGCATGTGGAAGTTGTTCTCAGAGTACTTCATGAAAATTTAGAAAGTTTTCTTATTTTTTGGATCAAATGCACTTATCACATTAAATGCTTATTTTAAATGAAAATTATGGGTATAGGTGTGGTTGATAGGGATGTTCTAGTAATTATTTTTTTTATAATTATACCAATTCACTGGGGTTCAACTCTTCTCTTCTCATTCAAGAACAAAATAAAAACAAAAGAAGAAAAGAACCAATGGGTTCAAAAGACAAAAATATTATCTAAATAAAATAAAAAGGCTCACATGATGAAATAAGGCAATGTACCATGCATAATGGTTAAAATAAAATAATGGAAAGAAAAGAAAAGGAGACTAAGGTATCTCTTTCAAGGCTATGGATGATTGGATGGTAGCAAAGCAATGCCTAAGCTTCCCTTGATTTAATGAAATTTAATAAAAACCAAAATGAAACCTATAACTTCACCAAGCCTTTGAAAAACTCATCATAACAAGGGTTAAATTAATTACACCCTTGACACACATATCCAAAAATTGGAAGGCAAGTATGTTATGTGAATCCACTTAAGAGTCTCTTTCATGTATTTTTTTTGTGGAACACTTCATGATTGATTTGAGGATTTCTAACCAAAGTTATGGGTTCTTGAATACTCAGGAGTATTCCCCTTGTGAGTCACCATTTTTTGTACCCAACACACCCCCATTTTTAAAAATAGAGACTCTTGTTCAAATTCTATAAATTTATGCTATAAATTGAACATTCAACTTGATTAGGAACCAGTATTAAATATCTTGTGATGATCTAGTCTATTAGTATATAATCTTTATTTGACTTCATCTAATGGTGCTAATATTTCATTCTTATGTTTCCATGTTAAGGTTTAATGGGGCTTATTTATGAGAACACTACCTTAGGGATTCATACTTTAATGACTAAATCAACTCTTTATTTTGAGTGACCCTTGGTATTTAATCATCTAATTGGACCAATGTTTAAATCATGTTAAAAAGCCTTAGTCTAAGTATGTTAGACTTGGTCTTTTTTCAAATAAGATTCAAATAAATGTAGGGTCAAAATTTACTAGGGATAACTTTATTATATTTTGAACTTAGTCCAAAGATTAATCTAAAAACTTTAGTCTAAAATATTCATACTAAGTCCTATATTTCTCGAAGCCCCTAGTTTAGTATGTTGTTCACATGGGGATAGACTTTATTTTTTATAGTATCCAAAAAGCTTATTTATTTTATTCTATTTTGTGCCTATAGAAATGGACCAACCCAAAGACAACAGGTGTCATACTCACACCTAAATTAAAAATTCAATTGTTAGGTTGTGGAGCTAAAAGCTTCACTAATGCAGACATGGAGGAGGTTGTAGAAGAGTTGCAGAGTGTCACAGACACCGGCGTCGGTCAGGCCAACCGACGTCGGCAGGATAAGGCAGGAGAGCAACCAACATCGGTCAGATGTCGATCAGCATCGGCACCCCTAGGTAGATAGGGACCGATGTCGGTCACCTGTGTGGTTTGAACTGAGTGTTTTATGGGTAGTTAGCTAATGAACCAAGTGTTTGCATGTTAAAAGACAAATTTAGACTAGAAGCTGCAGATCTAATTATTGTAATTAGGTGTCTAATTATTGTTTGCATGAGATCTATTTAAGAGACTCATTGGTTGTATTGTAAACTTGTGCTAGAGAGTAAGAGAGCAATAATATAAGCTCCTTCTGTGTGTGAGGTGAGCATGGTGTGTTCTTCCTAGTGCCACAGTACCAAGTGTGGGTGCTAGATTGGAGAATCAGTAGGGTTCTTCAGAAGTGTATGATCTTGGTCATCAGGTGAGCATGGCTACGATAGGAGATCTACATGGTAAGTAATATCATTGATCTGTAGGTGTATGTGTGTGCAAGGTCAAGTTTCACAGGTGTGCAGAACTAGATTGATTTGCAGGTGTGCAAGATTAGATAGGACAGCAACACAATAGGGAGCAAAATCAGGAGGGATCTACTTGGAGTACAGTGTGTACTTGTGGAGTGCGTGGAGCACTTGTGGAGTGTGTGGATCATAGGTGTAAGGTGAACACCAACTTTGTGTTTGAGTTAGGTGTTGGGACCTAAGGGAGAGAGCTTTGAGGGAAGATTTACTATTTATGCCCTGGAGGTGTGGGAGCCCTAGAGGTGTGTAAGGAAGAAGAATTGTGGCAGCCTTCTTTGTTGTATTTTCTTCTGAAAGAGTTTTAATACAAGTTGTGTATTGTCTCTCATATCATGTGTTATTTTTGGATTCTAGTTACTTGCATATTTTGGTTAATTTCCACATATTAAGTTGCTTGGTAATCAATTGTGTGCTTCCAGTTATTCACCCCAACACGTGGTATCAGAGCTAAGGTTGCAGGGAGTAGGTTTTGTGTTTGGTTACAGGTCACTCTCAGGGATTTTTGATTGAGTGGGAGTAGAGCAATGGTAGAAGAAAGTAAGCTAAGATTGGAGGAGTTGAAAAGCACAGATGGTCACTTACGGTCCTATAGAAAGAAAGAGCAGAGAAAAAGAGATTGTTGGTTGGTAGCAGATCAGCATGAAGGAACTGAAGAAGTAGATGTTGCAGGGGTTGTTGCATAGGATGCTCTGGGAGGTTTCTTGGATAAATTTGAATCTTGGTTAATAGATTATGTTGCCTCTTTCCATGCAGCCCCAGGGAGAGGAGCTAGTGAGCCTTGCCAAAGAATTGGCAAAGGGGAAGTGATGCTGAAATTGTAGGCAGCCAACACATGGGTGTTAAAGGAGGTCATGTAGGTCCCAGGTTTGGAGATGTGGCTAATTTCTTCAAAAAAGTTGGGTGATGAGAGATGCACAAGAACTCTCACAGTGGGTGCACTTGAATTAGCTGGTGGTAAGAAAATAGGTACTCTTTATCTACTTGTTTATATTACTGATTCTTCTTCTGTTGCAGAGACGTGGCTTTGTAGGCTTGGTCACATGAGCAATAAAGAGATGCATGTTCTTAAGAGGAAGACTGATATATTTGACAGGCTTAAGAACTAGAAAGCCTTGGTGTTTATAGAGGAGATGGCAGATAGAGACCAGTGGATGGGGCTGGATACTTCTGAGCAGGATAGTTTGGACATGGGTTTTGATTCAAAGGAGCTCACGGGTAAAAACTCATCACTCACAGGCAAACACAGGTATCAACATCGGTCGGAAAACTAACGTTGGTAGCAGGTAAGACTGTCATCAATCAAGAGGACCAACGTCGACAGCAGGAGGACACCAACATCGGTAGGGTTGGTAGTTAGGATAGGCACAGGAACCGACGTCAGTTGGATGTAGACTGTGTGGTGACTGAAGTTGGTCACTGTAACAAATTTTGGGTGGATAGCAAGCTGTTAAGGAGTCTCAAATGCCCATATGGAGGAATGAAGGTGGTGAGTAAGCCTCAAATTCATTGTTCCTCTTCTTTATAGTATTTGTTGACTGCAAAGCAGGAAGGATCCAGGAAACAGTGGGAGCATGGCAGGTATATGATGTAGAACCAAGTGGAGACTTGGTAGGGTTGCCAGCAGGTATGAAAAGCACAGAGGCGAATGGATACCTTAGTTGAAGAATAGAGAGAATGGACACGTGAGATGAAAGGCTAGGTCATATGGTCTTGAGGAAGCTGCAGGATAGTGGTACAGGGTTTGACAGGTGGAGGACGAAGCATGGCTTCAGTCAATGTCAAGGTGACTACTGTGGTTTGTCTTACCAGGGGGATGGTGATTGCAACATCATTCTATTACTGTATGTGGATAGTATGCTAGCTAGCAGGGTTGTACATACAGGGTTTTACTGAGCTAAGGGTAAGATTAGTTCAGTGGTTTGCTATGAAGAATTTGGAGTAGCAAAATTCTTTGGCATGGGAGACATGGAGATCACAAGTTGATTTTGTCTCTAGTGGGAGCTGATGTGAATCAGGTGTTGGCGAGGTTCATTATGCAGGATGTAGAATCGGAGCACACCAAGGGCTGGATAGTTCATTGTCTAAAATCACATGAGGTCTAATATAGACCTGAGTTTGCCCAAGCAGTGGGTGTTGTTAGAGAGTTAGGAGCCAATTCAGAGAAGTGGGTTCTCAGGGATTTGAGAGGGACCAATAGTAGGGATTCATGCTATTCAGGGTCAAGAATTTACTACATAGGATTGTAGGTTTAGATGTGGCAGGGTACTCGGATGACAGGAGGTGCACCACAGGTTGTGTGGTGGGTTGTCTTCAGGATTGAGCTTGAAGAGGGATACAAGCTAGGAAACAGATTAGACGGGGTATAGGTAAAGGTATAGTGTAGTTGTTTATCTCCAAGTGGGATTTATTAGGTTGTGGAGCTAAAAGCTTCACTGATGCAGACATGGAGGAGGTTGAAGAAGGGTTGCGGAGTGTCATAGACACCGGCGTTGGTCAGGCCAACCGACATCGGCAGGATAAGGTAGGAGAGCAACTGACGTCGGTCAGATTTCGGCTAGTGTCGGCACCCCCAGGCAAACAGGGACTGATGTCGGTCACCTGTGTGGTTTGGACTGAGTGTTTTATGGGTAGTTAGCTAATGAACCAAGTGTTTGCATGTCAAGAGCCAAATTTAGACTAGAAGCTGTGGATCTAATTATTGTGATTAGGTGTCTAATTATTGTTTGCATGAGATCTATTTAAGAGACTCATTGGTTGTATTGTAAACTTGTGCTAGAGAGTAAGAGAGCAATAATATAAGCTCCTTATGTGTGTGAGGTGAGCATGGTGTGTTCCTCTTAGTGCCACCATACCAAGTGTGGGTGCTAGATTTGAGAATCAGTAGGGTTCTTTAGAAGTGTATGATCTTGGTCATCAGGTGAGCATGGCTATGATAGGATATTTGCATGGTAAGTAAGATCATTGATCTGCAGGTATATGTGTGTGCAAGGTTAAGGTTCACAGGTGTGTAGAACTAGATTGATTTGCAGGTGTGCAAGATCAGATAGGACAGCAACACAACAGGGAGCAGAATTAGGAGGGATCTACTTGGAGTACAGTGTGTACTTGTGGAGTGCATGGAGCACTTGTGGAGTGCATGGAGCATAGGTGTAAGGTGAACACCAACTTTGTGTTTGAGTTGGGTGTTGGGACCTAAGGGAGAGAGCTTTGAGGGAAGATTTACTGTTTATGCCCTAGAGGTGTGGGAGCCCTAGAGGTGTGTAAGGAAGAAGAACTGTGGCAGCCTTCTTTGTTGTATTTCCTTCTGAAAGAGTTTTAATACAAGTTGTGTATTGTCTCTCATATCATGTGTTATTTCTGGATTCTAGTTACTTGTGTATTCTCGTTAATTTCTGCATATTAAGTTGCTTGGTAATTAATTGTGTGCTTCCAGTTATTCATCCCAACATCAATCACTTAGATCTATAGTATGTGTTAACTCACACACTATATTTCTAATAGTTTGAGATAAACATTTATAATTTTGGCACACATACCAAGTTTTTACTTAGATTGAATAGATGAGTAGAGTTATAAAGCTTTGAAAGATCAAAATATTACTTACACAAGTTATGACGAGCCATACCATCACCAAGATGTCATATAAAAATAGATGGGTCAGCTTACTCATGCATTTTATAAGTTCTTCAAAAAGCCTCATAGGGATTAAAGATCACATGGAATCAAGATTCTCAGTACCAAGGTCTTACTCTAAAAAATTAATGTCTTGATGATATTTTTATCTTAAGATCTAGGCCTTCAAAGATTAACTTGCAAAATGGGGCAGGAATGTGGAAATCAAAATTAAGCTCAATAATTAAACATTTGGTATTCAAAGTGTGACGGTCATATGAACATTATTAATGGTCATGTAGATGTCAATGATGGTCATGTGGATATAAAAATTAAGCTCAGTAATTAATCTTTTAGTGTTCAAAGATTGATGGTCATGTAGATGTTAATGCCATTCATGTGGATATCAAATGATGGGTGTGTAGATGTTAATTTCAAGCCACAATAGAGTGCCATTTGGATTTAAATAATTCAAAGATCAACATACCACATTAATTCATACAAATAAATCTAATAGTGCAACATCAATGATACTTTTCAAAGGTCCTAGAACTAGTATAAAATTCACACTTGTCATGATCTCATGAACTTGGAGGTAACAATTGACTTTGATCTTATTTCAAGAAATTACAAAGTAGGGACATGTGCCAAAAGCCAACAATGATCATGTTTTAATTAAATGGATAGCTCAGCATGGACATTGCTACATGGGCATGACATGTTGGATTAAGAACCAGTGAAAAACACATGAATCTTAGACTTAATATAATTAGTGAATATTAAAAGGATGATATGTTATTAAAACAAGAGAAGACCGCAGTTACTCAAACATCTCAAAGATTAAGTTGACATAGCATATTCTTTTAAGATAAAGATCCTAAAAATCCTTTTGAAAAATTTTATATTTTATAAAGGTAAGAGCAACATGTAACATATAGTAATGAGAATTTAGTCTTAGTTAAGTAATGATTTTGATTTTGAGGTATTGGTAAAGGGGCACTTGTCCTTAATGCATGTCTAATTTCCAGTAGAAATGGCTAACTTAAAGTATTTCTTAGGTTGTTCTCACAACTTGTAAAAGAAATTATTGATCTATAAATGTAGTTTTCATGTAGTTCAAACTTTAATTGTAAACATTTCCCTTATTTTTATATATGCACATGTTGCATAGATTTTTTAAAGGCTAACTTAAACTAATGATTGTAATAATACTCTTATACGGTTTTGACTAGAGTTAGAACTCAAGTTTTGAATATCATATTTAATGACTTTTCATTAACTTGGAGGATGAGGTGACCCCTTCCCAAAGACTATTTAAACAGTTGTAATCCACTAGTTGGAAGGAGAAAATTTATCAATAAACAGGAGTAGAAGAAATTTTGGTTGTCATCAAATGTGTTTGTGTATTCTCACCTTCAATTTTTGTGTAATTAAGCTTAACTTTTTGTTGTATGATTCAGTAATTTGTAGTGTGCAAAAGCTGAAATGATGTTTTTTATTTTCTTGATTGATATGATAGTCTTAGATGTGAAAAGGCTATTGAATGATTAGCAAATTATATTGATTATTAGTAACTAATTTTATTGATTCATAATTCTAAATGTGTATGAGTGCTTTCTTTGATATAGTTTTTTGTGTGTTTGCAAAAGCTATCTCAGATACCTCATTAGCACAAGCCATAATATCTTGATTAAGGGTGTTCAATATCTACCCTAAAAGTGGAAACCTTTGACTGAGGCTTATTAGTTTCCTATATCAGTATCTCCTTAGATGTTGAATCTATGTCTGACTGTGTATGTGCAATAGCTTCTTACAATAGGCATAGGTTTTTAAATCACTTCTCCATTTAGAAACTAGCCAGAGAGGTGATTCCTAAAAACCATAGAGTCTTCTTCTATGCCTTACCCTTCCCTAACTTTTTGAGTTTTCTTTAGATCCACCCACTTTATATTAGAAACAATTTATCTATCTAACTCAAGTAGGAATTCACTACCCTTTTTAGATCACACCTATGTCTAATAAACCTTATTAACAACCTGCACGCCCTACCAACTATTCCACCAATAGGTTGTTTCAAAAACATACCTACAACTCATGTCTTAGAGTGGATTTTACCTCCATTAAGATCCTAAAATGTTATAGGCTACCTTAGTGACTTTGGTGTGCATAAAAACCATATCAACACACCTTTGCAAGTATCTTTTAAATTTGACATGTAATTTTTTTGTTGGATAAGTTAAATTATAAATAGTGTTTAAAATAAAATAATTATTTTACATATAAATTAAAATAATATATATGTAATTTTTTAGGTTGTAATAGGAGACAATACCATATTTTTCTTAGCTAGATTATGAACCATCCTTTAGCTCATATATTAATATAGCTACTTCTTGATGTTTATATATACAAAAGTAATTTTGAATGTTATAAGCTGTCATTTATGTAGATGCATGTAATTTTATATAGTTTCTTGACTAATGATGATATTTTGTTTGTTTCATTTGTTTTCCTCATTTGAAACTCCTCCATCTATATGGGTAGGAGCAAACATAGGCATTGCTAATGTGATTTCATTTTTACAACAACTTTTTGAGGTGTGAGAGCTTGTAAATTATGTTTAAGTGTAAATATTGATTTGTTTTAATAAATGTTCTTAGTATTTGTAAAAATAAATAATGTGAATATATTATCTATGTAAGATTTTTTAATGACATTTGATACTCCTATTCAAATGATTAACAAAGGTGACACATGGTAAAAGATAATTTCATTTTTTAATTTATCTATTTTATCTATATTATTTAGTTAGTTGGTTTAAACATTTATATGCACTTAAATTTTTAATTTTAAATAACTTTGAGTTAATTTTGAAGTTTTATTTTGTATATATACATTTGTAGGTTCCAACACCTTCAATTATCATGAGTAGGGTATCGAATCCTAGTATTTTTTTACTTTCAAACTCCTTGTGAGATACAACCTACCATTGACCCTATTGAACATCAGAGGAAAATTGAGGATGACCACCAGATTGTGGTAAATTCATCTAAATTAAAAAAAATTGTATCATTTTAAAAGTAACTTTTGAACTTAGTTTCATGACCATGACTATATCCACTATATAAAGTTTCTGATAATATATTGATATGAATAGGTTTAGTTACTAAGATGAGTTTTGAGCATTAGAGGACCCATAGTCAGATATTGAAGGAATATTAAGTATCTAAGTGAGCTCCATCTGTCAGCAAGGTGTCTGAGGGAGAGCCTTTAATGAGCAAGGAAAAAGAAAGGGAGGATTTTTATGATTAGGATATGTCTTATGACATTTTATTGTATACCTATATGTCAATGTATGCCTATTTGTAATTGTAAAACTAAATGGCATTGGCCTGAAATTATATTATTAAGTTCACATTTTATATTCCTTTAATAATTATATATGTACATACATATAAACATACATTTGACCTTATTGTAATTATTTTGAACATATTATTATTTTAAGTTCATTATTTTATTAGAACTCTACACATAGATATAATCATTGCCTCAAATTATATGATCATAAGGCACATGTCATCAAAATAAGCTAATCACATCCTTCATTATTTTTATCTCAAATGTCACTAATCATATAGAATATGGTTGGCCTTCAGTTGATTATGGATCATTTTTATGGACATATGTCCACCATATCTTCTTTTGGTATTATTAATAAGTTATAGTAAGATTTTCAATGCCCAAGTAATGGCTTCCTATCATAATTTTAAATAAATAGTGATCTTGTACTTCATATACATAAAGGTGTGTTAATTTTTGGTATTTTCATTTATGGATGGGCATGAAAATTAGATGGATACACCGTGGAGTGACACTATAATAATTATATTATGTGATGTATTAGTTCATTGTATTATATGCATACGAATGAGTGCTATTAAAAAAAATAATTAGTCAATGCTACATAACCATCTGGTAGTTGTTGTTATTTTAAGTCTTAGTCAAACAAAAAAACTCATATTTACAATCCATAGTTAGAGATCTACATGTTCAAAAATTATTGGGTGAAACCTAGATAACTACTACAATTATTTATGGTTTTTTAATTCAATATCAGGGGCACATGAAGTAGTCAAAATTATATTAAGTATGAAATGTGTTTTTAAACATTTTATTATAGTTTCAGTGGAATATATAAACAAATCTAAACATGCATGCCAAGTCATTAAAATTGATATAGAGGTGGACTTGTATACAAAAATTGGCATGGTTCATTTTGGTAAATGCCAAAAGGATTCTTGGTTCATTTTGGTAAATTCCAAAAGGATGTTTATATAGTCTCATTGTGTTTTAACTAAAATTGCACTATATTAACCCCTATTTCCATGTTCATCCCACTCCATATACTCCACTACCACCCTCCTTCATTGTATATATTTCCATGTTTACATCTCTTATATTTGCCATACACTACATATGCTAGTTATCTTTTAAATTATTATTTTTTAAACAAATATATATATATATATATATATATATATATATATATATATATATATATATATATATATGTTTATTGTTTTTAATATATTTATATTTTTTTAAATTATCTTGTATCTATCATTGGAGGATAGAACCTTATCTAGATTCTGAGAGATTTATACTTGTAGAGAATAGTCAAAATATTTTCAATGAAATTATGGATGTGTTTAAATCTTTTTATCAGTATGTATTTAATTCTTATATTTATCACCACTTGAATACAAATAAGGAATTTAGTAAAATAACATTCCATTCAAAAATGTTTCATTTTATGAGGAGGCAAAAATGAACCAATCTGGAAATACATTTAAACATAAAGTATTTAGTGAAAATATATAAAAATTTAAACATAAATAAATAATAAACATAGTCTTTAAATATTAAAAAAATTACAAATTTTTATCATTTATTATAATTATTCTTATTAAATAAGTTTATTTATATTTGTTAAGTTACATGATTAAAATGTCTAATAGGGATTTGACTCCTTAATTTTTAACCCCCTTGGAATACTTAGAGATAAAATTCACCAATTCAAATTCCTATGATAGTGAGTCACCTTTATTGAATTCACACTTATGACTCTATCAATTAATTTAAACACTTATAACATAATAGATATATGACATGGTCAAATATCAAATATGGTAGATACTAACATAGAGGATGTTCCTCTTTTAGGTCCATTAATCACATCAAACATTGTGTATATTGAGTGGGAATACATATTCATCCCCTTGATGTCAACTTCAATGAATACTTTAAACCAAGATGGCGCTTTTTCACAATCCTCATTATAAGTGATTAAAGCATTGGAGGAAAAAAATATCTCATTGAGAAGAACACCTAAAATGCATCCAAATATGTTCTTGATTCATAATATTTCGTGCATAACCCTCTTGCATTAGAGGTATCATTTCAACCCTTGACACCACACTTTGAGGCACTAAAATTTCCAACTTATGAGAAACGTGAAGGGTGACCCTGAGCATAACCAAGAAATGAAACTCCTTGCATTAAACAAGATAACATATGGGGCCACTATATTGGCCTCATCCAATAAAAAATTTAAGATCAATATATCTTAAAAAGTTAATCTGAATGAACCAAAATGTGATACCAATCAAACAATGAACACAACAATACCACATCGAGTTGTATTACATAATGTACCATGCAAAAATATTATTAGATTCATAATATGTCCACCATATCTTATTTTTTTAGTATTGAATATATACAACAAGATTTTTAATGCCCAAATAATGGATTCCTATCATAATTTTAAATAACTAATGATGTTATACTTCATATACATAAATATTTGTTAATTTCTTATATTCACATTTATAGAGAGGCATGAAAATTGGATGGATGCACCATGGAATGACAATATGATAATTATATTATGTGACGTATTATTTTATTTTATTATATGCATATGGATGAGTTTTACTTAAAATGTTAATGAGTCAATACTACACACCCATCTGGTATTTGTTTCTATTTTGAGTCTTAGCCAAATGAAATGACTCATATTTATAGGACATAGTTAGAGATCTACACTTTCAAGAAATCTTTGATGAAATCTAGAAGATTATTGACTATTTTTACCAAAAGTCAAAATAAGTCAACCCTACATAGTAAAAAAAATTATATATGGGTCTATTAGTATGTAATAGGGTGTGTCATGGTCTTATTTGATGTTATTTAATGTGCTACTAACTGTGGTCATAGTTAAATCTAGTCCTAAGTCATTCCATGTCACTTATGGGTCATATTTGAGTCATTAATGAGTTTGTATAGTTTAATAGTATAAAAGTGTTTCAAACTCTCCTTAAACATCCAATATGTTATATCTTATCAATCATTTCATTACTAGCTAAAAAACTTGCAGGTTCCTAAATAAAATCAAAAAAATAGTTGAAAAAGGAGGATTTGGGTAGTTGTACAGGTTTTAAAGGAGTGTGTCACATGTGGAAAGATTATATAGTGGTTATTAAACTTCCATAAACTCATAAATGTTTTATCTACTTTGGAAGTCTCAAAAAGGACTAAAAACCATTTCACTTCTCTATCGCTCTTCTTAGGATGAAAAATTGGTCAATAGGTTTTCTAATGATATGGCTAGTAGGAGAGGTTTTAGGTAAAATTATCTTTTGGGGTTTTATTAAAATCAATAAAATTCCATTTAATTTTATGAGTTCAAATATTGTTTTCCCATTCTTTATGAAACATTCTTAATAAGTTGACTGTTCATTTCTCCATACTAATCCCCACACCCTATAGGTTTTCTTCTTATTTGAGTTCTTATTTACAAACTAACAAATTAAATTTATTAAAAATTATGTGAAAATACTTATTTCATGGTTTTAATCCTTTTTTTAATGTTTGGATGTGATTTTATGATCTCAATCTTCTCAAGTTGTAGGTTGAGTATACTAGTGGAATTGCATGCATGATCATCAACTATAGAGTTTGTCATTTCTTGTAGTGGTTTCAAGAAGAGTTTTATTGATATTTAATTTTTATTATATGTAATTTAATTAACCTATCCTTATAATATCATCTTAAAAAGGTTTCACATCAATTTCATATAATGATCAAGAGTATAGTCATCTTTCGCATAGTCAAGTTCCTACAAGTATCCATCTATAGTCATAGTGTATGAAGGTTTTGAGAACATCCATGGAGATGTAATGAAGAGTATCAAGAGATTATACACACTATTTAACATGATAAGTTAATCAAATCCCTTCAAATTACATGTGATGGATTTTGATAACCAATTCATTCCCTAACACAATCATGCACCATTGATGGACACCTACAGGTGTCCCATAGAAGATAATCACATTGGAATGGAAATATTTGGGTTTTAACTCCTTAAATGTGTAAATTATCCATTTTAGGATTGATCAAAAGTCTATGACTGGTTGGAGAACCATATAATATACATGTTTCCCATATCTCTATTCACTTCCCTATATACTGCATGTTCACGTACAAGTGGCTCTTATAGAGACTTGAAGGTGTTACATGAAGGAGTCTACGCATATTGTAGATATTCATAGAGTTTGAGAGGTTGGGTAATTCCATAATAATCATGTTTAGGTCATAGATTGGTAGGTAGGTTTGAAGAGTCATATTCAAATTGGAGAAACTAAGTCTAGGGATCCATTACCTTATAAAATCCAAAATAAAGCCTTGTCCACTTTTGGTTCCACCATATAATAAAGTGACATGGAGTCTAGATGAATTTTAATGCATCCATATTTTATAATTCATATATGGGTAAAAAAAATTAAATGGAGGTGAATGTTGACTCAAATAAGTGATGAAAAAGAGGCCTCCATTCTTGACATTCTTATATTTTGTACATGGTCAATGTTCTCTGTAGTACTTTGAACTCTGAGTGACCTTACATCCCTTGGAAAGAAATAAGGAGTATGTCCTCATGGTAAGTGACCTTATTTAGTTGATAATGGAACTAATATTTCAAGGATAGTCTTAATAATTTGAAATCTATGGTTTCAACTCATATCACACCTTACAAGACCTCCTTTTGGCCCAAGAAAGTACACCCATATGTTTCAAAGAAAGGTAAAATAAAACCTAAAGGTTGAGTGACAATTTTAAACTATAGGCATGATATGAGTATATTTAACTCATTAAATGAGACTAAATTATTTCAAGAGATCCTAAACATGAAATGGACCATGAATAACATTTTACAAGTGTACTTTTGCCCTTAAAAGGGTCACTACAGTCAATTATAATGTGATAGTGCAATAACAAATGACATTTTGGTCATATCACAGGTATATAAGCATGAAGTGAGTTAAAATGAAGTTTAAAGTGTCCTTTATGACTTTAATGGAATCATATAAACTTGACACTAGGTCTAATATGAAATTGTCACTTACATGGATCCCTTCTTTGAGATAAAACATAGTGTGCATTTGAAATGCCAACTAAGCCTATCAAAGTAGAGGGTATGCATTGAAGAGTTTGGATGAGGTTTTGGTTGAAATATTTTGGATCATACTCACAATATTATTTACCATTACATGATATTTTCATCACATTAAAATAGATCATGGAGGGGTTTCACATGTAACCTACAATCATACTCACTAACCCTGCATAGTCAATGAGTACCATTGAAGTTTGCCTTGGGGTTTGTGAGAATCGGAGGTGATATTGATGTGAAAAAATCCTAAATTTTTTTCACATAGGATAATCATCACTTTTAAAATCATCTCATACTTTTGTTTTTCCTGAGGTAATAGGGGAAGTGCCCCCTTTTTTATGTCAGACATAGGGCATTCCCAAGAGGACAAACCTTGCAAGTTTAGAAACCAAAAGGCAAGAAGTGAGTTTAAAGGTGTTGAAACCTTATATTGATATTTATTAATATATTTTATACATTAATGAACATTATGGTCTCATAGTACTAAAGAGTACAACATAGTGGCCCTAACTCACAAGTATGTAGTCGAGTCCTACTAGACCTAGACTAGGCTTACTACCTAAATGGGGTCTAACACCACTTATAAGGTATAATTAACATAAAAAGGCATTTAATGACCTTAATTTGGATATATAAGGTGATTTTAAGCCTTTTATTTGTAGATAAATCCATGAATGAGTCATTTATTGACTTGAGAACATGACAGGGTGCATAAATGCCTTAAAGAACTTGAGAGGCCAAGTTTATAAGCTCAAATCAATACATATGCTTAACATGGGAGATTTAGGAGTTATGATATGTTGTATAGGGTCATAAACCTACATTTTTTGGAATTTTTTTGAAGATTGGATGTCACATTTTTATGAATAATCCTTAAGGGGTAAAGCCAATAAAAACCCTCCAAAGCCATTATTAATGCCATGATGGATAAATAAAGATTAAAATGCATATATATGAGATATTTTGGGTATGAAAATAATTTAAACTTATAGAGGACTCCCCAGGGCTTCTTCCCATTAGATTGACTTGTACCTTATTTATATGGATAGGGTACATAATGGCTTCTCTTGATAGTTTTTTATTTTTTTTAGGTACATAAGGGTTTTAAAATATGAGGATCACTTTTTAACATATGTTGAGTCCTAATATAACTCTTCATATCCATTTAATGATTTATAAGATCACATAATTACCTCTACAAGCACCTCCACTTTAGCTAGTCTAAATTGGCATAGTGAATAGAGAGTGATCACCAAGTGAGAAGGTGATAACTCAAATTGAGAGGACTTTTAAGGTTTACCTGATGGATATAGAGACTTTAAGACCCTTGAAAAGTTTCATACCCTCAATTTTATGGATTGGTTTGATAAATTGAAAACCAACTTGGTGCCAAGTATGAAGGATGAGTGAAAGAAGGGTGATTATGATTGAAGGCAATGAAAACACTTGGATAGAAGAATATAAATGATTAGGGACACATCCAATGCATGTTTTATCTTTTCCATAACCCACTAATCATAGTGCACATGTGTAAACTATTCCTATTCTGATGTGGATCATTCAAGGAAGGCTAAATGATGAAGGTAGTTTCCAAACATGTAGTTAAATAATCTTATGCCAAAATTGAAGAGTTTCATGCCTTGGAGGGACATTTGTCCAAAGATACCTTTCATGTTCTATCTCATACTTGATTATTATGTATATTTAACTCTATCTCTTAGATTTACACCTATTCTTGTGACTCTTGGACTTCATTCTTCTCTCTCCTCTCTCACATTCTATAAGTACTAACCTTTTTGGCTCTTGTATAATAATTCCACACCATGTATGGATAATCCCTAATGGTTTAATTTTTAACTTTACCTTTGAATAATATATGAAATATTTATTTGAGTTCATAAACATCTTGTCTAAGTGTGTGAAGTAATGAATGGTGAAGTCTAGTGATAAGCATCTATCCTTACTTCTCCTTATTGTTTCATGTCTAATGCAAGAAGTTCTCATTATAACAAGTCATATGGAATGTATCTAGTGTATTTTGCTCCATTAAAGTGTTCAAGTATCACTAGATTCTAAAATCTGATATATTGTCTACTTACCTTGAGTTGTCTCATGCATATCACCTCTGTATTGAAATACTAATGTTAAAACATCTTAAGACTTTGAATCTAGTATGTAGGTATTATTTCCTAGTGAAAGAAGTATGATAGAATTATATAAATACTTATGGTGTATCACCCCCTTATATTAGTTTCCTTTCATGCATATTTATTCCTCTTTTCCCAAAATTAATCAATTAGATTAGTTATAATCACTTCAAGGTAAATTCAGGGAGATAACCCTTAAACCTAGAGGTCTACCTCTACTATAGGCAACTCACATGCCTAGAGATATTATAATGTTTCCAAAATCATATAGTAGGCTTGAAAAACCTCCTCTAGGGTGAATTATTTGGTGATAACATTTTTGGCATACCTGATGGGACCCATTGTCCTAAAGACAAATTGTTAAGGTGAGTTTTGGTCTTTTAAAAATATTAGCTACATATTGGTGTGATGTTGAGCATTTGGTAAATCCATTCAAGGTAAAATATTATTATATACCATTGTTTTGTCATATATTTTTGCTCATAATTCATATTCCTTACTAGGTCATCTTATAGTAGAGTTGTCAATCCTATCAATCCACCTCTTCAACCTAAACTTCTTCTTGAA
Source organism: Torreya grandis (assembly GCA_037957365.1). Classification (NCBI taxonomy): domain Eukaryota; kingdom Viridiplantae; phylum Streptophyta; class Pinopsida; order Cupressales; family Taxaceae; genus Torreya; species Torreya grandis. The sequence continues at coordinate 5,451,233 of JARHVA010000357.1, read as the reverse complement.
GTTAAACACCCTTAGCCTATTCTACCCTTTGAAGAGAAAGAGGACTTTACTATCCAAGAGGATCAAGAGAGGTAGGAATATCTTGAATAAAATATTTATATGAAACATTCCTTCTCAGTATTTAATACTAAAAATCCAATCCATCTTGCTTCCTATGATGACATTCCCCCTAATGCTACAAAGAGTGTTCCTACATTCAATGGTGAAGACCATGTTAATCCTAGTGAACACATCAAGGACATATCCAATTTTTTTAGTTTTCACATTGTCATTGAGGTCAACATTTCCATTAGTATCCTTTCCATGTCCCTTAGAGTTAAATAAATTGACTGGTATAATACTTTGCATGGTGGTTTCATTACAACATGGGATGAATTTGGAATGTTGTTAACTTCAAGATTTGAGGATGAGAGTGACCACACTTCACTCATTCACCAACTCAATGTCATCCAAAGATCCCCCAAGGAAAAAATTCATGAAATCAATGAGAGGTTCCAAAATAATTGGTATAGGTTGCCTCCTCCCATGAGACCACTTAGTAACTTTGTCTTCCCTACATACTTGAGAGTCATTGTTACTGATATTTCCATCATGCTATAATCCATAGGTGGCTTTACTCTACATGAGGCATATGACATTTCCATAAGAAATGAGAATGAACTCATTCAAGAAATAAAGTTTCCTCAAAAAAAATCCATGCTTCTACTACCTAATGTTCCCACTGTTTCTCCAAACATTTCCCAAGTTTTTAATGTTAATGCCAAGTCAAGGACTACTCCTAAGAAGGCAGATGATGCCATGGATAAAGATGTAAGAATTAAAACTTTAGAACCTAAGCTTAAGAAAGAAATAATTAAAAATGGTATGATTAAAAACCTTTATCCCTATCATAAATAATATGGTCAACAATATGGGAGAGGGAATGGTCAAGGGAATCCTAATTTCAACATGTTTGCCAATGCATACAATCCCAATTTCACCTCTAACATAGGAGAGATAGTACCGGTACATAAAAATTTGATCCAAGGATAAGATTAGAAATAAGAAAAAATCATGGATGCCAATGAGAGTTGAGAACTAGATCTAGTTACTCAAGGAGGAGTCACTCCTCTACTATCATCAGAAGATGAAGTCTTAATGTAAGGAAGTGAAGGTTGGTAGGCTCAAGGAGAAATCTTCAATAACTTATTAGTGGAAGACACTTATGTGCTTAACCAAGGAATATTTTTTATAAAAAAACACAAGAACTAAGAGAAAGGATATAGGTGATGATAATATTGTGCTTACAAGCTCACCTAACACTCATCTAAGGCAACAAGGCATGACTACAAGCATGGTAGTCCCTAACACTCCTGCACCTTCTCCAAATCAGAATGTGGGAAGGTCTAATCAAATTAATTAAATAACTCAAGTTTAAACAAATTATTTTCCTCCAAGGACTAAATAAAATGTAAGAAATTTTGATCTAAACATTGTATATTCATTAAATAGTGCAAACGCATCCATTTCCCTTTAGGATGTCCTTTATATGCTTAGCCAAAAAGAGCTCTTGAAAAAATAGTTGTCTACTATCCATGCTAGTCCTTCATCATCAATAAATGGTCATAGACATGTTTATATTAAAAATTCCCATAAAAAAATTATGTAACCATATACCAAATATGAGAATCCTCCACCTTTCTACCTCACTCTCATAGTGGGAGATAAATTAGACCACAACTATATAGTTGATTGTGGAGATAACACTTCGGTGATGCCCAAGGTTTTAGATGATAAATTGGGTATAAAGTATGAAAAAAATAGAAAAAGAGTGATTTATTTATATGGTAAACCTTCCAAGACAATAGGATTTATCAAAGGGCTGAAGGTTTTCTTGCATGATTGTCCTAGTTTCCCCATCCTTTAAGACATTGTTGTTGTGGACTTGCCTACTCATTTTGCAATCTGCCTTTCAAGAGATTTTATAGCTAATATAAGAGGATAAATCTTATGTGATTGGTCCATATTATCCTTAAATATAATATATGTAACTAAGGTGACCATAAAAAATCATCCTCTTGCTAGATTCTACATTGATCCTTATATAGAGGCAAGTTACAGCCTAAATTATGTTATCAATGAGAGATAAGAGTCTATTGTGGATGATAGTTCTTATTCCAATATTGAAGGAATATATAACTTGTTTATATATTAGTATGGTGTAGATGATTATGAACATGATCCTTAAACCTAATTTGAACAAACTAATCTGATTACCTACATCATCCATGAGGGAGTATTTAAGTAAGTTGAGGTAACAATTGAGCACTCCTCACAAGATACTAAAGTAAACTATTTTATTCATGTATATGATGATTATATATTTAATATAATGATAAATCACTATGATGAGAATAACCATGTAATCTTACCTGTAATTGATGAAGCAACCCTTAAAGATGACACTCACAAGGAAGAAGATGATCTATGACAAAGGTTCAATGCCATATGTCAATAATTTGATCGATTGGTTAGGAAAACTTATCTTCCAAAGAATCATATATATAATGTCAAGTTTATTGATAAGCCTAATGATAAATTTGGTGAATGTCTCACTAAAAATGTAAGAGAATGCCTTTTTAAGCATGAAGGTGAGTGTCATACTATTGTTCAAGAGGTTGTAGTCTTAGATGAGTCCCATGAGTCCAAGGTAGATTTGGTTATGATTAAATAATATTCAAGATATAAATCTAAAGTAGAACCACATTTATAGGTGTTGGAACATGAGGAAGAGGGACTTGATGATCATTCACATCAAGTATATTCTAACCTAGAATATGGAACGATTGATGTAGTTGTCATGTCTCCCAATTTATAGTTTGAAGAATATCAAGTGGATATGATAGCTATCAAAAAGGTTGTAGATCCAATCAAGGTATTTTGAGGGTAGAAGAGAACATTCATAAAATATTAAGTAGTCTACTCTCAAGCATGAGAATATATAGGTATGGTAAGCATCTTGACCATCTACATATTCAAGTGGTTGATGATGAGCATAATTCACATGCTAGATTACCTTCATGAAGTGACAAATATGAAAGAGGAACCATATTTTACCCTTGTTCAATTATGGTAGGATTCCTTTCACCTCAAGAGTGAGGTCTTGTAAATATTAGATTAAATGGATGTGTGTGTTCCATAATGTTCTTGATAACACATGTTTGTTTCCTTTGGTATGTCTTGTTTTATGTGTCTTTCCTTTGTGTTTGGTGTGGTTTAAAAGTCAAATTTAGTTTCAAACTTGTGCATAGGTGACTCCATGAACCAATGGATAGGATTAGGCTACTAGTCATAGGTATAACAAGCATACCACCCCTAGGAAATTGATAAGAATGTTGACTATTTTGACCACAAGTCAAAATAAGTCAACACTCTATATTAAAAAATGATATAGGTGTATATTATTATATAATATGGTGTGAAATGGTCATATTTGATGTTATTTGATGTGTTATTAACCTTGGTCATAGTTAAATCTAGTCCTAAGCCATTTCATGTCACTTAAGGGTCATATTTGAGTCATTAATGAAGGTTTTATGGTTTCATATAGTATACAAGTGTTCAAAAGTCTCCTTCAACATCCAATATGTCATATAATATTATTAATGTTAGTACTACCTAAAAAACTTGTAGGTTCTTAACTAAAATTAAGAAATAGTTGAAAAAGGAGAATTTGGGTAGTTGTATAGCTTCCAAAGGAGTGTGGTACATGTGGAAATATTATACAATGTCTCTTAAACTTCCTAAACTCATCTTAACAATTTATATGCATTTGAAGTATTAAAAAAATTAAAAACCATTTCACTTCTCTATCATTCTTCTTGGCATGCAAAATTGATCAATAGGTTTTCTAATAGTACGACTAGTAGTAGAGGTTTCAAGTCAAATGATATTTTTGGGTGTTATTAAACTCATTACACTTATATTTCATGTTAGGATTTCAAATATTGGTTGCCCATGCTTTATGAACCATTCTTAAGAAGTTGACTTCTTTTTTGCATACTAATCCTCACACCCTATGGGTTTTCTTCTTGTTTGAGTTGGTACGTATAAAAAAATGGATGAAATTGATTTTATACTATGTGAACATCATTATTTCATGGTTTCCATCCTTTTTTAAATGTTTCTAGGTAATTTTATGAGCTTAAACTTTTGAAGTTATAGGTTGAGTATACTAGTGAAATTTCAGGCATGATCATCAACTATAGAGGTTGCCATTTTCTTTAGGGGTTTAAATTATAGGTATATTTATGTTTCATTTTTATTATATTTCATAGAATTTATATCTCTTTCCAAGATTATATTTAAAAGGTTTCACATAAAGGTCATACAACAATCAAGAGTACAGTCATGTTTCACACAATCAAGTTCATATAAGTATCCATCTACAATCATGATATATGAAGGTTTTAAGAACATGCATAGAGATGTAATGAATATTATCAAGAGGTTAGAAACACTCTTTAACATGAAAAATCAAGAAAATCCCTTGAAATTACATGTGATGGATTGTGATAACCAATTTAGTACCTAACATAGTCCTGCACCATTGATGGACACCTTCAAGTGTCCCATAGAAGATAATCATGTTATAATGTAAACATTTGTTTGGTTTGAACTCCTTTGAGGTGGAAAGGATACATTTGAGTTTTGATAGGTAGTATAGGACTATTTACAGAACCATTTACTATGCATCTTTCCCATATCTCTATTCACTACCCTGTATATTGCATGTTCACCTACTTGTGGCTCTCACAGAGGCTTGAAGGTGTTACATGAAGGAGTATAAGCATGTTGGAGATATTCATAAAGTTTTAGAGGTTTGGGAATTTCACAATAATCACGTTGAGTTAATATATTGGTAGGCATGTTTGAAGAGTCATGTTCAAATTAGAGAAACTAAGTTGAGGGATCCATTACCTTAAAAACTCCAAAATAGAGCCTTATCCACTTTTAATGCTACTATACAATGAGGTGACATGGAGTCTAGATGAATTTTAATGCATCCATATTGTATATTTAATTTAGGGGTAACACTTTGCAAATGTAGGTGAATCTTTGACTCTAATAAGTGATGAAAAAGAGGCCTCCATTCTTTACATTCTTATACTATACAAAGCTAATGTTCTTTGTAGTACTTTGAACTCTGAGTGACCTTACATCCCTTGGGAAGTAAGAAGGAATATGTTCTCATGGTAAGTGTCATTATTAAGGTTAGAATGGAACTAATAGTTCAAGTAAAGGTTGAGTAAGTTAAAATAAATGGTTTCAACTCATATCACACCCTATAAGACCTCATTTTGCCCAAGAAAGTACACCCATAGGTTTCAAAGAAAGGTAACATAATAGAACCTGAAGGTTGAGTGATAATTTCAAACTCTAGTCATGTTAGGATTATATTAACTCATTCAATGAGACCAAAGTATTTCAAGAGAGCCTAAACATTAAATGGGCCATGCATAACATTCTACATGTGTACTTTTACCCTCAAAAGGGTCACCTACAATCAACTGTAGTATGATAATGTACTAACATATGATAGTTTGGTCTTATCACAGGTCTCTGAGAATAAAGTGAGTTAAAATTAAGTTGAAATTGGAATTTATGACTTCAATGGAAGCATATAAACTTGACACCAGGTCTAATATGCAAATATCACCTACATGTATCCCTTTTATGAGGTAAAACAAAGTACATAGTTGTCTTGCCAACTAAGCTTATCAAAGTAGAGGGTATGCATTGAAGAGTTTGGCAAAGGTTTTAGATTAACATGATTGGAACATCCTCAAAATGGTATTTACCATTCCATGATATTTTAATCACATGAAAATATATCATGGAGGGGTTCCACATGTAACCTACAATCATACTCACTAAACCTGCATAGTTAGTGAGTACCATAGAAGTCTACCTTGGAGTTTGTGAGAATTAGAGGGGCTATTGATGTGAACCAATCCTACATTTTTTCACATAGAATAACCATCACTTTTATAATCCTCTCATACTTTTTTTTTATTGAGGTAATAGGGTAAGGGCCCTTTATTCTATCTTAGATAGAGGACACTCCCAAAAGGACAAACCCTGTAGGTTTAGTAACTAAAAGGAAAGAAGTAAGTTGGAAGGTGTTAAAACTTTACATGGAGATGTAGAAAGATGTGTTGGACATGAAATATTATGATGAAGTTCTCACAGTATTGAAGAGTCCAACATAGTTTCCCTAACTCACAGGGATGCAGTCAAGTCCTACTAGACCTAAACTAGGCCTACTACCAAAAGGGGGTCTAACACCACTTCTAAGGTCTAATGAGCATCCTAAGTCATTGAAGGACCTCCATAGGGAGATATAAGGTGATTTTGACCCTTTGATTTGTAGAGAAAGTCATGAATGAGTTAAATAAGCTAAAGTATGGGGCCACTATATTAGCCTCATCCAATACAACATTTAAGATCAATCCATCTTACAAAGTTAATCTGAATGAACCAAAATGTGATACCAATCAAATAATGAACATGATAGTGCCACATCAAGTTGTATTACATAATGCACCATGAAAAATTATTACTAGATTCATTAATAGTCCACCATATCTTCTTTTGTTAGTATTGAATAGCTACAACAAGATTTTCAATGCCCAAATAATGTCTTCCTATCATAATTTTAAATAACTAGTGATGTTTTACTTCATATACATAAAGGTGTGTTAATTTATTGTATTCACATTTATGGAGGCATGGAAATTGGATGGATGAACCATGGATTGACACTATTATAATTATATTATGTGATGTATTAGTTCATTTTATTATATGCATATGGATGATGTTTACTAAAAAAATTAATTAGTCAATGCTACACAACCATCTAGAAGTTGTTGTTATTTTGAGTCTTAGTCAACTAAAAAAACTCATATTTATAGGCCATAGTTAGAGATCTACACTTTTAGGAATGATTGGATGAAACCTATATAACTACCATAATGGTTTATGGTTGATTAATTCAATATTAGGGAAATATGAAGTAGTCAAAATTAAATTAAGCATGAAATGTGTTTCTGAATATTTGATTGTAGTTCAAGTGGCATATATAAACAACTCTAAACATGCATGTAAAGTCATTAAAATTGATTTAGAGGTGGACTTGTATACAAAAATTGGCATGGTTCATTTTGGTAAATTCTAGAGGGATTCTTGTTATTCATATGGTTGGAGGATAAAATCTTATCTAGATTCAGAGAGATTTAGACTTGTAGAAAATAGCCAAAATATTTGCAATAAAAGTGTGAATGTTTAAATCTTTTTATTAGTATGGATTTACTTATTCTATGTATCACCACTTGAATATGAATAAGGAATTTAATAAAATAAAATTCCATTAAAAATGTTTTATATTATGAGGCAAAAAAACTAACCACTCTGGAAAAACTTTTAAACATAAACTATTTAGTAAGACTATTTAAAGATTTAAAAATAAATATTAAACATAGTTTTTAAATATAAAAATAATTATAATTTTTTTATCACTTATTATAATTATTATTATTAAATAAGTTTATTTATATTTGTTAATTTACATGATTAAATTGTCTAATAGAGATTTGACTCCTTAATTTTTAGCCCCCTAGAATACTTTTGAGATGAAATTCACCAATTCAAATACTTGTGATAGTGAGTCACCTTTCTTAAATTTACATTTGTGACTATATCGATTAATTTAATCACTTATAACACAATAGACATGTGACATGGTCAGATATCAAATACGATAGAGACCAATATGTAAGATGCTCCTATTTCAAATCCATTAGTCACATCAAACATTGAGTGTGCATTAAGTGGGAATACATATTCAGCACCCTTGATGTCAACTTCGATAAATACTTTAAACCAATGTGGGGATTTTTCATAATCCTCATTAAAAATGATTAAAGCATTGGATGAAAAAAATATCTAATTGAGAATAACACCTAAAAGGCATCCAAATATGTGATTTATTCACAATATGTCTTGCATAACCCTCTTGCATTAGAGGTATCATTCAAACCCTTGCCACCACATTTTGTGGCACTGAAATTTCCTACGTATGAGAAACATGAAGGGTGACCCTAAGCATGAATAATAAATAAAACTCCTTGGGTTAAATAATTTAAATTATGGGGCCACTACATTGGCCTCATCCCATATAGAATTTAAGATCAAACCATATTAAAAAGTTAATCATAATGAATCCAAATATGATACCGATTAAACAATGAACATAGTAGTGCCACATTGAGATATATTGTAGAATTTACCATGTAAAAAAATTAATAGATTCACAATATGTCCAATATATATTATTTTGGTAGTATTGAGTAGTTACAGTAATATTTTCAATTCCCAAATAATGGCTTTGTATCATTATTTTAAATAACTAGTGATGTTGTACTTCATATACATAAAGGTGTGTTAATTTCTTGTATTCACATTTATGAAGAGGAATGGAAATTGGATGGATGCACCATGGACTAAAAATATGGTAATTGTATTATGTGATGTATTAGCTCATTTTATTATATGCATATAGATGATGTTTACTAAACAAATTAATTAGGCAATGTTACATAGCCATCTAGCAGTTGTTATTTTGAGTCTTAGTCAAACAAAACAACTCATATTTACAATCCATAGTTAGAGATCTAGACTTTCAGGGATTTTTGATGAAAACTAGATAACTACCATAATGGTTTCTAGTTGTTTAATTCAATATCAGGGGCATATAAAGTAGTCAAAATTATATTAATTATGAAGTGTGTCTCTTAACATTTGATTATTGTTCAAGTAGAATATATAAACAACTCTAAACATACATGCCAAGTCATTAAAATTGATTCAAAGGTGGACTTATATACAAAAATTGGCATGATTCATTTTGGTAAATTCTAGAGGGATTCTTGTTATTCCTATGGTTGGATGATAAAACCTTATCTAGATTCAGAGAGATTTAGACTTGTACAAAATAGTCAAAATATTTGCAATGTAATTGTGATAGTGTTTAAATATTTTTACCAATATGGATTTACTTCTATTTATTACCATTTTAATATGAATAAATAATTTATTAAAATAAAATTCTATTCAAAAATGTTTTATTTTATGAGGAGGCAAAAACTAACCACTCTGGAAAAATATCTAAATATAAATTATTTAGTAAAAATATTTAAAGATTTAAACATAAATAATAATAAATAATAAATATAGTTTTTAAATATAAAAATAATTAAAAAATTTATCGTTTATTATAATTATTCTTATTTATTTATATTTTATAATTTACATGATTAAATTATCTAATAGGGATTTGAATTCTTAATTTTTATACCCCTAGAATACCTTTGAGATAAAATTCACCAGTTCAAATACCTATGATAGCGAGTCACTTTTCTTAAATTTACATGTGTGACTCTATCAATTAATTTAAGTGCTTATAACATAATAGACATGTGACATGGTTAGATATCAAATATGATAGAGACCAATATGGAGGACATTCCTATTTTAGATCCATTAATCACATCAAACATTGAGTGTGCATTAAGTGGGAATACATATTCATCCCCCTTGATGTCAACTTCAATGAATACTTTGAACCAAGGTGGAGATTTTTCACAATACTCATTACAAATGATTAAAGCATTGGAGAATTTTTTTTATCTCATTGATAAGAACACCTAAAAGACATCCAAATATGTGCTTCAATCACAATATGTCTTACATAATCCTCTTGAATTAGAGGCATCATTTCAACCCTTGCCACCACACTTTGTGGCACTAAAATTTCCTACTTATGAGAAACATGAAGGATGAACCTGAGCATGATCAAGAAATGAAGCTCTTTGAATTAAAAAAGATAAAGTATGGGGCCATTACATTGGAATTGTCCAATAAAAAATTTAAGTTCAATCCATCTTACAAAGTTAATTTGAATGAACCAAAATGTGATACCAATCAAACAATGACATGACAACTCCACAACGAGCTGTATTACAAAATGCACCACATAGAAAAATTACTAGATTCACAAAGCCTTTGGTGTTTCTTATTAATAAGTTGAATGATTGTCAACTCTTATCTCTCCTTTCACCTATATAGGTTGATATGGGTAAACCTCTTCCATGGGGGTATGATGAGAATGCATAATGTGATTTCCACCAGGGCCATAGGCATTCTACTAACAGATTATTTTCCTTGAGATATAAGATTTAGAACTTATATGAGTCCCAATAAATTACACTTGATGGGTTTCCTACCATGGGTTTTGGATCACATATAGAGTATCATAAGAATTAGAAAATATTTAATAATCTACTATAAGATTGTACACTAAAAATTACAAAAGTTCAAATATGGAAATAGAAGTAAAATTATCATCATGGGACTTTGGAACCGATGGTAGTGATTTATAATTAGGATCTTGCATAATATTAAGTGGATTTTCATCCACATTTTTTGAAGATGTAACATTAATAGTATCTTTAGGAGAAATAAGTGGTGGTGGTGGTGGTATACTTGAGAGTACATCATAACTAGGCATAGTAGGCATACATAGAATAGATGGTGTCTTTGGAATATATATGTCCACTTCAATTTTTTCATCTAAATTATAAACCCAATATTTCTATTTGTCACTTTTAACTTCTTTAGTACCATTTTAACAAAAATAATTTATCCATTGCAATCACCAAGATAAAATGTGATCAACCATAATTGAGCTCCTTATCTAGCTAATACCAATGCCCCTAAATCGAAACCAAGGGAGTTACAGTTTTGATGTATAAATTACATGCTAAGAGGCTAACCCTTTACATCAAGAATGCAATCCATCATAGACTAAAGCATTTCATGGTGATTCAAATCCCGATCGGTCTATGACCATAATTACCTTAGATGAACTTATTTTGAAATTATTTTGACATTGTCAAGGGGTTTCGAATTAATAAGTTTAAATGTCAATTTACACTCTTTCAATTTACATAACCCCTCTTACCAATACTTATATACATACATATGTTATGGTGTGTGTGTGTGTGTGTGTGTGTGTGTGTGTGTGTGTGTGTGTGTGTGTGTGTGTGTGTGTGTTATCATAATATGTCTATATATTAAAATGAGTAATATTATATTTAAATTATATATTTTATATAATATATTTTAATATTATATTATATAATATATATGTTAATATAATTTATAAATCAAATTATAATTATATATTATATGTTTCAATATAATATACTTAAATTTATAATATATAATATTATAATATTATATTACATTATATAATACATATTTTTAGTATGTATTTTAAATAAATATTATATATTTTAATATAATATATATATAAAAATTATTTAAATATATTAAATATATCACTTACCTTAAATTTGACTTGACTACTCCTGAGGTGCATTTGCATTCAAAAATAGGTAGGAGTCCCCAACTAATTTGAAATTTAAGTTTACTTTACAAAATGGGATCTATATAATTTCATCACATTTTTAAGAGGGATAAAAATTGTTGAACATGTCTGACCATATACTTATTCTTATTTTTTTTCTAAACATACATTGTAGAGCATTCATAGATCAAAATAGAGTAGGTTGTAAAGTGTCCTAAGCATTGACCATGTTTGTTACTATCATTTCTACAAAACCTTATTTTCAGGTAATTAATCTTAATAATGTTTAATATATTTTTTTACTTTATCTAGAATGTGTGGTTTAATTGAGTTGACTTGGCCCTTTTATTCATTGTTTATCACTTTATGTTATGAAATCACTAAGATTCAGATAATCTACCTGGATTATTGTTATGAAATGGTTAAAATAATGAAATGGTGGAGATTAGATTTATTTAATGCTTGCTACTATTGATTATTATTTATTTTCTTGTGCGTGGAAAACCATTATGGACCCAAATGATGAATGGTAGGGTGATTCAAGATGACTTTTGTTAATAACTATAATCAAAGAATCTTTGTAACTAATATATTTAATAGTTTCAAATTTGAAAAATTATAGATAATAACCCAGACCAACCAAAAGGACTGAATTATAACCTGACAAGGACCCATTGATTTATAATTGCTCTTTCCACTTGGAATATGGTGAGATTAAGGACTAGATAATTTAAACAGAGTAATTATAACATTGATTAGTAATTAAATATAAATGTTTAATGCATGAGATTAACTTAGATATGGTGAGATTCACTTGACATCATTTATAGGTTCATATAAATTAATAATTTAGGATAATTAATATAGTTTATGTTCCCATTGGATGTCAAAATCCTATTTGAGTAGCCTCATTGGTGTAAAAAATACCTAGTAGTCAAATCATAATAAATAGATCCTTATTTAAGAACTCTCCAAGCATGTTAAATTAGTGTGAGATTAGTATGGTGATATTTGAGCAATTAATCTAGTGTTAAGGTGCCAATGTCGAATATAAAGATTGTGTTAAATTAATATGATAGAGATTAAAATGGTGACATTCAAATGAATCATATTATGCCAAGGTGTCAATGATGGTGTGCTTTAGAATTTAGTAAAGGGTCCATATTGACTTGAATGTCATCTTTCAGAAGTGATAAAGTTACCTATTTTTTTACATATAAACAGAATGCAGACTGTTTGTGTTTTGACATTAGTTTTATTATCCAATTATAAAGGCCAAAACATCAAATAAAAAGATAATTGACTTTGAAATAAATCTATCTTATTGGGGGATCGATATCAAAATACATGTGAAGATAACCCTACCATAATGGTAGGGTTATTTTTTATGAAATGAACCTCCATTCCACAAGATTAATGGTGAGTTTATTGTTTGAAGGGATTGTATTTTATATCCAGTAATTACTCTTTTAGGAAGTATACTTTTTCACATACAAAAGAGTCTTAATTTTAAGGAAATTATGATAATAGTCATGACATCATTGTGGAGTTAGAGATTATTCTATTTTAAAATCGGATGCTAAAATTTTGATGATGAAAATTGGATTTTAAAGCCCAACATGGAAAATAGAAATTATGTTATTGTGAGTCTTGTAAATAGTTGTAGTTGTATAAGTTTATACATTGTAAACAAGTTATAATAGTATTTTAGGTGCATTTAATATATATATATATATATATATATATATATATATATATATATATATATATATATATATATATATATATATATATATTCTATGTTTTATTTATACAACTCTACCATCCCCTATTTCATCTCTTCTTGCATGATTATTTAGTGTATTTCCATCACTATTGTTTGGTCTAGACTATCCCCATAGTCTTGGTCTTTTGTTTTACTTAGTGTTGTTGGTTTCTACCCACCTAAACCTGCACATTATGTTTTTCTACCATAAAGAGAAATCATACTTGGGAGTTAGTTGACCTTCCATGTATAAGATAAAAACCACTCATGAAGGAAAGATAGAGAGGCATAAATCAAGACTAGTGGTGAATGAATATGAGAAAATCCTAGACATGATTACATTGTGATGTTTGCACTCGTAACAAGGCTAGAAATGGTGAGAATAATCCTAGCCATTGCTACTCAACATAGATTTATAAATGAGGATGTATAACAAAACACCAAGATAAAATTTATAATAAATGGTCTAAAAAAGTATAAATAAAACTTTGAAATGTATACAGTGAATTTTTAAGACCAAAAAATCATGACCATAAACTCATAATGGCCTTCATATATTCAGAATGTTTTTTAGGTGTGTCCTCTTCACAGTTTAAATATTATGATATATAGAGTGAAGATATAACTTGGTAAAATAAATAGGTACATGAAATTCATATATAAAATCATAAATTAATTTAATATGAATATTATCTTTGATGGTATACTTTTTTATTTCTCTATATTCTAGGCACATCCTCTAAGTTTCATCCTTCTTATGGACCATGAACATCAAGGAGGAATATTTACTTTGGTTGTGTTTGATAATTCTTACCTCCAACCTATCCTATATCATATTTTCAATTTCATTCTTATAAGCATAGGGATACATATATGGTCTGATTTCAAGTGGTCTAATACCTATAATTAGTCTGATGGCATGATCATGTGCTCTTCTTGATCAATGTCCTTTTGGTATGGTACCAAAAATAACATAATGGTCATCTAACACCAATTTTAATTCAATATGGGTAGAATCCTTGGTTGGTTTAAATTTTATAGAAAATAGTCTCACAATAATTACTTTTCACCTTTTTTTATCATCTTCATCATTTGGTGAAAACTAACCAGTTGTGTAGGTTTAGCCAATAAACCATGTAGTTCAAATATCCTGCCTTCTAAATGAATGAACATGAATAGTTACTCAAAATTCATCTCAATTGTGCATAAAGTGGTGAGCCATTACAATCTAAAAAAATGTGAGCCCCATCCATGATAATATAAAACATAAGATAATATAATAGGTAGTCTGCCATAGTAAGCTTTATACTATGGTATTTACCAAAATAATTGACTATACCCCCACCTATAATTAGGATTTGAAATTATATAATTGGGTAAATTAAATATTTCAAATGAGTAACCAACTTATTTTTGATGAATTTGTGTGTACTCCTAGATTAAATAAATATATTCAACTTCTATTTATTGAGGAAACCCACCATCTTAATATTTAGAGGAGTACTAATAGATAAAAATGCATGACAAGAAATAGTAGGTTGAGAATATTTAAATTCATCCTTAGGTCCTTCTAGACCTATACTTGAGGTATCTTCATATTATTTAGAAAGTATAAATAGCCATTACTTCTCAACACAAATTTATAAATGAGGATATATAACAAAACACCAACACAAAATTTATAAGAAATGGTCTAAAAAAGAATAAATAAAACTTTGAAATGTATATGGTGAATTTTTAAGACCAAAAATCATGACCATAAACTCATAATGGCCTTCATGAATTCAAAAAGTTATTTTATGTATGTCCTCTTCATAGTTTGAATATTATAATACCTAGAGTGAAGACCTAATTTGGTAAAATAAATAAGGCCATGCAATTCATCTATAAAATCATAAATTAATGTAATATGAATATTATATTTAATGGTGTATTTTTTGAGTTCTATATATTCTACGCACATCCTCTAAGTGTCATCCTTCTTATGGACCATGACAACTAGGGAGGAATATTCACTTTGGATGTGTCTACTAATTCTTGCCTCCAACTTATCCTATAGTATATTTTAAATTTCACTTTTCTAAGCATAGGGTTACCTATATGGTCTGATTTTGGGTGGTGTAATACCTAGAATTATTCTGATGGCATGATCATGTGTTCTTCTTGATGGATGTCATTTTGGCATGGTACCAAAAATAACATAATGGTTATCTAACACTAGTTTTAATTCAATATGGGTAGACTCTTTGGTTAGTTTAAAATATATGAAAAATAGTCACACAATAATTTCTTTGCACATTTTTTATCCTCTTCGTCATCTAGTGAAAACTAACAAATCACATAGATTTATCCAATAAACCATGCAGTTCAAATGTCATGCCTTATAAATGAATGAGCTTGAATAGTTACTCAAAATTCATCTCAATTGTACATAAAGTGGTGAGCCATTACAATCCAAAAAAAATGTTAGCCCCATCCATGATAATAAAAAACATAAGATAATATAGTAGGTAGTCTTCCATAGAAAGCTTTATACTATGACATTTACCAAAATAATTGACTATACCCCCACCTATAATTAGGATTTTAAATTCTATAATTGGGTAAATGAAATAGTTAAAATGAGTAACCAACTTATTTTTGATGAATTTATGTGTACTCCCAGAGTAAATAAATATATTCAACTTCTATTTATTGAGGAAACCCACCACCTTAATATTTGGAGGAGTATTAATACCTTAAAGTGCATGATAGGAAATAGTAGGTTGAGAATATTCAGATTCCTCCTTAGGTATTTCTAAACTTGTATTTGAGGTATCGTCATCTTATTCATCCTAATTGGTGAACTCAATGTAAAAAAAATTATTTTCATCACATCTATGTCTTTTACTCCATTTTCTATCATATCCAAAACATAACCCTTTTTCACACTTCTCTTCAATTCATTGAGGGATAAATATTTTAGGCTAAGGAAATGATGTAGCTGGGAAATTGAATTGATAGACATCAATGAAAGGTTTTTGTTTGATCATATATTTTTCCTTTACCATGCATACCATTGTTATGGATTCAGATACTAAATTGTGACTAGACATGTGAACCACCATTTAGATTAGATCTTTGAGGCCACTCAAGATGAGGTCAATCAAATTTACCTTTGTGATGTCATCCATACATAAAGGGAGATTTGGAATTGATGAATATAATCCTTCACTTTCCCTATTTTATATAATTTATATAGCTAACTAAACTAGTTTTCTGAGACATTGTTCTAATAATGGAGCTTTATCTTCTTATAAAATAAAAACTATGTAACTTTAAGGCCATTATTTTTATTTTGAGCACAAAACCAGCTATACTAAACTAACTACTCGGGTTATAGGTATAGAGAGGCCATAACCACATTTTGCATTTGAAGTTTGATTCAAATCAAATAATTTTTTGGTTTGATTGAGCCAAGTGAGTTTATCCTTACCATAAAAGTTGTGAAAGTCCACTTTTATCCACAAATGCTTCAGACCAAGATTAGAGGTCTAATTATTTGAATGGGGAGAACCAAATTTACTACACATTTAACTTATATTTATAAATTTAGGTTTTAATTTCATAGAAGCCCCAAAATATTATTAAAATTTCCAGCTAGTCATTAAGCATAATTTTTAACTAGTCATTACTCTAAAATTAATTTTTAAGAGGACTAAGTCACTGTTAACTAAGGATTCATGGCTTCTCTTATGGAATTCTCTTAGTTATAAAATAATTTTCTTGACAAGGCATTTTTTAAATCATCACTAAAATTCATAATCAAACCATATGCAAATGAATCATACCATTTTATCAATTATGTCTCACTAATCACTAAAAATGCTTATCTTTCTTTCAAGTTTATGGATTGATGTTTTTTGTGAGTCTTGTGAATAGATGTAGCTATACAAGTTTATGATTTTTAAACAAGTTGTAATAGTATTTTAGGTGAATTTAATATATGAAAATTATATATTTTATTTCTATAATTATTCCTTCCCTTATTTCATCTCTTCTTTCATATTTATTTAGTACATTTATAGAACTATTGTTTGGTCTACACTATCCTTATAATCTTAGTATTTTATTTTACTTAGTGTTATTGGTTGTTACCCACCTAGGCCTATACATTATACTTTTTTACCACAGAGAGAAATCAGACTTGGGAGTTAGCTGACCATCCAAAAATAAAAGAGGTCATAGGATTCAAGTGGGTGTATAAGACAAAAACCACTCTCGAAGGCAAGATAGAGAGGCATAAATCAATAGTACTAGTTAAGGGATACAGTAAAATTCACAAACTTGATTAAAATGTGATTTTCTTACCCATAGCAAGGATAAAAATGGTGAGGACAATCATAGCCATTATTGCTCAACACAAATGGAAGGTGTATCAAATGGATGTAAAGTCAGGTTTCTTACATGGAGTGTTATACACAAATGGAAGGTTGATGTTTAAAATAATATTTATATGGTCTATATTATATGTATCCTATAATCTTTGTCAATCAATTTCAAGTCTATGATGGGTTCCTTTAGTAGTTTGACAGTGAAATCTAACATTACATCATGCTTAGTTAGAGAGGTCTTACGACTTCGTTGATTACTATTGGATTCTCTATTATTTGATTAGTTGATGTTGCCAAGTCCACCATCTCTTATCCAAAGGCTACTCCTTAAAATAGAGCCTATTTTCTTGAAATTGAGAATGAAATTATGGATTCATGATTTGAAAATATCCTTGTTGAAGATGGTACCATATCTATTTGTAAGGTCTGTGATTTTAGCCTCCTTGAATAGAGTTGTAACTATATTACCTTGTTGAGTATGAGACTAGCCCAAGGATCTCATATCATCAATCCATTAATTTAAGGATTTCCTCCTTCTAATGATGTGGGACTAAGTAATTCTCAAATATTTCAAGGGTACCAAGTTTAGTTTTTCAAATTTATTCAACCTAATCAACATAACCAAGTTGATTGCTTTGATATCATAATTCCCATAGGTATTTATACCTTAATAATTTTGTTATAAACCTCATCTAATTTTACTTTATATTGAGCTAAAGTATTTAGAGTATAGAACATGGCCTCAACTTTCCATTCCATTTTGGTGATAGTTTCTTTTAGTAAGGTGGATTTATTTTGTTGTTTTAACTTAGTTGTCCTTTGTTACATCCCTTTCACCAATTTACTGGCCACATCACTATCAAAACTTTACTTTAATAAATCATCCAATCACCACCCTTGCTTTATCCATGTGTCTTATCATCATAGGCTTGAATTTTTAGTGAAGTGACTTGGATTTATATCCCTTGGAATAAGTCCCATTAGAATTTAATTCATTCCTACTATTGGTGATTTGTGAATAGTTATATGTCACATAGGTGCTGCTATTGACACATGCTTAACACTTGGCACCCTCTCAAGAATTTTAAGCTTTTATTCTAAATATAAAACAATCCAAGTGGATTGCATGACACTTTAACAAGTGCCATCTTATAATTGAATTGCTCATCTTCAATTATTACATGAATTAAACCCTTTTATCCTTAGACTGACGTGGCCTAAGAACTTTTTCTAGTTTACCAAGTGGAAAGTTATTATTAGCTCACATTATCACATGGATTTGTTATATGAAATTCTTAATAGACCCAAATTATATGACACTTCATCAAGTGCCACATTTTAATTTGATTATGTAGTCATTAGGTTTCATGGATTCCTTTGATCATATTATTACCATGAGATATTAGTCCATGTATCTTCAGCCCATTGCTCTCAACTATCGCATGGCTTCTATGTCACATACAACTACCTAAGATTAAGAAACTTATTACTAAGAGTTATCTTATCGTGTAATATTTTTACTATGAAATTTAAATATTACATCTTGACTATAGGGCATGATCGAGTGGCAAGTGGCATGATGCAATAAGATTACATTATTACAAGACTTAAAAAATAATTGAAGTCTTGAAAGGCCATGACTAGATGCCATGTGGCATTTTTAAATTGAGTTTTAGGGTCATGAAATTTTCAACTTCTTCATAATATGGAATGCCATAATTGGGTGAAAAGTGGAAAAATCTAATTGGGTCACATTATCACTCAAATTTTTAAAGGAAAAAAGATATGTGATAAATTCTAGAACTTACACAATTGAGTCACCAATGCATGTAAATACCACATGTCATTTGAAGCTGAGCTAGAATTAGGGTTCCTTCCAAATAAAAATGTGACATGGTTATATCAAATACCTTGTAATGACATTTACAATCAACATGGAATGTATTATAAGTCCCTTAAAGATATATTTTAGGAGATACCTTGAAATAAAATTCCAATCATGTGCATGTTCAAGGTATCTCCTAAGACATACCTTGAAATAAAATTCTAATCATGCACATGTTCAAGGTATCTCTTAGGAGATACATTGAAAGAAAATTTTAGTCATGTGCATATTCAAACTATCTATGAGTATACCCCTTTAAATTCATATAAGGCCCTTCAAGGTATAACCTAGGAAATACCTTGAAAGAAAATTCCAATCATGTGATTTTTCAAGGTATCTACTAGGAGAAACCTTGAAGGTAATACAAGACCCTTTAGGTATCTCTTAGAAGATGCCTTGAAGGGAATTATATTACCTTTAAGGGTACCTTGAAGGTATCTCCTAGGGGATACCTTTCAAACATGCATAAGGGTACCCTTAAAGGTATTACAAGTCTCGTCAAGGTATCTCATAAGAGATTCCTTGAAATAAAATTCTAATTATGTGTATTTTCAAGGTATATACTAGGAGACCCATTGAAATTACTATAAGACCTTTCAACGTATCTCGTAGGAGATGCATTAAAGGGACTTGTAGTACCTTCAAGGGTACCCTAATGCATGTTTTAAATGTATCTCCTAGGAGATACCATAGACCTTTCAAACCTAAATTAGGGTACACTCAAAGGTACTACAAATCCCTTCAATGTATATCCTTAGAGATACTTTGAAATAAAATTCCAATCATGTGCATGCTCAAGGAATGTTAGTAGAGTTTCCTAGAGTTCATCTAAAAAATGTTAATTATAGGGATAAATTATGTATCAATAAGTGGAAAAGAATCATAATATCATGAGTGAATTTATAAAATCTTCAATTTTATACACAAAAACAAATATAAATATAAACTAATATGACATTAACAATTTAGGAACATAACATAATATAATATAAAACAAGCTAAAACAAAATAGAGTAAACATTATGCACTAGTAATACATAAAATAATATTAGGAAAACCATAATAGAACTAGTATATTTATCTCTATCATACATCAGAACCATATTCTATTATATCATATCACTCTATATCCTTTTACACAGCTTTGTCTCTTCACATTCCAGCCTTCCAACATACAAAAAGAAAGACTCTAGGCATTCTTATATATATATATATATATATATATATATATATATATATATATATATATATATATATATATATAGATTGGCTAACAAGGATAAATACATCCAAAAGATCATATAGATGACAAAATGATACCTTGTGCACATATGTCCATCAATTATACACATGCAATTTTATGAGGCCCTATTCCACATCTAATATTTTCCCAAACTTAAACTATTGTTTCATCTTGAGATAAACTCTGAACTATGATCTCAACTAAATCTATAAAATATTATCCTTTCACAAAAGTGGTAGTAATCACTCCAGGCGCCATTTATTGGTTTTAACCCTTGTGCACTACTTATCCACCCTTTTAGGTTTTCAACTAAGTAGCATACTTGTCTATTGTCCTTTCTAATTTTCCATAGACTAACTTAACTAGGTGGTCATCTTGGTTAAGGGCTTTCAAAAAACTTGGCCCCACTCTTAATTCTTATTACTATGTTACAAACAATATTTTTTATTAAACTACAAAACTTGAACTGTGCATTCACTTAATGTGGAGGTGGTGTTAAAGTTTGGCCAAGCAAATGTGTAGGTTATGGCTACTCAGACTGTGCCTTTGTATCCATCTTTCTCTTTTGAAAAATTGCTTAGATATCTTATAGTGGAATTAATTTAGCTTCTTCTATGATATGTGCAATAGTTGGTTAAACCTGTGTGAGTTCATGTTTGAGTGTTTTCTAATTATCAAGTACTTCCTATACCATGATAAGTAAAATGCACATTAGAATATGAATGATCATCAAGTTCTGCACATCTTCTTATTATGAAATGATAAGGAAGGCTCCAGCATTTTTTAACTTAAGTAATATCATCCAACCTATCTATAATCCTTTGGGATTGAATAGATGTAAAATTTTTTTCAATTATCTTATTATGTTAGACCTAGAGCTTCTTCATCATGGTATCCTTCACATCCAATGATTGAAATGTGTTGGTCATTGTTTCTCTAGTATCCATTTGATCACTCATTACAACTTTAACTTTATCCATCATTGTGAACTCTAGTTTCACAATAGATAAGGATTTGTCAAGGTATTACCTTCAATCAAACATTCCTTAGGATATATGCTTAGCTTGATGTGCATCAATATCTGGGACCTATACACATTCCTATAGTAGTTTGAAAATTCATTTTATTTTAGTGAAGATAGCCTACCCTTGGGTGCATAATTTCTATGTGCTCACACAATCCTCTATTAGTTGAGTCAATAATGCAATGAGTTGTTTATCCTAAAAAATTAATTGATCAGCAATGACTTGTGTAACTAGAGAAGGACAAGTAGAATTGATGTGTTACCTAATCTTAGCAATTTAATTTTCTTCTTTCAATTTTTCCTCATACAACCAAAAAACATTCTTTTCTAAGTTTGAAGCCTTTTGCATAATAGATTCTTGGAATTTAGATGCTCCTTCAATTTTATTAAACAATGGTAGCTACAAAACATACAAATATGTCTTCATGTAAGTTTGATCAAGTGTAGTGGATGTGGCTACAATTGTGATAGGAGATGGCATAAATTGAGCCAATAGAAGCAAGAAAGTGGTGTGACAAGATGATGTGGTAGGGACATCCCATGGGTGAGACTTTGATAATGAAGTCTCCTCTAGTGTACCTAATTAGTTTGCATCTTTGTGGGATGCCACATGTTCTACTTCTACCTTTTCCTTAGCTTCCTTTTATTTCATAGTTTGTGCCTTAGCTTTAACTTGGGACTTAGTTATGGCCTTAGAATGAATTTATTCTACCTCCTCAACCTTGGCTCTAGCCATAATTTAGGCCTTGGCATCTACCTCAGCCTTAGCTTTGGCATTAGCCTCTGCTTTAACTTTGGCATGATCCTTAGATTTTTTGTTGGTAGCTTTCACCTCTGCCTTGCACTTATATTCCTCCTCCTTCTATCATTGTTCTTTGGCATCTTTCTCTCAAGCCTCTTGTTCTATTTCATTTTATCTCTACACAACTTTCACCTTTTGATCCTTGTATTCTACCTCTTTGTGCTCACTTCTCTTAGCCTCCACTTCTTTAACTTTTTCATGTTAAGCCTCTATTCCTCAACTTCTCTCTATGCAGCCTCCACTTCTTTCACTCTCTTCTTTTTATGCTCTGATCCCTTGGCTTTCTTTCTCTCAACCTAATCTTCTTAGACCTTATTTTTCTTAACCTTAGCTTCTTTAGACTTATTTTATTGTTATTCCTCCCTAGCAAGTTGTTGTCTTGTTCATGTTATGTAGCTTCCTATTGTGCATGTTGTACTTCCTACTCAGCTACTTATTCTATGGCCTCTTTATTATTTTTGTTCCTTGATTTTTTATTTTTCCTCTCTTCTTTCTTTATATCTTCCTTGTCAGGATCTAGGGTATTCTATGTAGCATCCATTTCTTCTACTAGATCTAGCATAGTGGTATTTGGAGGCCATCCATCATATCTACATCATCTATTTCTATATTATATTGTGAGTGCTCCAAATAATAGGATTTCATAACCACACCTCTATTCACAAAAAAAAATTAGACTCAATCAGAGGGACAAGTGTATCATTTTGTTTCTCATGCCCGTAGACTTCATCTGATGGATAATACTTATTATGGATCATTCTCCAAGACATAAAATATGATCTTATACGATGGTTGAAGGCCTAGCCTAATGATGTGTATTGTTTTTACAAAATAATGGGACATAACATGCTCCCTTGTTCTAGTAGATTTACACTATGTGTAGATGATGAAATAGTTTTTGGGTATGTTTGGAAAATTTTTACCTCAAGTTTGCATAGAGCTTATTTTCAACCTATAGTATCCATAATAATAGAATGAGGGGGTTATTTAATGTTGACCCAAAGTTATCTACTTATCTTATTCTACACTTGAAAAGTACATACTAATTTATATAAAAATAATTCCTTCTCATCCTCCTTATCATAGACCTCTTGGAAAATGTCTTCAATCATGCATTGAATAACTTCTTATTCATCAACCCCTAACTTTGAGAGATCATACTCACAAGCTATCCTTGTCACATGTAGGTTATCCAACAAAGAGTTGGTTTTCATTGGTCTCTTTCTAGCTAGTTATGGTGAGCCTCTCTACACAAATCCATTCCATTTTCTTTTTTCTTACTATGAGGGAGCTACGAACTACTATGGTGAGGCTTATGGTTGTGTAGATGGTCATAGTTGTGCTTATTTTTTCCTAGGTTGTTGTGCACTTAGAGGGATGGTTTGAATAGGCTATATTGACCTTATGAATAATTCTCTCTACCTCCATACTTCAACTTGTTCTTCAACCATTATGATGAAAAATAACATTGGAGTTGGAGTTGGCATGGCTAACTCATACACCTTAATTTGAATACCATTGTAAAACTTAGTTACCAATGCATGATGCTCTAAATATTTCATGAAATCCTATAGAATTTGAGGGTGTGACCTAATCAAAGATAGAACCTCAAGCCACCAAATGTTAAACCACCCCATTTGCTCATAATATCTCCCTATCTTAGTCCAAGTGATTCCTATGAGGGTAGTAGTAGGCCAAAATTATGTAATAACATTAACTTGGTCTAGAGGGGACTTCCATTGTGTGAAGCATAATAAAAAAACTAGAAATTGATATTTGAAATTTTGTGAGATACTTGAAATTACCTTGTTGATATTAGTGGTAAGCTTAAATGTGAGAAAATTAAGCCAATTTAAGTGCTCATTTAGTGTGTATCATGTGCTATATAATGTAAATTACTCCTTTTATTTCTTACTTGGCATGCTTCATTGTCTGCTAGAACTCCTTTTTTATAAATTCTACCAGAATGTGCACTACAACAATCTCAATGGAGTCAATTGGGGTTATTCTACCTACCCTAATGGTAAACTTATCCCAAATAACTAAATGAATTGGTGGTCTGGTGGAATTTTATGGAAATAAGGATTTTCCATGATTCAAGAGGCTTATGGCTCTTTCCATGGTCTACACATTAATGTAGATGGTGATATATTGGGACAAATGAATATCCCACTAGTTGTATATGCTTAACAAGGTATGCATGACCTTATCCAATTTTTTATAGGTAACTTGATTATCCTCTATGCATCAGAACCCCAAAGTAGATGTTAAAGTGCAAGAGCTCCTGCTTGTACACCTAATTATGTTAATGGGGTAAAGAGAGTAACTTTGGTTGTTTCCACAAAGTCAAAGGGATACAGGTTATATTTATTTTTTTAAAGACCTAATCCAATCCCTCTTTCCTACTTCTACACATCTATTAGTGGGATCAATAAATTGATCATATCCATGACTATACATGTAATCTATGTTATTTAATAACTTTGTTCTATTAAAATCTAGGTCTTAATTTTTGTGCACAAGAATATATCAAGAGAAGATAGTAGAATACTCTTGTTTGTCAAAGTATTTAATGTTTTTTTTATCCCCTTTATTTTATAGCTTTCAACATCCAATTTACTCTTGCTAACCTCTTTAAATTCCCTAACTACTTATGCATGAGTGTTATTCCTCATCTTTAATATTTTGGCTTTGATAGTGACCTTTTTGTCTCACAAATATTTCTTTTACCCCATAGTGTGTGTTGTATGTGACCCTACATCACTTCATCTAGCCACTCTATTTAATGAGTCCACATGTCACATCATAACTCAATCTACCTCAAACAAGATGCAATATTTTGAAATGCCACATCATTAAGGGTATTGCATGACCAATTAGTGGTCCTTCTACTATAATTGTCTTTTCACCATTGCCTTCTTAGACTTAATTGAGCTCAACATAGTTTTTACTAGCTATCCTTGATGATCTATCACTAGAATGTGAATGTACCCTATAATCACAACTTCTCCTTAGATGTTGTGATGTGAGTCTATGAAAAATTTGACAAGCATGGTAACCCAACAAAACAAAACAATAATATAAAAACATACAACATTTACTACCTGGTGACACTCAGCACCCACTCATAATTTTGGTAGATTGATAGAGATTAAAGGCGGTAAGGCTTAAGCCTACAACCATTTATACATCTTGGAAATATGGTTCTTTATAAATAATTTAAAATAATTTTACCCTATTATGAGACTTATTTAATAATTTAGGGTCATTTCCATCTATTGTGCATCTTCCCTAAAAATGCTTTGAACATATTATCATATAATAACACTACCTATTTAGGATTAAACTCTTTACATGATAAGTTACAATCATGACATGCCTTATGAATCAGTATTTAAACCCTAAATAAAATGGAGGATCAATGTTTAAATAAGTCTTAAAATAATCAATTTACCATTATTGAATCAAAATTGCATTTCCACTGAAGGTGTTTTGTTTATTAATTTTGAATATATCTGCACATTCAGTTATATAACCATAACTCAACTGTCCCTTGAACACCATGGTTATATCAAATCCCTTGAAATAACATTTTCAATCAATATTAAAGGTATTACAAGGACCTTTAAGGTATACCCTAGGAGATACCTTGAAATAAAATTCCAATCATGTGCATGTTCAAGGTATCTAGTAGGAGAACCCTTGAAGGTACTACAAGACCCTTCAAGGTATCGCTTAGAAGATACCTTGAAGGGCATTGTATTACCTTCAAGGGTACATTGAAATTATATCCTACAAGATACATTTGAAACATGTATAAGTTTACCCTTGAAGGTATTACAAGGGCCTTTAAGGTATCTCCTAGGAGATACCTTGAAAGAAGATTATAATCGTGTACATGTTCAAGGTAACTACTAGGAGACCCCTTCAAGGTACTACAAGGCCCTTCAAGGTATCTTGTAGGAGATACCTTAAAATAAAATTCCAATCATATGCATGTTTAATGTATCTACTAAGAGAACCCTTAAAGTGTATTATAGTACCTTCAAGGGTACCTTGAAGGTATCTCCTAGGTGATACTTTTCAAACATGCATAAGGGTGCCCTTGAAGGTATTAAAATGCACTTCAAGGTATATCCTAACTTTTAAATTGTATTAACAATATCTTATTTCATAAACAGTCACTAAGATCTATCAACTAGAATTTCTATGACACATTCTTCATTAACATAACTTAAGTAACTCACAATAGAACTTTTAAAATTTCTATTTTAAATATCAAATAGATAAGATACCAAATCAATGATAAGAAATGGAAGAGGCCACCATACAACATAAACTTATAAAACAACCTAAAGGATTTTTTATTTGTATTTGATGTCAAAAAATTTCCTCTATGATTTGAGAGGGTGATAAACTTTTTATAGGCTTAGGATGGTTTCCAACCAAGGCTTTCAATTATCATAGGAGTTGCATATGAGGTGGCCACTATAAATGACAACACTTATGCACTGATGACTACTATAGCTATTATAGTTTTAAATTAAATCATTACCATTATAGCTAAAGGTGTTTTCATAGTGTGGGTTATTATTAAGATGGCCATTTAAAATGTAATATGATCCATAGTTGGAGTAATGATTACAACTGCAATTGCCAATGGGGTGACCATGCATACCATGGCTTGCTTATTCACCTAAATTTAGAGGTAGAGAGTATGGCTAGCCTGAAAGTCAATTTCTACTACCTTAAAGTCTAATAGGGGTCTTTTGAAAAGTTGAGGAAGCTTATCCATACACTTTATATGTATCTTTAGTTGTGCCCAAGGCTCTACATAAAGGGTTGCTACACTAAGAACCTTATTTCTATCAAAACTCACTAGTTGTTTCACTTCATCGATTATTCTATAGATAGTGCTCTTAACCTCTACTCCAAAAATTTTGGGAGTTACATGGTGGTCTTCAAAAATATATCTATATACCAAATTCTATGTGTATTGGCTTCATTATTGATCCTTATTTCTCCCAAATTAGTCATAACTTTCCTCTCCTGACTGATCCACTCTCAGACCAAAGACTTCATGTCTTGGTGCCATTTAATCAAGGCATCTCTCCTGGTAAATATGTAGTTCTATGCCTAGGTAGCATCAGGAGATGATATCAAGTTCAAATAGGCATAAGCTTTGTTCCTAGATTCTTCAACCAAAAATGCAATTTATCCTCCATTTTATTCATCTTATTTGCCTTTGGATATACATCTACCCATCAAGGTTGTAACTCCCCTTTTTTAACTAATATTGACTGGATGATATTATATAGCTTCATATCCACCCCTTGTACATTTTCAATGATGTCCATTAGGGGTTGTATGGTGGTTCTTCATTTTAATTCTTTGATGGATTGATCATATCCTTTGAACATTTCCTTGGTCACCCCTTATAGAATTCATAAAGGTATAGGGGTCCTATCAGGGTAGAGATCTCACATCAATTTTCTCCATTTGGATAGAGATAATATATCTTCATTTTTTTCTAATTCCACCTCCTACCCTTCTTCCATGAGGGTCTTCATTTTAATACTTCTCATAGTCTTTGTCTCCTTATCAAAATGGAACTTGACCACCAGTTTTTTAATGAGTACTAGGTTTCCCCTACCCTCTTCTACCTATTAAAGCTTTTGTATCCATTATAGTATGTTCAAGGTTATTGATTACTCAATGGTATTTGTAATATATTTTGGAGTGGAGGATTGAGGCTTTCTCAGATGGATCATGGGTTTAGGGGAAGAGGATACTATTTATGGGAAAGGTGGGATTGCCCACCTCAACTAGTGACCTTTTAAGGGGGGCTTATATCCAAAACTAGCTTGACCTTTTATAGATCCTTTTGGGTGGTCACCATATCATCATAGGTGTGAGTAGGTTAGGTTATTGGCATCCCCATTTGGGTGGATGGTTGAGATGGGGCAAGAGGTGAATAAAAAATGGAGGTAGAGACTAGGCTCTCAAATGGGACTCATTTCTACAGTTGGGGAGGGTTAGTTGTGCTAAAGTGGAAGCATGTGGAGGAAGTATTGAGGAAATTTTTAGGTAATCAATGGTTGAGGAAAATGTGAGCCTAGTGGTAATGGTATTAGGTGAATTATGAAGTGGATAAACTTGAATCTCATTCAAATAATTTAAATAATGAGAGAGAGAGAGAGAGAGAGAGAGATACAATATTGGTTGCCACTGTAATAAAAATTATAAAATCTAAGGACAAAGAATAGTGGGGTAAGCTACTTCCATGTTGCATAGAAGAAACTGGGGGAACTATTACAAAATTTTTCATTTTTATCTTTGGGGATTAAGGATCCTAAGAGATTCTCACTAATTGTCCACTTGTGGAAGCTAGGGTCTCAAATCTAATTCATCATTAGTGTCTCCCTCTTCTAAAATTATTGTTGTCACTTAGATTTACACCCTTTGAGGATATGTCTTAGCTATCCTCATCCAAGTTTCATAATTAAAACACCTCTAGGTTATTGGTAGCCTAAGAATGAGGTGAATCTATATATAAGGATAGCTCCCTTGATGTACCACTTGTAGAACACTACTACACCTAAATTTGTGAGGGGAAAGGGAGAGAAACCTAAAAGAAAACTATCCTAAAGGAGGTGATAAACTAAATTACTTGATTACTACCAACCAACTACATGTTACACATGAGAACAAGGGACTAACCAAACATACACTTCTCTAATATGCATCTTCTCACATCAATATTTCATTGTGAAGTTGTGATGAATGTCTAGGCTAGGAAGACTTAAAAAGAGGCCTAAGATGGCACTATTTGAATATAATAACTCACTCAACCTTGACACATCAATATAACACTTCGCATGACCTTCAATAAGAAGGTTTTCAACTACAAATATGTGATATAATGAAACAATAATGCTAAGGAAACAGCAAGTCATCACTAAGAAAAAATAATCATCCAAGTGAACACATTATGAACAATCATGTAAGAGGTACAAATAAGTAGTATTTATTGATACATGGTATGAAAATGAGTATGGATTCACCATACTCATGAGGATCATAGTTTACAAAGGCCAAAATGGCTAGTTCTTATAGAACTTGAGAGAGAGAGGAAAAGAAAGAAGTCCAAAGGTCACAAGGACACTTTTCAAGATTAAAAAATGAGTTATTTGTGCATGAAAAGAGGGTTTAAAATGGACCATGAAAGATTAGAATATACAAGTCGCTCTCCAAGTCATGAAACTCATGAAAAGTGGTGTGGAATTCCCTTTGCTAGCTCATAAAATTACCTTCATGATTCAGCCCTATTTGAACATCCCAAAACTAACTAGTGATAGGTATAATGATTGGAATAATAGGGAAGGCTTTCAAACATGACTCTTCATTCATTTTTTTTTTCTTGATCACCTAGAAACTTTTGGAAGTGAGCCATCACTACCTGCAATCCAAAAAAATCCTCCTTTAGTCACCCCTCACACTTGGCCTCAAAATTAGCTTCAATTTTCAATGAAAATCCATGGTAGGGAGTGGATGACACTTTTAAATACCCTCCAAGGCCTTAAACTACTCAATTAAACCTTAACAATCCATCCACTTGAAGTTCTCACACTTCTCACCATCATGTTCATTATGCCAGTTTTGACTAGTTGAGATGAGAGATCTTTATAAGGAACTTAGGAGTTGTTATAAAGAATTAAATTTACATGGGGACTTATCTCAAGTCTTAATATTCCCCTCCATGTGATTATCATCTTTAGACTCCTTATAGAACTTGTAAAACACATAAAAGGTTAAGAAAACCCTATTTTTTACTCCATCTGTACAATTTCATATAGTCCAAAAGGATGGAAAGTAGCCTGAGAGAGTCCTATAAAATTTTAAATCACTTTCACTATCATTCCATCTTGTTTGGATATCCTTCTAAGCTCATCTTCCCAATTAGGTCCTTATCTAAGGGTTTGCAAGGGTTTTAAGTGTTTTCTATTCTTAAGGTTTGTTCACGAAGATGAAATGCTGGAAATGAAAAAAAATCTAACAATAATGATATTTATGACCCTTGATAACACCTCTAAACCTCTTTTATCTACATTTAATGCATCAAAAGAGATATGAGCTTCTAGATTTGCCCTATTGAGTTTGACTCTCCATTTCTTGCAGGCCTAATTCTATCTCTGAGCTCAAAATGAATTCTTCATGTTTCCTCTACAAATTGAAAGCTTTAACACACCTATAATGACCCTAAAAACATGTTTCAATCCATTTTAGTGATCATCTAAGGCTAGAAGTGTGAATGACTCCCTATTTGGACACTAGGCCTAAACCTTGTCTAACAGGTCTAAGTGTAACATTGGAGTTCTGGGACATTTTTCTAAGATTATCCCTTATGTTCTTGATTATATATTTATTTCAACTCCTTAAACCTTCTTGAAATGTTCCTATCACTTTTGGTTCATCTTTTTATCCCCTATCCTAAAACCTACCAATTTGATTCTAGAAAAGTACCCTCTATTTGAAACAAAATAGAGGGTACTTCCCCTATTCCCTTAGATAAATTGAATATTGTATGGACTTAATCAAGTAATAGAGACCCTCTGTACCAAAATTTATCCCCTGGTTAGCTAATTTTACCCTCTAAAAACTTCAAATTCTAATAAATACTTCTTGAAAACACACTATGTGCAGTGTTTGGAGTATAGGCTATGTACAATATTTGAAAAGGTCCCATGTTCTACCTCCTTCATATAATAAGGTCTCATGAGGTTTAAATGTAAATTTTCAACCCATTACAATCACTTTCTCATTGTAACCCTTGTTAAACCCCCTCCATCATGCACCCTATTTGACTGGTCAATGTATCTAACTATGTTCCCTATTTTTAACCCAAAGATGGTTCATATAGGTGCATATTTGCTTAGTTGGTTTT
This sequence comes from Torreya grandis, assembly GCA_037957365.1. Classification (NCBI taxonomy): domain Eukaryota; kingdom Viridiplantae; phylum Streptophyta; class Pinopsida; order Cupressales; family Taxaceae; genus Torreya; species Torreya grandis. Next base: position 5,419,727 of record JARHVA010000357.1, on the reverse strand, counting down.
TGATATTAGTGAATAAATACCTTCCTTGAATATTTGGGGTCAATTATCAATGTTTTGAATTGTTGTATTCATGTTTAGACTAATTCCACCACAAGAATCCTACCCTTCTTACTCTCTACCCCTCACATTCAACTACAGTTGACGGTGTGGGGTCTTGTATGTGCAATTATATGATCTAAGCCTTGTTTTATGGATTTGGAATACTCCTTGAAGTTCTCTACACCACATGTTTAAAATATTTTGATTGATGTCAAAGGTCTATTATTACTGGTGATAAAGGGCCCATAGCATTTAATGGTGTTTTTAATATTCATATCTTGGCTAATGTGTATTAATATTTATTTAATATTAATGAATATATTTTTAGTTGAATATAAGTCAAAAAAGGGCCCATAAAGAATTCAAAGATTCATGGGGTAAAGATAAAATAGGAATGGGATGCATTTTCTCATGAAGAGTCATCTTGAGGAATTCCAAGAGTCACCATGTGAAGACAAAAGAGGGTATGGTGCATTTTTCCATGAAGGGACACTTTGAGGAATAAAAAAAGTCATCAAGATAAAGACAAAAGAGGAAAGGATGCATTTTCTTATGAAGGGTCACCATGTGACTTTTCAAATGCAAGGATATGAAGGTTCATGCAAGTTTGGTGCCATTTTACATGAGGATTGAAGGGTCACAAAGGGTGAATGCCAAAGGTCATTTAGAAAGATATAAATAAAATATTGAGAAGCCATTTGTAATATGCAAGAGAGTACATGGTTTATATTTATTTTTAAAAATATAAAATTAAGATATATTGTAGAGTTCTATCATTTGTTGAGTAAGCAACATTGAGACATAGTTGTGTTTTATACACAAGAGGGGTTGGTGTTCCTATGGGTTTGTGCTCACAAAGAGTTGTTGTGTTGGTGCTCAATAAAGGGGTTGGTGCTCCTAAAATTTGGTGCTTCCAAATATTGTAATTTGATTTGGTGCTCATTCATACTTTTGATATTGTTCTCTATGGTTTTTCCCACTTTGGGTTTTTACATAAAAATATGGTGTCTCTCCCTCTCCCTCTCTTGTGTGGTGCACATTATTGTTTCAGTTTTATTGAATATCTTGAATGTGTGATTAAGTGGTTAAAGAAAAAAAATCAAATTAAGTAAAATTCATATAATATATTGATTCACCCCCCCTCAGTATATTTCATGCTTAATAATTGGTATCAGTGCAGGTTCTTTTGAAAAAAGTTTTACAGTTTGAAGGTAGATCGAGAAAGCATGATGGATGGATCACATGAAGGTTTTTATACAAATAAGACACCTTTGTTTGATGGGACAAATTATGTTTTTTAGAGCATAAGGGTGAAGACTTATTTGATGGCCCTTAGATTTGATATTTAGCAAGCATTAGTGGAGAAATATGAAGAGCCACAGACACTTGTAACTACTCTGACAGAAAATAAGTTAAGGGAAAATAATTCTAAAGCTTTAAAAGCTATTTAATGTGTTTTATGTGAATCAAAACTTTTTAAATTTATGCAATGTAAATCTACTCATGAAACTTGGGTAAAACTTAAGAATATTTACAAAGGTGATGGAAAGGTTTAGCAAGTTAAGCTTTAGACTTTTAGAAGATAGTTTGAGAGTTTGAAGATGGAAGAGGAAGAAAATATAGTAAGATATCTTTTACAAGTTGATCAAATAGTTAATCAGATTCAAGGTCTTGGAAAAAAATTATAAGAATCAATTATGCTTCAATTTTTTTTTGAGATCTCTACCATTGAGATATGACGAAAAAGTATTAGCAATTAAAGAGATGAAAAATTTAGCCAAGCTAAAGATGTATGAGCTAAATGGTATTATTACGGCATATGATATATGGACCAAACAAGAGAAACCTTCAAAGAGAGAAGCTACTTTCAATACATCAATGGAAGAGAAGGCTAAGATTCAAGAATCAAGTGACAGTTCTAGCAATGATGAAGATGACAATAGAGCTCTATTCATTTGTACGCCAAAAAGGGCATAGGTAAATATCAAGAAAAATTACCTTTTAAATGTTTTAATTGTGTAAATATTGGACATTTTGTAGCTAAGTGCCTAGATAAGGGTAATGGTGACAATGAAGAAGGAAATTCTACATACAAGAAGAATTTCAAAGGAAAATTAAAGAAGGGATTTGAGAAGAAGAGTTTATATTCTAAAGATCCTAGCTCAGTCAAAGATAGTGGAGTCAATGATTCAAAAGAAGAATAGATTTTATTCATGTCCATACATGAAGATACCTCCATAATCAAAAGTATAGATGATCAAGAAGATGAATAGGATGAAGCTGAAGTGAATCTAGAAGGAGAACTTATTTGTGCCTTGGAAGAGTTAAAAGATCTTGAGAAGAAGAATCGAAGATTAAAGATCTAAATAGAGAAAAATGAAAAGAAGTAAAAGGAAATAATTGAAGATATACAAGCACACTTTGAATAAGTCAAGAAGAATGAAAAATATCTAACGGCATAGTTTCAAAAAGTAAGTGAAGAATGTGAAAGGTATGTTATTGAAATTACTTCTTTAAAAGAAGATCTTTAGAAAACAAATAAAGAAATCAATGATAGAGTAGCCAATGATTCAAAATTTGAAAATAACACTAATATGTTGAATAAGATATTACAAATTCAAAGATCAATGTCAAATAAGATATGTATTAGATTTAAAAAAGAGAAAGGGGATGTCACTACTTTCATAGACAAGGAAAAAGGAAAGAGCTATGCTGAACCTCTTACAAAAGAAGAAATAAAAAGGGAAGAATTTAAGAATACAAAAGACATCTCAAAAAAAGAAGGCTAGAAGGAATAGAGCTACAAAATGTAATTAGGTCAGATATATAAAAATAGATCCTATTTTTATGGTTACTATTTTTATTGTAATGGATATGGTCATAAGAAATTAGAATGTTCAAAAAAGGCTAACAAATTTACAAATAAGGAGAAGGAAACTCATGCAAATTCAAGTAGAAGCCAAAACTCTTTTACTCCTCTATCAGACTTTAATGAAGAGGCCATAATATGTTACAAGTGCAAAAACTTTAGACACATACCCTGGTACTATAGTATTGTGTTTGAATCAATTAAGAAGGACTAGAGTTTCAAGGCTCTATTCATCAAGAAGAAAGTTCAGATAGGTTCATGGTAGAAGAAACAATCTAAAAAATCTATGTTGGTATAAACAACTTTGTATGCAAAAAATGAAGAAAATCAATGGTTCATTAACAATGTATGTTTGAGGCACATGACAGGAGATAAGAGAAATTTCATAAAATAAATAAAATCAATGGTGGCATAATAAAATTCAAATATATTACTACTTCTATAATTGCCAAAAAAGGTTCACTAAGTTTGGATAATAGTATAACTAAAACTAAAAAAAATTTATATGTAGAAGGTCTTAAGCATAATATTTTGAGTGTAATTCAAATATGTGATTAGGGTCACACACTAAATTTTTATGTAGAAGGTTGTGAAATTAGGAGAAAAGATTTAGATGTGTTGGTTGTAGATTCTCTGAGAAAAGGAAATAATTTATATATACTATTAGACATCAAAGGTCAAAGATGTTGTTTGAGTTAGATTGAATAAAGTTGGCTATGGCACAGGAGAATGGGACACATAAATTTTGACAATATTATCAACATCATAAAAAATCAAGCATTCAAAAATCTTCCAAAGATTACAAAGCCATCCAACACGCTTTGTGAACCTTGTCAGCATAACAAGCAAGCCAGAAGGTGGTTCAAAACAAAAGAGTACTTGACCACTCAGATGTTATAGCTTGTTCACACTGATCTATGTGGACCTATGATAACTTAAAATACTCAAGGTGAGAAATATTTCATGTTTCTTATTGATGATTTTTCACGTATGACTTGGGTAATGTTTTTAAATTAAAAAATAGAAGCTTTCAAACATTTCAAAGCATTAGTTGAGAATGAAACCAATTTGAAGATTAAGTGTCTAAGATCAGATCAAGGAGGAAAATTCATGTTAGATAAATTTATTGAGTTTTGTGAAGACCATGGAATAAAGAGGCATTATTCAGTAGTCAAAATTTGACAACAAAATGGAGTAGTTAAACAGAGAAATAGATCAGTTCAAGAGATGGTGAGGACAATAATAAATGAATCCAAGATATCAAATCAATATTACAGAGTCAATTGTTATAGTAGTGCATATTTAGAATAGATCATTATTGAGATTCAATAGTGATAAGACTCTTTATGAGCTATTGAAAGACAAATTAGCAACAGTTGATTATTTTAGAGTTTTTGGCAACAGATGCTTCATATAGAGAATCAATGAAAAACTTGGTAAGTTTGAATCTAGAGTAGATGAAGGTATATTTATTTGTTATTCTTGAAAAATTAAAGCTTATAAATGTTATAACAAAAGAACCAAGGAATTTTTTAAAAGTGCAAGTGTCAAGAGAGAAGAAAATGGAACACAAAGAATTAGTGATCCAGTAGACATTCTTGAAATCATTGAAGAGGAAGATTTTGAAGAATCTAATGAAGATAAGAAGAAGAAAAAGACATCAAAACCCCATTCAAATATGTTTAGATAAATATTAATGAAAGTGACATCATCAGGGACATAAATTAAGGAATTTGCACTAGAAGAATGATGGTAAGTGAATTTTAGCAAGTTAATTTTCTTTGTTATCCAAAATTTAGCCTAGAACTTTTTCAGAAGCTAGACATGATAATCATTGGGTTAAGGCAATGGATGAATAATTGAATCAAATAGAAAAGAATGATACTTGGGAATTAGTGTCTAGACCAAAAGATCATAATATGATAGGAACAAAATGGGTTTATAAAAATAAGTTGAATGAAAATGGAGAAGTGACCAGGAATAAAGAAAGATTAGTATGTAAAAGATATGCTTGGATTGAGGGAATAGATTTTGAATAAAATTTTGTACCAGTGACATGCTAGAGGCTATTAGAATTGTTATTGCATATGCAATGTTTACAAATTTCAAAGTGTTTTAGATGGAGGTCAAATTGACCATCCTAAATGGGAATCTAGAAGAATAGGTCTACATTGAGCAAATTGAGGGATTTATTCTCAAAAATATTAGTAGCCATGTATGTAGATTGAAGAAATCACTATATGGATTGAAACAAGCTCCTAGAGCTTAGTATGCAAGACTTGATAAGTACCTATAGAATCAAGGTTTAAAGAGAGGATTTGTTGACAATAATCTCTACATCAAAATAGAATGTGAGCATCAATTTATTGTTGTGATATTTGTTGTTGACATCATTTTTAGAGGAAACATTGAAAAAATGACAAAAAAAAATTTTGATAATAGGCAAAATGAAGTTGAGATGTCTATGCTTGGAGAATTGTCATTTTTCATAGGATTGTAAATATTTCAATTAGGTAAAGGAATTTTCATATCTCAAAGTAAATATGCCAACTAAATGTTGAATAAATTTGGTTTTGAGGATTGTGCACCAGTTGACACACCAATGAGTACAAGAAATAAAGTGAACAAGGATGAAGATTCACCTATTATAGATCAATATTTGTATAGATCTATGATTGGTAGTCTTTTATATTTGATAGCATCGAGGCCAGACATCATGTATGTAGTAGGTATGGTTGTAAGATATCAGTCATCTCTAAAAGATAGTCATGTTCAGTTGGTGAAGAAAATATTTAGATATATCAAGAGAACATTAGATTTTGGATTGTACTCAAGTGCTATGGATGAAGAAAACTTTGGACGATATCAAGGTAAAATATGATGACCTTATTTCTATTCTTGTGACAACATAAGTGTTATTAATATTTCAAAGAATCCAATGATGCATTAAAGAATAAAATATATTCCCATCAGATATCACTTCTTGAGAGAATAGGTTATAGATCAACAAGTTAAGATGAAATATATCAGTACTATAGAGTAGATTGTAGATATTTTCACAAAGGAACTACCAAAAGACATATTTGAATATCTATGAAAGAAGTTGAGAGTAATTTATTATACTTCCTACCATTGAGGATCAACATCAGTTGAGGGGGAGCTAAATGTTAGCTCCAAGTAGGCCCTTTGCCATTGATGTCAAAGGGGGAGAAGAATAGAAATAGGTATAGGTACAGGTATAGATGTAGAAATAAGTGAAAGGAATAGGTACAGGTTATTATAATAAGGGGGAGTTATTGTATGTTTTTAGATGGTAGTATGTGTAGGTTGACATGTGCAGTATAGGTTTCAAGATGTTGCAGTTTCATTTTGAGGTTGCCATCAATGACAAAGGGGGAGATTTTCAAAAATATTATCATTGATGTCAAAGGTCTAACATTATTGGTGATAAAGTCCCCTTAGAATTTAATGGTTTTTTTAATATTCATATCTTGGTTAATGTGTGTTAATATTTATTTAATATTAATGAATATATTTTTGGTTGTATATATGTCAAAAGAGGGCCCATGGAGAAGTAAAAGAGTCATGGGGTAAAGACAAAAGAAGAAAGGGACACATTTTCTTATGAAGAGTCATCTTGAGAAATTCCAAGAGTCACCATGTGAAGACAAAAGAGGGTATGGTGCATTTTTCTATGAAGGGACACTTTGAGGAATACGAAAAGTCACCAAGATAAAGACAAAAGAGGAAAGGATGCATTTGCTTAAGAAGGGTCATAATGTGACTTTTTAAATGCAAGGATATGAAGGGTCATGCAATTTTTGTGCCTTTTTCATGAAGATTGAAGGGTCACAAAGGTTTAATTCCAAAGGTCATTTGGAAAGCTATAAATAAAGGCTTGAGAAGCCATTTTTAATATGAAAGAGATTGCATGGTTTGTATTTGTTTTTAAAGAGATAAAAGTAGGTGATATTGTAAAGTTATATTATTTGTTGAGTAAGAAACATTAATAAATAGTTGTGTTTTATACACAAGAAGGGTTGGTGCTCATGTGGGTTGGTGCTCACAAATATTTTCAAGGGGTTGGTGCTCAGCAAAGGGGTTGGTGTTCTTGTAATTTTGTGCTTGCAAACATTGTAATTTGAGTTGGTGCTCATTCATATACTTAAAATTGTTCTCTATGGTTTTTCTCAATTTGGGTTTCCACGTAAAAATTCTCTCTCTCTCTCTCTCTCTCTCTCTCTCTCTCTCTCTCTCTCTCTCTCTCTCTCTCTCTCTCTCTCTCTCTCTCTCTCTCTCTCTCTCTCTCTCTCTCTCTTCTATGGTGCATATTATTGTTTCAATTTTATTTCATATATTGAATGTGTGATTAAGTGGTTAAAGAAAAGAAATCAAATTAAGTAAAAGATATATAATATATTGATTCACCCTGCTATCATTATATTTCATTCTTAACACCACACTCTAACTACACTTGTTCCTTTTTTACTTGGAGTGAAGTATATCCTAAAGGCTATCTAGCCCACTCTTTCATGGTAACCCTATAGCTAGCCTATAGATAGTCATTTTGTAATGACAAGGAGGCTTGTAGTTGGTATTATGGGGTCATGTCTTGTGTTTGAATTCTATAGATAGCCCTTGAACACAATTAGATTTATTGTCACCATTTAAGACACTATACCATGAATACATTATTAAACACTACCACCTTGGGAATAAATGACACTCAATCATTCAAAACTTGTAGATAATAGTGAGGAAAATTAGTGTTCAAATGGCAACTTTGGGGTGTTCAACTACTATCTTCCATTAGGCATCTACCCTATATCCTTTGAAAATTGATAGACCTATGATAGGGATATATAATGAGTATTTATATATTGGTCAAGACCCCTGGTAACCCTACCATATGACCTTCACCTAAATGCCTTAAGCCTTTATTCTATGCTTTTAGGGATTTGATCCCTGAACTAGTCATTTGCCCCTAGAATGTGATCCACACTTTCATTTGCCAATTTGACACTCCAAAAGGTATTCCATGGTCAAAATATCATAATAGGACTCCAAAATAATCTCTACCATACTAAAACTTCTCCATATAAGCACTCTTAGTCCTCTACCAATGCCACTTGTAGGTGGATATCTTTATGTACAAGCAATAATATAGGATTGTAGGTAGTGAGTAGGGTATACATGTTTGTGATTAATCCTATGCCTTCTCAAGTTTTTATAATGAAATCTTAGAATTCCCAATGGATTTAGAGAAACTATCAAGGCTTTTATTCCAATATGACATCATCCTGAATACTTATAGATGCATGGTGAGTTGCATACAAGCAGTGAGTATGAGACAATCAATATACTTCACAAGTATATGCCTTGATAACCAATAGATATCTCTTTATGATGTTTAAATGAAACATCAATATGTTTAAAAACTCAAAACAAGCTTTCACACTTCCCTTCCAACGTTGAAACCTTCCTTCATAGCACTTGTAGGTGTATTTTCTCTATTATATGACTATGTGGGTGAATGTATAGACTATCATAGTCACTCTTCTAAAAAGTGAAAGGGTTTCTTGATTGATCTTACCATGATAATTTATTCAAAATTTTATGACCTATACCATAGATCTATATATGTGTCTCAAAGCTTTGTACACTTTACTTGGTTGATTGTGTGTGGTAGTCATATAGAAAACTAACTGCATGTTGGTTATGATTATACCATCATAGAAAATTACTTGGGTAATGAGCCTAAAATGGAAGGGAAACAACATTTTAAACATAAATATAAACCATAACCATCCTTTAACACCATCACCAAGACATGAAGATGTTGGAAGTGGTGGAAACCCACTTGTTATACAAAATGGGTACCAGTCTAAAAACATGAGCTGATTGGCTCTTTAAATCAATTCCAAACTAGAAAAAAATATGGGTAACATGTGAGAGGATAGTATAAGACCTATGGAATAAATCCTAGCATCTAGATTGTTTAGACTTATTCAAAATAAGGCAAAACTTATAAGAGCATGGATTAGCATACAAATTAGATAGTCTAACTTCTTAGGAATGGTTCAAAAATATCAGACCATCATTCCTCTACAACCAAAAATCAAATTAAATTTGATTGAGTGTATAAAACACCCCTTGGATAATTCTTCTTGAAACCTCTCTCGCTAACCATACCAAGTACAAACCTGAAGACCATTTTTATTTGCCAAGCCTAGTGGAAGGGGAGAAAAGTCATTTTCTTCATTTCTTGAAGTTTCTAATCAAACTTATTATTGAACTAAGTGTATGGAAGACCAAGTAACACTCTTTAAATGTCTTTAAATATAATATTTTGTATAATTCTATACACCTCATTAGATGCTCACTTTTTCAAGAAAACTACCTTTTTTATAAATAACCTACCACTTTTCAGTTAGTAAAGTTACTAAAGATTTTTTAGGACACATGATATGTGAAATAATCCTTTTATACCTTTACATTTCATATGAGGTTATACACATCATTTAATGCTCTATTTTAACCCACAAAATGACTTAAAAAGACATAAAGATTAAAATGACTAATTACCTAGGCTAATATGATATATAATGACATCAAATAACCTATAATATACCTTATGAAATAATATTAAACCCCATATAAACCTATAAAGATAAATTTTTTGCCTATAGGGGTCCCAATTTGACTTTTAGGGTCAAATTTGGTCAACAAGTATCTCGGTGGAAACTAAACTAGTCCCCAAAATCTCTATATCCCCTAATTGGGCCTCTTATTCTTTAATCCATTCATCCTCAAGATCACTCTCAATAGTATCAATGATAGATATTAATAGTGATGTCTCATATTCACCTTTCCATTCTCCTTCATCTAAGGGTAATTTATTCAATTCTTTGTCATTGTCCAATGCCTCTAGGGGTTATATTATTTTAAAACCTTTCCTTCCCTTCAATTATCCTCTTGATACCTCATTATGTACTTCTTGGATAGGTGCACATTATGTTGTGGTCAGAGGAGTCCTGAGTTTCCTTTTGTATATAATAGGCTCAATGGTGGAGGTGGAAGTTTGTGTGGAGGGAAGTGGAACAACAATTGATGAAACTAGTTTGATATTAGGTTGATATGAGGGGAGAGTGCATGGACATAAACTAGTAATTGAGGTGATGAAGGAAGGAAGATTAAATTCCTTCATTTTGGTGAGTGGAGGAAAGGGAAACATAGAGAAGGCTCTAATAGTTATCACATTGGTGGCTACTAGATGAATTGGAGGTAAATGTGGGAGAGTATAATTGATTGAGGAGAGAAATTAAGGAAGATGAAATTATTAAACTATGGTGAGTGGAAGAAAAAATAACATAGGTAAAAATTCAACACTACCCATGGCATTTATGGTACATTATGTTGTAGAGGGTAGAGAAAGGATCACTACCATTGTAGTAGTTTCTACGATGTAAATAAAGGGTGGTGAGGCATGAGGAGATGCCTGAAGGATTTCTTTCTTTTGTGTTTCCATTTATGAAAGGGCTCCCTTGGGAGGCTCCAAAGCCTAGTGCTCATTTTCAATATTCTTGGCTTGTTCTTTGGTGGTTTCATTATTATATTATATGTGCCTGGTCACCACCATTGACATAAAAACCTTATTCATCCTAGTGTGTACATATAAATAATTTAGGAAATTTATAAACACCTCATCATGCCAAGTGTGGGAATGTCCATAGTTGATTTTTAACCTTCTTCTGAGTCTCTTTATATGTTTCCTCACATTTTCCCTAGGGTCCCATTCTTTGTAGGGTTCCCACTTGAAATCATAATGGGTTTGGGTTTTTCCCACTAACTGAAGTATTCTCATTTGGTGTATTGAATCCTACCAATACTAAGGGGAGTTAGGTGTATATCTCCTTGCCTCTTATTTATTATCTAAACATCCACTAAGTCAATCAATTGGGTAGTAATTTCTTATTCTACAACTTTGTCTTAGACTAACCTAGGTAGATACATAGGGTAGGCTCTGGTGTCCTTTATCATACTTATGGTGTAGTCTAGATAGATCTGATAATCCCCCATCTTTGCTATGTTATTCTTGATTTGATTTGAGAGATTGGGCATATCTTTACCATAGATGGCCTGGTATACCATCGGGTATAATGTCTCAATAATCTTGGTTATGTTCCTCCTAAACCTATGAATGTGGAGGATGTTGAACCTTTCACATATGATACTCTTACATTACTCTTTAGAAGATTCCCAATGGTCATCAAAAGATGCATGAATAGTTTTGGTTATCGTGCCCACCATGTAGGACATCATATAGAAATTGTGATATAAGGAATTGTTTAGATTGGTTATTATGGTGATTATTTTGGAATTGATGATTTAACCTATGGTAATTATCCTTTTAGAGGTGAGAATAAGGTTGAGCAAGGAAATCCACACCTTATTGACATAAGTCATTTTGGGAAAACTATAGATTTTGTTTAATAAGGCCATGGAAATTCTGACTCCAAGTCAGAAAGTGGCTATGGGGATAATAGAAATAAGGCCTTTGATTGCAAAAGTACCGGGGTCATGGGCCCATTATTTTATCTTGGTGGCTACATTATTTTCATGTACCTAGGTATTCACTAGAGTTTGGTTGTATGTTATCTTAGGTTTAGGTAGCTTGTGGTACCTTTTGAATGCTCTACCACTAAGGTGGGCCACTAGTGTGATATTTTGGTGAAAGTACAAGATTTTATAGAAATTTTACCATTTTTAAATAAATCAAATAATAAGTTGATACAAGGAATTACCTTGGGTTTAGTTATAGTGTTATGCAAACCCACTATCTTGGTTTCCAATAGGTCATCTTGCTACCTCCGTGAGAATGTAAAGAATTGGTCCTCCAAATTTCAAGGTTTGGCCTTGTCAACGTCTTCCTAAATAGAAGAAAAGTGATTGAATTTATGTTTGAGGGAAGGTTCATCAAACACTGTGTAAGTATATTTTATTTTTCCTTCAATTGAATACACAGATGGAAGAGGTGAACTTTGAGATGAGGAGGCCATTATTATGTGGCTATGAAACTTCTGGTTCATAAGGGTTCAAACTCAAGATTTTATTTTGTTAGTTAGATGGAAATATGAGTGTAATTGGCTCTATAAATTTTAAATATTTCCTTTGGATTCATTAGATTCGCCTAATTTAATGTAAGGTTGTTCAATTCATGTGAATTAATGGTGTCAATGACCTTGGCTCCTCACTTTTATTTTTTATATTTGAATTTCACTTGACTCATAGGATGGTGACACTTTGACCACATCAGACTCATATAATTGTGACACTTTGATCACATCAGACTCACAAGATGATGCCACTTTGTAGGATCATGCCAAGTTACTTACTTAAGATATTTCATATAGTGCCTTGGTTGAGTCAATCTCTGGGTGACTAGGATGATGACATTTAGTATGATCTCACTTTATAACTTGCCCAATGATTTTATACATTAAGTTCAATCTATCATTCTCAGGTTAAACACAATGTAGACACTTTGCATAATCTTAGAGAGTTTCTCACCTAATAAACTTGAAATATTTTTCAGATGTTGAAATGTTATAGGTTCGTGGGTACGTGCCACATGTCCTTGACTATTAAAAAATGAAGTCTTAAGATTAATGTTGTGCGGTACCCTTGAAGGTATTACAAGGCCCTTCATGATATTACCTAGTACTACCTTCAAATAGGCCTTGAAGGGCCTTGTAAAAACCTTAAAGGTTACCCTTATGCATGTTTAAAAGGTATCTCTTAGGAGATACCTTCAAACTCTTAGGTTCACCACATAGGTTCAAATCACATACAAGATCCCAAAATATAAGAGTATAATATTTTTTCCATAATTTTGCTCAAAACCCCCATTTCTCAATATCATTTTATATACTAATAAAATACATGGTTGAATATTGACTTAATTAGTTATTTTTTTCTACATGGCTATTCTGCTTTTTTGCATGTTTGAAAGGTATCTCTTAGGAGATACCTTAAAATTAGGATGAAATAGGATTGAAGTATGTAGTATATGATATTAAAATATATTATTTTTTTGTATTGACATAAACTATGTCATTAAAAAAAGAGTTAAACATTACCTTTTTAACATTTTTAGGCTTTAACATATCTTCATGCTTATGTTATGGTATAAATATAGATATATCTCGTACATATAGGTATAAAATTAGACTAATTTTATAAATAACCTGATTAATAACTCTTCTTTTGTCTCACGTAAATATCTAGGCTAAAAAATCATACATCAATGGATTTACAATGTGGAGACTATATTTCTCTCATAAATAATGGTAAGGTCGTTGGTGAAGGAAGAATACACAAAGTTGGAGCTCCAAATGTTGAATCTCTGGAATTAATAAATCTCACTTCCACATGCCATAATGAGGAAATACCTATTGAATGTGTAAGTATTAATGTTCCTAAATATTTTGGTCCAAATCTATCGCTTCCATTTCCTATAGCTTTTGTGGATAATTAGGGGGATGTAGTTGATAGTTTTACTATATGGGGCACAAGAATGATACAACACATCAAATATATTGCAGTCATATTGTGTTGTACTCAAGTGCTTTGGATGAAGCAAACTTTGGAAGATATCAAGGTAAAATAGGATGAGCTTTTTTTTTTTGTGACAACACAAGTGCTATTAATATTTAAAAGAATCCAGTGATGCATTCAAGAACAAAATATATTCCCAATCAGATATCACTTCTTGAGAGAATAGGTTACATATCAATAAGTTAAGATGGAATATATGAGTACTATAGAGCAGATTGTAGATATTTTCACAAAGGCACTACCAAAAGACACATATGAGTATCTATGAGAGAAGTTGGGAGTAATTTATTTTACATCCTGACCATTGAGGATCAGCATCAGTTAAGGGGGAGCTAAATTTTAGCTCCAAGTAGGCCCTTTTCCATTAATGTCAAAGTGGGAGAAGAATAGAAATAGGTACAAGTATAGGTATAGTTTTTTTAGATGGTAGTATGTGTAGGTTGACATGTGCAGTATAGGTTTCAAGATGTGGCAAATTCATTTTGAGGTTGCCATCAAAGACAAAGGGGGAGATTTTCAAAAATATTATCATTGATGTTAAAGGTCTAGCATTATTGGTGATAAATCCCCTTAGAATTTAATGGTGTTTTTTAATATTCATATCTTGGTTAATGTGTGTTAATATTTATTTAATATTAATGAATATATTTTTGGTTGTATATAAGTCAAAAGAGGGCCCATGGAGAAGTAAAAGAGTCACAGGGTAAAGACAAAAGAGGAATGGGATGAATTTTCTTATGAAGAGTCATCTTGAGGAATTCCAAGAGTCACCATGTGAAGACAAAAGAGGGTATGGTGCATTTTTTCCATGAAGGGACACTTTGAGGAATACATAAAGTCACCAAGATAAAGACAAAAGAGGGAAAGGGATGCATTTGCTTATGAAGGGTCACCATGTGACTTTTTAAATGCAAGGATAAGAAGGGTCATGCAATTTAGGTGACATTTTTAATGAAGATTGAAGGGTCACAAAGGTTGAATACCAAAGTTCATTTGGAAAGATATAAATAAAGGAATGAGAAGCCAATTTTAATATGAAAGAGAGTGCATGGTTTGTATTTATTTTTAAAGAGATAAAATCATGTGATATTGTAGAGTTCTATCATTTATTGAGTAAGCAACATTGATAAATAGTTGTGTTTTATACACAAGAAAGGTTGGTGCTCATGTGGGGTTGGTGCTCAAAAAATCTTTGAAAGGCATTGGTGCTCTTGTGGGTTGGTGCTCACAAATAGTTTCTATGTTGGGGCTGAGGAAAGGGGTTAGTTCTCTTACAAGTTAGTGCTTGCAAAAATTACAATTTGAGTTGGCAATCATTCATATACTTGAGATTATTCTCCATGGTTTTTCTCACTTTGGGATTCCAAAATTTGCTCTCTCTCTCTCTCTCTCTCTCTCTCTCTCTCTCTCTCTCTCTCTCTCTCTCTCTCTCTCTCTCACTCTCTCTCTCTCTCTCTCTCTCTCTCTCTCTCTCTCTCTCTCTCTCTCTCTCTCTCTCTCTCTCCTCTCTCTCTCTCTCTCTCTCTCTCTTCTATGGTGCATATTATTGTTTCAGTTTTATTTCATATATTGAATGTGTGATTAAGTGGTTAAAGAAAAGAAATCAAATTAAGTAAAAGATATATAATATATTGATTCACCCCACTATCATTATATTTCATTCTTAACACCACACTCTAACTACACTTGTTCCTTTTTTACTTGGAGTGAAGTATATCCTAAAGGCTATCTAGCCCACTCTTTCATGGTAACCCTATAGCCAGCCTATAGATAGTCATTTTGTAATGACAAGGAGGCTTGTAGTTGGTATTATGGGGTCATATCTTGTGTCTGAATTTTATAGATAGCCCTTGAACACAATTAGATTTATTGTCACCATTTAAGACACTATACCATGAATACATTATTAAACACTACCACCTTGGGAAGGAATGACACTCAATCATTCAAAACTTATAGATAAAAGTGAGGAAAATTAGTGTTTAAATGGAAACTTTGGGGTGTTCAACTACTATCTTCCATTAGGCATCTACCCTATATCCTTTGAAAATTGATAGACCTAAGATAGGGATATATAATTAGTATATCTAGATTGGTCACGACCCCTGGTAACCCTACCATATGACCTTAACCTAAATGCCTTAGGCCTCTATTTTATGGTTTTAGGGATCTGATTCCTGAACTAGTCATTTGCCCCTAGAATGTGATCCACACTTTCATTTTCTAATTTGACACTCCAAAAGGTATTCCATGGTAAAAAGATCATAATAGGACTCTAAAAGAAGCTCTGCCATACTACAACTTCTCCATATAAGTACTCTTAGTCCTCTACCAATGCCACTTGTAGGTGGATATCTTTATGTACAAGCAATAATATAGGATTGTAGGTAGTGAGTAGGGTATACATGTTTGTGATTAATCCTATGCCTTCTCAAGTTTTTATAATGAACTCTTAGCATTCCCAATGGATTTGGAGAAACTATCAAGGCCTTTGTTCCAATATGACATCATCCTAAATACTTATAGATGCATGGTGAGTTGCATACAAGCAGTGAGTATGAGACAATCAATATACTTCGCAAGTATATGCCTTGATAACCAATTGATATCTCTTCATGATGTTCAAATGAAACATCAGTATGTTTGAAATTTCAAAACAAGCTTTCAGACTTCCCTTTCAACGTTGAACCCTTCCTTCATAGCACTTATAGGTGTATTTCCTCTATTATATGACTATGTGGGTGAATGTGTATACTATCATAGTCACTCTTATAAAAAGTGAAAGGGTTTATTGATTGATCTTACCATGATAATTTATTCAAAATTTTATGACCTATACCATAGCTCTATATATCTGTCTCAGAGCTTTGTACACTTTACTTGGTTGATTGTGTGTGGTAGTCATATAGAAAACTAATTGTATATTGGTTATGATTATACCATCATAGAAAATTAATTGGATAATGAGCCTAAATGGAAGGGAAACAACATTTTAAACATAAATATAAACCATAACCATCCTTTAACACCATCACCAAGACATGAAGATGTTGGAAGTGGTGGAAACCTACTTGCTATACAAAATGGGACTAGTCTAAAAACTTGAGGTGATTGGCTCTTTAAATCAACTCCAAACTAGAAAAAAATATGGGTAACATATGAGAGGATAGTATAAGACCTATAGAATCAATCCTAGCATCTATATTTTTTAGACTTATTCAAAAGAAGGCAAAACCTATAAGAGCATGGATTAGCATGCAAATTAGATAGTCTTACTTCTTAGGAATGGTTCACAAATATCAGACCATCATTCCTCTACAACCAAAAATCAAATGAAACTTGATCAAGTTTATAAAACACCCCTTGGAGGATTTTTCTTGAAACCTCTCCTACTAACCATACCAAGTACAAACCTGAAGACCATTTTTATTTGCCAAGCCTAATAGAAGGGGAGAAAAGTGGTTTTCTTCATTTCTTGAAGTTTATAATCAAAATTATTATTTAAGTAAGTGTATGGAAGCCCAAGCAACACTCTTGAAATGTCTCTAGCTATAGTATTTTGTACAATTCTATACACCTCATTAAATGCTCACTTTTTCAAGAAAACTACCTTTTTTATAAATAACCTACCACTTTTCAGTTATTAATAGTTAATAAAGACATCTTAGGAAACATGATATGCGACATCATCCTTTTATACCTTTACATTTCCATATGAGGTTGTACACATCATTTAATGCTTTATTTTAACACACAAAATGACTTATAAAGACATAAAGATTAAAATGACTAATTACCAAGGCTAATATGATATATAATGACATCAAATAACATATAATATACCTTATTACATTATATTAAACCCCTTATAAACCTATAAAGATCAATTTTTTTCCTATAGGGGTCCCAATTTGACCTGTAGGGTCAAATTTGGTCTACAAGTATCTCGATGGAAACTAAACTAGTCACCAAAATCTCTATATCCCCTGATTGGACCTCTTATTCTTCAATCCATTCATCCTCAAGATCACTCTCAATAGTCTTAATGATATATATTAATAGTGATGTCTTAGATTCACCTTTCCATTCTCCTTCATTTGAGGGTAATTTATTTAATTATTTGTCTTTATCCAATGCCTCTATGGGTTATATTATTTTTAAACCCTTCCTTCCCTTCAATCATCCTCTTGATCCCTCATTATGTACATCTTGGATAGGTGCACATTATTTTGGGGTCATAGGAGTCCCGAGTTTCCTTTTGTATACAATAGGCTCAATGGTGGAGGTGGAAGTTTAATGTGGAGGGAAGTGGAACAATAATTGATGAAACTAGTTTGATATTAAGTGGATATGAGGGGAGAGTGGATGGACATAAACTAGTAGTTTAGGTGATGAAGGAAGGAAGAGTAAATTCCTTCATTATGGTGAGTGGAGGAAATGGAAACATAGAGAAGGTTCCATCAGTTCTCACATTGGTGGCTACTATATGAATTGGAGGTAAATTTGGGAGAGGATAATTGATTGAGGAGAGGAATGAAGGAAGATGAACTTCTTAAACTATGGTAAGTGGAAGAAAAAATAACATAGGTAAAAATTCACCACTACCCATGGCATTTATGGTACCTTATATTGTAGAGGGTAGAGAAAGGATCACTACCATTGTAGTAGTTACTACAATGACAATGAAGGGTGGTGGGTTATGAGGAGATGCCTGAGGGGTTTCTTACTTTTATGTTTCCATTTATGAAAGGGCTCCCTTGGGAGGCTCAAAAACCCAGTGCTCATTTTTAATAGTCTTGGCTTGTTCTTTGGTGGTTTCACTATTATATTATATGTGCCTGGTTACCACCATTGACATAGCAACCTTCTTCATCCTAGTGTGGACATATACATAATTTAGGGAATTTATAAACACCTCATCATTCCAAGTGTGGGAATTTCCATAGTTGATATTTAACCTTCTTATGAGTCTCTTTATATGTTTCCTCATATTCTCCCTAGGGTCCCATTCTCTATAGGGTGTCCACTTGAAATCATAATGGGTTTGGGTTTTTCCCAATGACTGGAAGTGTTCTCATTTAGTGTATTGAATCCTACCAATAATAAGGGGAGTCAGGTGCATATCTCCTTGCCTCTTATTTATTAGCTAAACATCTACTGATTCAACCAATTAGGTAGAAATTTCTTGTTCTATAACTTTGTCTTGGACTAACCTAGGTAGATACATAGGGTAGGCTCTGGTGTCCTTTATCCTAATTATGGTGTAGTCTAGATAGATCCAATAATCCCCCATATTTCCTATGTTATTCTTGATTTGATTTGAGATCTTGGGCATATCTTTGCCATAGATGGCCTGGTATACCATTGGGCATAAGGTCTAAATAATCTTGGTTATGTTCCTCCTAAACCTGTGAATGTGGAGGATGTTGAACCTTTCACATATGATACTCTTAGGTTACTCTTTAGAAATTTTCCATGGGTCATCAAAAGATGCATGAACAATTTTGGTTATAGTGTCCACCAAGTAGGACATCATATTGAAATTGCAATATAGGGAGTTATTTAGATTAGTTATTATGGTGATTATTTTGGAATTGATTATTTAACCTATGGTAATTATCCTTTTTGAGGTGAGAATAAGGTTTAGCAAGGGAATCCACACCTTATTGACATAAGTCATTTTGTGAAAACTATAGATTTTGTTTAATAGGGCCATGGAAATTCTGACTCCAAGTCAGAAAGTGGCTATGGGGATAATAGAAATAAGACCTTTGATTGCAAAAGTACTAGGGTCATGGGCCTAGTATTTTATCTTGGTGGCTACATTATTTTCATGTACCTAAGTATTCACTAGAGTTTGGTTGTATGTTATCTTAGGTTCAGGTATCTTGTAGTACCTTTTGAATGCTCTACCACTAAGGTGGGCCACTAGTGTGATATTTTGGTGAAAGTGCAAGATTTTATAGAAATTTTACCATTTGTAAATAAATCAAATAATAAGTTGATACAAGGAATTACCTTGGGTTTATTTATAGTGTTATGCAAACCCACTATCTTGGTTTCCAATAGGTCATCTTGGTACCTCCATGAGAATGTAAAGAATTGATCCTCCAAATTTCAAGGTTTGGCCTTGTCAACTTCTTCCTAAATAGAAGAAAAGTGATTGAATTTATGTTTGAGGGAAGCTTCATCAAACATTGTGTTAGTATATTTTGTTGTTCCTTAAATTGAATACATAGATGGATGAGGTGAACTTTGAGATGAGGAGGCCATTATTATGTGGCTATGAAACTTCTGGTTCATAAGGGTTCAAACTCAAATTTTATTTTGTTAGTTAGATGGAAATATGAGTGTAATTGGCTCTAAAAATTGTAAATATTTCCTTTGGATTCATTAGATTCACCTAATTGAATGTAAGATTGTTCAATTCATGTGAATTAATGGTGACACTTTGATTGCATCAGACTCATATAATTGTGACACTTTGATCACATCAGACTCATATAATTGTGACACTTTGATCACATCAGACTCATAGGATGATGCCACTTTATAGGATCATGCCAAGTCACTTACTCAAGATATTTCATATAATGCCTTGGTTGAGTCAATCTATGGGTGACTAGGATGATGACATTTAGCATGATCTCACTTTCTAACTTGCCCAATGATTTTGTACATTAAGTTTAATCTATCATTCTCAGGGTAAACATGATGGAGACACTTCGCATGATCTCAGAGAGTTTCTCACCTGATAAACTTGAAATATTTTTTAGATGTTGAAATGTTATAGGTTCGTGGGTACATGCCACATGTCCTTGACTATTGAAAAATGAAGTCTTAAGATTAATGTTGTGGGTACCCTTGAAGGTATTACAAGGCCCTTCATGATATTACCTATTACTACCTTCAAATATACCTTTAAAGGCCTTGTAAAACCTTAAAGGTTACCCTTATGCATGTTTAAAAGGTATCTCTTAAGAGATACCTTCAAACTCTTGGGTTCACCACATAGGTTCAAATCACATACAAGATCCCAAAATATAAGAGTATAATATTTTTCCATAATTTTGCTCAAAACCCCCATATCTCAATATCATTTTATATACTAATAAAATAAATGGTTGAATATTGACTTAATTAGTTATTTTTGTCTACACGGCTATTCTGCTTTTATGCATGTTTGAAAGGTATCTCCTAGGATATACCTTAAAATTAGGATGAAATGAGGATTGAAGTATGTAGTATATGGTATTAAAATCTACTTTTTTATATTAACATAAACTATGTCATTAAAAAAATAGTTAAACATTACCTTTTTAACAGTTTTAGGCTTTAACATATCTCTATGCTTATGTTATGGTATAAATATAGATATATCTCTTACATATAGGTATAAATTAGACTACTTTTATAAATAACATGATTAATAACTCTTCTCATGTCTTGTGTAAATATCTAGGCTGAAAAATCATACATCAATGGCTTTACAATGTGGAGACTATATTTCTGTCATAAATAATGGTAAGGTCATTGGTGAAGGAAGAATACACAAATTTGTAGCTCTAAATGTTGAATCTCTGGAATTCATAAATCTCACTTCCACATGCCATAATGAGGAAATACCTATTGAATGTGTAAGTATTAATGTGCCTAAATCTTTTGGTCCAAATCTATCACTTCCATTTCCTATATATTTTATGGACAATTTGGGGGATGTAGTTGATAGTTTTACTATATGGAGCACAAGAATGATACAACACATCAAAAACAAGTTTTATATAGAGAATGACATGGAAGAAAGACAAAATAATTTTAGTTTACTTCTACATATAAAATCATTGTAACAATAAAACCATTGCTCGGATTCATTGATTTGATATATCCATGATCCTACCACATTTCATAGCCTAATAAAAAATGTATTGGAAAAAGGGTAAATTTATTACACAAATGTAAAACTCTAGCAAATGATGAAAAAATTGCTTTTGGTTATGTTGATTTTGCAAAAGTAGGGGAGATTTTTGGTTGCATTCTTGTCCCAATGTTATAAAATGAATTTGGAATTTACATAAGACATGTTCTATAACATTGTGAGACTTACAATACATAGGTAGCTAAAAAATCTATTGTTAGATGGCCTTCCAAGAAGATAGTGGACATTGAATGTAGATCAATTAATTTACCATACATGATACCAAAAGATAAAGAAATTGGAAGCATTTGGGATGTAGTGGATAATGAATTCACTCATTTCCTCACATTCCTATAAAATAGACATTCAAAAAAATTAATTTGTGCCTATAACTACTCAGGTTGAAAAAGAAATCAGCCAAACACTTCACTCAACCAAGTGGAGTTTTATGATAGCATATATAGTGAGATTACAATAATGTATGTAGATAAATGTTGTACCAAATTTTTTTTTAGTTAGGATTGTCATTTGAGAATCTAAAATCTTCAAGGAAAAAAATTCTTTATTCAACCACAACAGATAAGAGGCAACATGTCTTGGGTGCCCTTTCTGTCAGTTTGTTTAAGACAAATAAAAACAAAACTACCATTGATTTTTAGGGTATAGAGATATGTTTGGAAGCTTGTCTTAAAATATCTGGATTGAAGAGAAGTAAATTTCTTTACATTCAAAATTTTCACAAAAGGGGAACAAAATGCATGCCATGCAGGGAAGTTTCAACAAAAGCCACAAAAGAAGACAAATAACTAAAGATTTATTAGACCAATTGGTGGATGATTTTGTAGATGTTTATCCAAGACTAACATGTTAGATAGATGAAGATGGCTTTTGAAAAAAAAATTGACATATTCTAAGATTTTTCACTCAAGAATTTATGAGGCACCACATCAATGCACAACTAACATATATTAAATATGAGCCAATATCCCAACCAAAATTCAATAAATTGAGGAGAACTAATTTTCATGATGTATCCATTGCCACATTTAATGAATTTTCTAGGTGTACATGCATCTTGTTGACTCAATAAAAATGCTCTAGGTCCCTCTCTACAGATTAGGAAGATCGAATCAATCAATAATTCATGATGCACTCAAACTAGATACTTTCTGCAAGATAAATTTATTACACACATAAACAAATGTCAAATCAATACCATAAAGAATGTCTCAGTGTCATTCATGATAAGGTATAATTTCAAAAAAAAATATGTTAAGGATAGTGACAAAAAGTAAATTAGTTACTGACAAAATAATAGAGTTGTCAATGGCAGGGATTATAACACATGGTCATGGTACAGGTGTATATGGGCATTTTTTTTACCATGTGTTCTTGGAGGGTCTAACTTTACCATCACCTCATTAAACAAGTGCTTCAAGGATATGGAAACAACAATTTTAGAAACTTATGGATATTTACTATATAAATTTAGATCTTCAAAATATCCATTACATGATGTACTTTTGTCTAATAAATGCTACCCTAAATGCAAAAATACATAGAAGAAGCACAATCAATTGGTGCCTTCAAGAAACTTTTTTCTTGGCTATACCTTCAACTAGATAACTATTATGGGGATAATAATACATGTACTTCCTTCCATCCATAACTATATTTTAAAAATGTCAAACCTTATATGAAACTAATATTACATTTACAAATTCACAAAATACTATTTTTTGTAAAGGTTTATGTTGCAATATTTATCTCCCCTTGTATATAAAGGTGTTTTCCTTGATATTGAGGTTGTATTTATCCCTACAACACATACCCATGAGGACATTGATGACACATTTGGAAATGTGTCTAAATGTATAAAGAGGAAATATGTATGGATTATGGTAGAGATGATGGAAAATTGTAGGACATGTGAAAATTATTTGATTAAAGTAGTGGATTTCAAAGACTATGTTATTAGTTACCAATTGAAGGGAAGAAATGAAATAGTAGTCTTGAAAAAAGGTCAATACTTTCTTCTATGCATGGAGCAAGGTCATCCCATTATGCATTGTAAAAAATCTATGAAAAATAGAAATTGGTTCCCCACCAATTACATTATGGGGAATAAAATAAAATGGTGAGCCAAATGTTCCATAAGGTAATTTGGAAAAAATATTTTCAAAGACACTAAAAATAGGGAAATGTCACAAGATTCCATTGTTTCAAAAGTCTTAAATAGAAATTAAAAAAATAGTAAGAAATAAATTGAATATAACTTTATTAAGTATGTATAATAATTCAATGAATTTGGTTTGACCAGAAATAGTAAGTAGAAGGGATCTAGCATATTACTTCCAAAAAATCCATGACACAATTAAAGAAGACATGTTCACTTATAAATTTGAATGTACAGGAGATTTTTGGCCTAGAACTCACCATGACATACCCTTGCATAGAGATATACACAAAATGGTTCATGACAAGACCCTTGATTTTGGAGTGGCATCTATAGATACATATGTTGGTCTAAGAAGCAAAAGAATAAAAATTGCATTTGATCCAGCTCAAGATGTACAAATTAGAGATATGTTATTTGTCATACCTAATGATTTTACAAGAGTGGACTACAAAGTATGTGTTTCTAGATCTAAAATAAATATTGAGATACTACAAATCAATGGATATATAGAATGAAGGGTCAATATAGTTTGGTTCATCCTAGTTCATGTAGGGGAAAAAGATGCATAAGAAGTATAAATTTATTCAGGTTATTTGCACAAGAAATGGAAGCCAAACCCAACTAAAACATATTTACCATCCATACTCATATATAGTATCATCTATGGTTGGAAACAAAATAAAAATTGGAGAGGTCATACACTTGTTCTCACTAATTTTTTGAAAGACATTGTAATAGACTATTTGAATGCATCATCCCATTAGGCACTTTCAAAAATAGTGATAAAAGATTGGAAACTATTTTTTCTTTCGTGACATTGGAAAATATGAAATGGTCTTTCCTTAATTTTAGAATGAGAAATATGAATGGGTTTTTTTTCAAAATTTAGTCCATTTTTTGGGAATGTATAATATTTTATTGTTTTATTTATTTATAGTGGCATTTCACATTTTGGGTCTTAAAAAATGCACTCCGACATTTGCATGTTATATTTTCTACTATGAAAATTTAGTATATCGGTAACTATGCATCTATTTAATGGCATTTTATAGTTGAAACCTCCACTTTACATTTTTGTGTTTCAAAATTTCCTTCAGATTTTACGTATTCCAAATAGCCAAATCACATTTTACAAATCATGAAAACCTTTTAGCTTTTCAATTTTTCAAATTAAAATTCACATTTTCCATCCTTCAAAAATGGTCTTTGTAATTTGTACATAATAATTTACACTTTGGCTTTTGGGCATTATAAAATACACTTTGACATTCCCATGTTTGCAAAAAGGTCTTTAGGGTTTACACCTTAGAATGTCCCACTTCAGCATTTATGCATCAAGATTTATTCTTCAACATTTGTGTATCAACAAATGGTCTTTAAATTTTTAGTTTTTCAAATTAAAATTTGGCTAAACACCCGAGATTGTATCACGTGGCACAATCTTGGTAACTTGTTTGTCTAGAAGGATGACTAGTCCAAATAAAAGTCTTGAATAATACAAGCACCTAAGATTACAACATGCATTACAATCTCAATAACTTGACTATGTGGGAGATTATATTAATAATATAATTATAATAGAACATCGAGGACATGCCCAGCATCTGAACACCTATGATCGACATGTGGAATGTTCAAAAATATGAGATAAACTTTGACAGTATCAAAGACATCACCTAATTTAGATTAAACAAATAGTTCATGATCTAATAAAATGTTGAAATGTGACACCCCAATCATCCTAGGTGATTTAAATCACATATCATCTGAGCAACTGATTTATTTATGAATTGTTTTTCCTTAATAAATAAATTGCCTAGGCTTATTATTTGTAAATGCATGGTTTTTGAACTAGTCTGAATGATCATATAAATTTGATTGAACATATAAGAAAGACCACAGGCCTTTTGACTATTTTTCACATTTAAATAAATGTGATTTATTTGTAATAAGTTCAAATAATTTTTGATAAGTCCATTTAATTATTGATAAAGTTCAATTTATTTTATCTAAGGTGAAAAAGGAGTATATCATAAATTTAAATTATTGTTTTTGATATTTAAAATAATTTGGACTTATTAAAAAATACCTAATTTAGATAGATGTGATTTAAATGCATAATTTAGATATATGTGATTTATTTGTAAATCTTGATATAATCTAATTTATCTTTCATAGTTTTCAAAAAAATTATTACTAATTGTTTCTAATTATTTTAAATAAGTTCAACTTATTACAAATACATTAGATAGATGTGATTTATTTGTAATAATTCCAACTAATACTTGAACATTCCAATCAATTATTGATATAATCCAATTTATTTTTGATAGTTTAAAAAAATGAGTATTAATTATTTTCAATTATTTTAAATAATTCAGACTAATTACAAATACATTAGATGAATATGAATTATTTTTAATAAGTATAACTAATTATTGAGAAGTCCATCTCATTCTTGATGAATTCCAATTTATTTATGATAGGTTTCAACTACTAATTATTTGTGATCATTTTAAATAATTTAGACTTATTACAAATACATTAGATAGATGTGATTTATTTATAATAAGTCCAACTTAATCTTGATATAGTCCAATTTATTTCTGATAGTTTCCAAAATTTTGGACTATTAATAAGTCTTTATTAACTAAAATATTCCTTTATTCATCTTTTTACTTTGTACTAGTCATTTTGCTTTGCTACATTTTTAGAATAAAATGGGGACAAATGTAATCACCTAAAAGTGGTATTTAGATGATAAGAATGTTTCTTGAGAAAAGATATTATTAGATTAGCCCTAGACCTATCCTAGATCCTTTATCACACTTTCCTATCAATTGTGTAGACCATAAACATTTGTAGTCAATTCAAACATAATCCCATAATTTCATTCTTAGATCTTAACCCATTATTCCCAACAACCTACTAACTAGACACTTGTGCCACATTAAGGACACTAGAGCCACATGACACTAGTGTCCTCAACATGACACTAGTATCCCTCACCCCTAACTCTCTTGAACAGATATATTTTAAAATGTATGCCCCTCCTAAAGTCAACCTAAGCACATTTATCTACAAGTCACTATAAATAAAAGACAATTAGACCTCATCCACTAGATGGAAAATAGATGAAAAAAGCCAATTAAAATAAGAAACAAGTTAAGCAAAATTAAGGTTATAAATCTTTATTCTACACTACTTTTTCATACTACCATCTGCATCTGCCCTAATCCCATATTTCAAATATTTCTAATCTCAAGCACACTCAAGGCATTCAAGACCACTATCATTCTAGCATTCACTTTCACTTGCACCAAGCACAAGGTGGGAGAACTACATTGATCTTGATCCCTCCTTGAAGTATTGGTATGTAGGAAACTCTCTTCATAATAAAGTGTTAAGGATGTCCATCCTATCCTACTAATGAACACATATTTTTAGCTTATGTGATATTTCAAGGAAGATTGGGGTTTGTGTACTAAATCAACTATTCTAGGCACAACATTGAGTTTCATATTTTGTGCATACGAAAACAGAACCCAAAAACATAGGTGAAGGTACTCTTAAAAAATAGGAACAATCTTACAAAGAGGACCCTAGTGCAATTTTCATGATACTAAAGCCACATGGTGCTACTATCTAGTGAATAATCTGACCTAGGGACCTTATTGATGACACTTAGACCTATTTGTAACACAATTTTCAACACCCAAATCTTTTAAGATAGTTATTTTCCAAATAAGTCTCTATTAACACATATATTATTACTATTTTATAAAGTCAATAAAAGTAAAATTTTGTAATAAATCAGTGGTTATTTATTGCATATCATTTCACTGATTTAGACAACTTAACCCTTTAATCTAATTTAGGATTTACATTAGTAAAACACTAAAAGGTTAAATTATTCACAAACATCTAACTTGATTAACTAGATCATAGTGAAAAGGATATTTTATGATTATATATCACCTCAGTCTTATACACTTAAAAAATTAATGAACATGAATGTTAATCTTAATTATAAACATGACTTGCTTCTACAAGCCTCATATGAACTCTATTTTATGCCCTTTGGCCTATCTCTTAGTCTAACCATCCTTATATTGATGACACAGACATCTCATCTTACCTAGAGTGCTTAAAATATACTTATATTACACCTCTATAATTTTTAAGCATGTGTGTACTCTCCTTCTCCTTAAACACTAACATCTGAGTCAGATAGTAGTGTAAACATCACTATCCTAGCCTGTTACTAGTGTCTAGTGTCCTAAAGTCATCTAATTTTCAAATGAAACATATTAGAATGGTTGGGCTAAGTGCTTTAATTTAAGTTATCTCTTGATAGGATTGATATAAATATAATATCAACACTCATTCATTCACCACCTAGTAGTCAGACCAAAAGAGCACTCAAGAAACACTCAAGTTACAAAAATATTCTTTATTCTACCCTATTATGATATAAGTTAAAGGAAAAACCTAGCTATAGATCTAAAGTAATAAATGAGCAGTCATAAGGTCATATTTTTTAGGTTATAATTTAGGTCACTATTGTAATTTTTTTACACATTGCATGATTCACACATAACCCAACACGTAGGGGAGAACTACATGATTATAAGGCCTTGTTGTAGAGTATTGACTATGTAGGTAATGATCTTTTACAATAGAGTCATTTTGGGTCAACTTGATATTGTGTGACCACTAACTCTTTTTTCCCCAAGTTTACATTGAAGATGCAAAGCTAGGGTTTTACCATTTCACCAAGAGTGATAGTCCATGACCTAGATCTAAATACACCATAACAAAGGCAAATCCAAACTGAGAATCATATAAGTGTTCACATCTTTTTTGAGCACATATTCCATACAGGATACTAGTGTTGAGCTTAGACACTAGATTTGATATAACTACCCCAAGCTAATGTAAGTATTTAGAGAGCTAGAGGCATCAGATCTAGAATCGGGAAATTGATCCAAAATCCATTTCCTCCTCCTTTATTGATTGTACTAGATCCAAAATTGTATTAGCATAAAAAATATCTAAGTACTTTATCTTACATGATTTATATATCTAACATATCTATACTTTCCATTAATATCCTATCTCAACTTTATAAATTCATCATATGGTACAACTGAGTTTAGCACATTACTTGGCCTTTTGTAGATTTGATAATCACCCTTGTGCCCTATAATTTTTATATCCTTAACTTTAACCAATAAATAGGATCTTTATCCAAATTAGGTTTAAACCTTTGGTGAACCTGATGTGAGAACATCAAACCCTAGCCCATCTCAAGTTTTTTTATTTCATTTTCTATTACTAATCCCTGATTGATAAATCTTGCAATTATGTTTATTGTGGACATATCTATAAATTATTTCATGGTATAATAGCTTATATTTGATATAGTGTTACACATTAGTTACTTGCTTAAATACATCCAATCTATAGATGATTCAAATTCTACATTCTAACATACTCCTTATTTTAATGTTTATAATGAGATTTTACCTTTTACTATAAAGTGCCAAATGGAATGTATGAATCAATCCTTCAAACCATGCCATTTTATCTCCATGTCTAAGGATATTATTACTCAAACTCAAATTTTAGACTTGTTACAATGATCATCACATTACAAAGATGTCCTTTTAGATGCATTACATATGACTATGCTACCTTGTAATGTGGAACCGCTATATGTGTCTTTTGTTTTAAATACCATTAAATGGATTGAGTCTTGTAAAAAATAATTTATCTAGTAAGTTATTGGTTTAATTTGACCAGGAAAAATCATGGGATACTTATTTTTCACTCAACATTTGAACATTTGATTGCACTGACATCAATACATATAAGGCAAAGGCCTATGTGCTCACCTGAAACACATCTAAGAAAGAACTAGAGCCCACATTGTGTTAGTTGTGCCATGGCATGAGACTTAACTATTGGGGGACTCAATCAATTCAAAAAAATCTTTAGGTATATCCATAAGCACAATCCTTTCATGGACTAAGCCTATTGTCATATAGGTGATTGAAAGGTCAAAAGGCTACTTTCACTCAAACTATTCATACTAGACACATGATCTTGACAAGGATATGAATACTTGATGTATAATCTATGCTCATTCTATATACCAAATGATGGTGATGTCATACAAGTTTACAAGGAATCCATTAAATATATGAAAAAGTAACATGCATGAACATTACTTAACATAATTCCATAAAAAGGATGAAATTACAAACATATACATTCCATTATCAACACAAAAAGACATATAACCCATATAGATTATATTTTAATGCAACGGTCTTTGCCATTAGTCAGAGTCTATAATATAGTTTATATTCATTATAATTAATTACCCAGGGGATCATAGACAAGCTTGGGCACTTAAAATTATATCCTTAATGGATTCCATACTATTCCTAATCCTTAATGGAAACTGAAGCAATGTTTATAGAGAATTCATTTCATCAAATCTTTGTTATGTTCTTTGTTTCTTTGCTTCTTCTAGATTGAGCTCCTTAAATAGCCTTTAGGAGCATCTTTTCTAGGGTGGAAGTTACATGTTGAGGGCTGAGATGTAACTTGGTAATTATAAATGTTAGCTCCATGACTTTGTTAAGTTTCTACTGTAGCTACCATGTCTCCTTAAATCTTTGAATATTTCCTTAAACCCCATGAGATAGTTAGCCAATTTCCAATTGGAATAAGGTGTGTACTATAACCTCTAGCTAGATAAGAAATTCCCAAAGGATAAAGACTACATAAAATAAACCTCTCATGCTTAGGTGGAAGTTGTATTGGCTCTAATCCTTTAATTAATGGGTTAGAGGCCCAACATTACCCCATATAAAAACTTTAGTCCATCCTCAGACTAGGCTATCAAGCTCTTAGGAGTGTAGAAATTGAGCACATTCTCCTTAATTTTAGTGCTAAAGTCTTCAAATCCCTTGATGGTTAGATTTATTTCTTATACAACACTATTAATTTTATAGGATGTAGTAGTGAGTGCAAGTAGATCCATTTTATCCAGCTCTTTATGGAAGGCCTCGATGTTGGCTTTCACATTTTCCACACTCTCATCTAGGATCTATCCTTGCTCACAAGACTTAGTCTATGGAGCATGGAAGAATGCTTCCAAGTTTTGCTCTTGATCCTTGACTTGGTTACTAAGCATGTTGATGCTCCCCATGATTTTCATCCACTCTGACTTGCTTGTCGAGTACACTTATGCCATTATCTTCTCCTTCTCTTCCTTTACCTACTTTAGGTGCACATCTATTACTAAGGCTTGGTTGGAGAAGCTTAAGAAAATGGTGTATGTTGCTTCCTTTCCCTCTTGAAATTTTATGAAGAGGTATTGTACCTCTTAGAACCTATCAGCTAGCTCTATCTTTAGCATGATGTTAGGATCTTCTTCTTCTTCCTATGTCATCTTTAGTTTTAACCTTGGGAGCATCTAATCTATAACCACATAAATCTTGTTGACCTTTAAAAGGTCTATAGTGTTGATGCTGACCAAATGAGATGGTTTTTCCACCTCCATGTGCTTATAGAGTTGTTTCAACTTGAATTTATTATCTTACACCTCATCTTTGGCTTCCTTGAGGAGATTTTTCCATTTCCTCACCTTGTTTTCATTGATGATGTTTCAGCATGCAAATTCTATGGCCATTATTATCAGTTCATTCCTAGAATAGAATAGGTTCATGGAGTGAGGGTTAATAAGGAGGGAGTCATACCCCTCTTTAGGCTCTTCTAGGCCCAAAGTAGTTACTCTAGGTGCCTCAAATTGGAGTTCATCTATATAGTGGTCTAGCATAAATGAGAGTTGTTTACACATCTTGTTCATGGTGGCTTGGGGAGCATAGTGTTATACATATAGAGATATTCCTCCACCTAATTATTCTATGTTGTCTCTCTTACATTCATCTTCTTATCATTCTTTTTTATGATAAATTTTTCTATATGTACTTCCTCCTATTCACTGGTGCCACGATTCTTTTTGACAATATCCTCTAAGGATTCACTTTTATCTTTGGGGGTTACTTACTTGGACTTTTCCCCCTCATTCATTTTCTCATCCTCTAGTTTTTTAATACTTACCTCTAGGGTAATTCCTTTGATGCTAACATCACCTTGTTACTATTGGGGTTCCTCTTCCATCTTTGTTTGTTGTTTTAAGGCACCAATATCACCTACTTTTTTATTAGGAACCCCTTTAATACTTGGATATACCTCTTGTATAGCCTTTTGTACTTTTCTAGTGGGGTCGCTTGGTGCTTGTTTGATCTCTTGAACTACTAGTCTTACACTTGTGGGAACCTTCAGGGCCCTTTTCTCTAACTTGGCTATTTTCTTCTCTCAAAAAAACCTCCACTTCTCTTCAAACACCAAAGCCATGTTGATATCCTTCTCATCTCCTTCTTTCTCAATACCATCTTCTTCCACACCATACTTTTCTCCTCAACTATTTAAGGAGGCAATGGGGAGGCCTCCTTACTATATGTTGATGAGGGTTTATTTAGAAGTATCATTAATGGGTGGGTGTTAGATTTGAGGTTTCCCATTTATTCTATTACCTAAAACATGGTGGTCATGTTTCTTTTTAGGGATTCCTGCACATTAATGACATTTGGATCCTTTTATCATTCTTTTATCTGTAGAATATAGGTCCTTGCTTAGTATTCTTCAGTTTCTTACTCTATTTTGGGCATGAGGGCCAACACTTTATCCATCTCTACAAGATTTATAGTAGGGAATGCAATAGGTCCCTTGGTCTTTTTCTTATGCTTCTTTCTAGAATAAGAACTCTCTTACATGATGGTCAAGCACTTCTTTGCAGAAGGGCCATAATTATCTCTTCATAACCAATCTTTAACTAAATGTGCTCTATGATCTCTTTTATCTTCTCATCATGTTTCCTTTGGAATTTCTTCTCTTGCATATTTAGCACAACTTTCCCTTCATCAATGACTAGGAGGGGTGATCATCATCCTTTCTCAGATTGCTACCCTTCTTGCATGGATTCATTTCATAGTAGAGGTTGAATATCCTCCCATTTATTATCACCCTATGAAGGGGATGGATGTCCATATTGTAAGTGGAATCTTCCTCATCTTTGATGGCCTTAGATCTAAAGTGCATAAACTTGTGCCTCATCTTGCTTATATCATGATCCATGGTCTTGAGTGAGATCTCAATATATTACACCTTTGGGATTCTCCTTAACTCCACCATTAAATACTTGGTTGAGAATGTATAAGGAAACTATAGCCATCTTAACAAGTTCCCATCCATAAGCACTAGGAGCACCACATAAAAGTGTTACCTCATGGAAAAGGTTTCCATTCCCACTAGTTGTTGGGGAATTTCCTAAGGGATGTGCCACTCCTTCCCAAAATATTTTTTGTACCTGTTAAACCACCTTTACACCCTAGTCTTATACTTATGTGAGAAGTTGTGTGGGAAAATGAATTATTGGTACTTCATTATAAGGGACTCATGTTTGGGTGGGAACACCAATAGTTGTTTATCATCATGGTATGACACATCCATCTCCTCTATTACTATAATAATCAACATATAACCCCATTAGAAGGTCTCATGTTATTGATGGCACTCTTGTGTGTTCTTAACTATCTCTTTAGTAATGAACTTTGAGATGTTGAATTTTACACCTTTCACCATGTGGTGAGGAATGCATAAGAAGGTTTTGTTGATATAGGACCACCAACCACCAGGGCATAGTTTGGTGTTAACAAGGTGTACCACTACCCTTATGCTAGGGTCTTGGATGTCCTTAATCAGGAATTGAAACCTTGACTTATAGTAGCCTAGGATATTTGCAACCCTTTCAACCTCCACCTTGTCCTCCATTTTATCTTAGATGTCTACCCTTGTGCTAGTTAGCCCCATTATTATGCTAATGAGGCTCATTAAAATATTCATGCACCATTTTTCAAAGTAGAATTGATTACCATGTACTCTTTAGATGAGGAAATGAACCAAGTCTTCTAGCTTTCTAAATCTTGGTAAATCAAATAGTTGCATGGTACCCATGGTTTCCAATTTATCTTTGATGGAGACATTGAAGAGTGTGGTGCCTACCTTTATCTTCTTCCCCATGTCTACCATCCAATCCTGGTTTAACTCTTGTGCATTAATTCCTTCCTTATGGTTATAGTCCTTTAGTTTTCACATATGTGTAAAGGATACCAAATTATCCCCCACCATGAACTTAGGGGGTATTCCATTTCTCTATAGGTGAGTTTTGTGCTCACTTCTGGATCTACTTCTATAACACTCATGTCTTTCACTAACTACACCTCTAATTTCATGGTGACTGCTTCTCCCATTGCCCACACTTTTTTTACATCATTTTTCACTTATGATAGACCTATGCTTAACCTTTTCTCTCCCATATTAACCCTGATACTATTAAAATGAAACTGATTGATCCTACCAAGCCCAAAATTATGCTTGACACTTCTTCATAGTTGTAGGAAATATGACTGTGCGTTCATCTCTTGAGTTTCCTACCCTATTAATGGAGGCCTACTCATTCTGTTAAACTTGTGATCTCCTATTTCTTTCCACTCACCTTCTTTTCAACTCATGGTAGAATGTAATCTTTTTTTTTGATCTTTCATTCATGCTTGGGGGGACTATGGGTGATTGGTTCTCTCTCTGGTATCATCTTTCAAGTTTAATGACTTCATCTCTTTGCTCTACTCAAAATTATTAAAAATGATAGTAACCCTAATACCTCGACCATCTGATCCTTTATACAATGTTTTTAGCTATTGCATTTATGGCTAGCGATGTGTGGATTTCTTAAGATCTATTAAACCCATGAAATTTACTAAAATCTAGTACCAAATACTCATTTATTACATATCTTTGTTCTTCTACCACTATAGCATTAACTTTGATAATGATTTATTTAGTGAAGTGATACGTAATTTAAATGGTCACTTATCACTAACTGTTGGGTGGGTGTTTGCTATCTCGATGATCATTATCTTGCACTTTGTTTAACTTGGAATGACCTTCACCATTCTTATGGTAACTTGGGCACAATACTTCACATGCATGTCATTTAGCCTCCTCAGTTCCATTTGTTCTTAGTTTTGTGATTCTTTCCAAGCATAGCTTTCTTTCTTGTTTAATTTCTCTATGCTTTCATGTCTCTTGTTTTAGCCTTCCCTACTGCATATAAATCCTTGTGTTGGTCTTATAGTGCCTTATTATCTCTTCTTTATTTCATGTGCACAAACATCTTGTGTGCCTTCCTTTATCAACTCATACTTATAGTTTTCTAAACCTAGAAAACTTACCACACACCCAAAAACTTATTTGTATATCCTTAAGTGGTTAAAAATTGATTGTTCTCAACTCACTTGACTAGATTTATGCATGTGTAAGTGATAAAAGAGTTCTTATACCAGCCTGAAAGCACCCCGCTTATTCATTCAACCTAAAAAAACAAATATATGGAAAGATTTGGATTTCACCAATTTTATTATGGTCAAGGTAAGCAACCAAATTATGACTAGGAATTCAGTGCCAAATGGTGCAAGTACCATCTTAGTGATTGTATAGCTTCAATTAATTTCCATTAAAATTCCCAGGGAGCATTTCACTAGCCAATATGTATAGCTTGCATATGCCAGTCTCCAATATACTATGGATAATATAAGGTCCTATCCACCTAATAAATAACTTGCTTAGGTGCCTAACATACTTAGAGTAATATAAAAAGACCAGTGCACCTTCTGTAAATACCTTACACTTGATATGTTTATCATGCCATACCTTTTGGTGCACCTTTTTATATTTGTAGGATCCATCGTGCTTGGGTGCATGTCTCATCCATGCACTTCAAGTCATTCAAGCATACATTTAAAGATTCATAGTCATCCAATTGATAAATATGCATGATGCATAATGAGGACACTAAGAATTCCATAGGTAAAATGACATATATGCTAAACACCAGTGGAAATGGTGTAGCCTTATTTAGGTGCTTGTATGTAGTGCAATAGGCTTATAACATTTTTGAAACATTATCATACCAATCCTTGCAACCAATGTCACATATTTTTTTGAGGCATGCCCCTAATTTCTTATTAAATGCCTCTATAGTATCATTATCTTGGGGGTGGTAGGGTGTCATTTTATGGTGCATCACCATATAGTCAATTATTAGGATCTAAATATTTTTGTTGATGAAGTGCATGTTATGGTTGCTAGTTAATCTTAGCAGGAATCCATAGCAACTAATAATTTTATCCTAGATGAATCATTTTGCTATGACAACTATATAATCTTTGGGTAGTGTTACTTTAGCTAATATAGTGAAGTAGTTTATGGAAGCTAGAATGTACCTTATTCCTATTCACCTTTCCATGAGAGTAATAGGCCCAGAAAATAAATGGACCATTTTTCAAATGGTGCCTAAGAAAGGATGGGGACAATAAGTATCTCATCTTAGTGGTTTAGTTTTTTTATGCACTAGTAGATGTCACAAACTTTGGAATATTATTTTGCATCATGAAATAGAGTTAGCCACCACAAGCTTGATTGTAGTACCTTTTACACTATAGTGTCTCCAGTATAATGGCCTCCAACAATCCCCTCATGTACCTCTTTTAGTATTAAGTCTCATTCCTACTCTAGGAAACATCATTGCATGACTTTATTATGGCTCAACTTGTATAGTTCCCTAAAAATGAGTTGAAAAGGGGTGGTGTGAACTATGCACTACTTCTTTTCCTTAGTTGTCATGGTCTAGGGTGCAGATCCAAAGGTTAGAAATGTGATGATCTCTACCAAGTATTTTAGGATGTGCTAGACCCTATAAATTTGTGCATTAGGCATATCATCTTCAACAGGTACTACTGCATTGTTAGAGTTGATATGGGATAGATGGTCTAGGCCCAAATTTTATTTTCTAGGCTTCACTACAATAGAGAATTGGAATTGTTGAAACAACACAATCCATTGATAAATGTGCCTATGTATAATGGGCTTGTTCACTAGGTACTTAAGTGCCTCATGATTATTTAAGAAGATGAAGGGGTTCAAAAATAAATATTTTTGAAACTTATATATGTCATAGACCATGGTAAGTGCCTCGTACTTAGTAGTGGTTTAGTTTTGTTCTGCCTTGGTTAGTTTCCTGCTTATGAAATAAATATGATGATCTATTTTTCCCCTACCTAGTTGCATGAGTATGGAATCAATTGCATTATTAGAGGCATTGATGTGGATGTGGAATGGAATCACCTAATAGGTAAATTAAAATATTAGTGAAATTGCTAGCCTAATATTCAAGGTCTCAAAAGCATCTTCCTGTGCTATGCTCTAATAAAATAGTCCATCATTTTGCAATAGTTCCTCCAAAAGTAGTGCAATCTTGGAACATCTCCTGATTAACTTCCTTTAGTACCAAAAATTCCCAAGAAAGGCATGAAAATATTGATGCATTAATGGGGTCTAAATTTGAAGGATGATTCAATCTTAGTTGAATCAATGAGTAGACCATCCTTACAGATGATGTGCATGAGCAAAGTGCCAAATGACATTGTGAAAACACACTTTTTGAGACTCAAAGAAATTTGCAACTGCCTACACCTTTCAAACATTAACCATAGATTATCATAGTGATATTTCACTAGCCCATACACCATCTAGTCATCTAAATATAATTAGAAGAACTTGTGAATGAAGTCTTTGAAAGTGGTGATCTCTACTTGGGATAACACTAATAGTGCATTAATAATCCCAAAGGGCATCACGTTATAAGAGAAATAACCCCATTCAATTGCAAAGGTGGTTTTGGGATTGTCGTACTCAATCTAAAATTGATGGTATCTTAAGAACCCATTAGTAGAGGTCTGTATCTCACAACCTACGATGCCATCCAATACTTCATTAGTGAATAGAGTTGGAAAGGAGTCAATTACATAGGTGGAATTCAATAGTCTATAGTCAACATAAATTTGAATGTGCCCATCCTTTTTTATTATGATGACCATGGGGCTAACCCATTCAGATTCTTGCACAAGGTAGATAATGCCTATGGATAACATGCCATCAATCTCTGTCGTGACCTTGGTGCAAAGATTTGGGTTCATCCTGTAAGGTTGCTTATTGATGGATCTTGCATTGTCAACTAGTTTTATGATCATATTCCCAAGGGATGGGTGTGCACCTTTCATATTCTTATATTTCCTTAGGAATAAGTCATAGAATTCCTTTTAGAGATCAATAATATGAGCTAGCTCCATGTTAGACCAATAAGCACCCAGAGTGGCTATCTTTGGTTCTCCCTCTGAACTAATATATACCTTGGATGTTTTTAATGGATCTCAGTAGGGTTCATTCTTCTCTTGGTGTGAATCATTGAATTATATAATGCCCTCAATTTTGTTTACTTGAAGATGGGTAGGGTCTTATTTTTTGGGGGCACTATCCTAAACTTGGTACACTAACTTCCTTTTCCCTATAAAATTATTTGAGTTACATGCCTTTCATGTGTCATCATCTTCATCACTAGAGTCATTGTTGAGAGTTTGCTATTCAAAGAATGTTGGGAGAGCTAACCCTTTTCCATTGAACATTTATTTCAAGTGTTCCTCCAA
Source organism: Torreya grandis (assembly GCA_037957365.1). Lineage (NCBI taxonomy): Eukaryota > Viridiplantae > Streptophyta > Pinopsida > Cupressales > Taxaceae > Torreya > Torreya grandis. The sequence goes on along the minus strand of JARHVA010000357.1, from coordinate 5,381,430 downwards.
TATTACAGTGTCCTCAAACACTAACCTTCAAACTACCTATAATGTCTCAATCAATTTAAGGTTTTGTGAAGAAAAGGAGAAGGTATGGATAAATTGCTCCTTAAGGTCATCTCATTTGGATATTTCATGGCATGTCTCATTGACTATGTACCATTCTTGCACCCAAGTATTTAAGGTCTTATATAAGGTGTTCAACCATAGATTCTTTGGGGTGTTTTATCCTAAATAGTCCACATTTCTTCACAAAAACATATGTGTGTGATAGGTCAGAATCACTACAATAGACTAAAATGTCCAGGTCCTCATTTCTCTTTCTAAATCTAGTGCAAATGGTTGCCTTCACATCTTACAAAGTTAGCAAGCTAGGATTTTATACTAGCCACCAATGAGTAGCATTACTCCTCAATATGTATACTAGTACACCCATTCTATCCACTCCTTTTGGGATGGATGACTCAAGATCATGGACATAGTCTTCTATGGGATTAATCCCTTCATATAATGGAAGCACTACAAGTTTTCCCTTACTAAGGTGAAACCCTCTTTCCCCACTTTTCTTGTCACAAGGGACCCATGTTTTGGAAGCACACTTGATTTGTACCCAACCTATCCTTATTATTTTTTGTGCCTTTACTCACATCAAGCATCATAATTGACTAGTGGTCTCATATGCTTCCTTGATCCACTAATCGCAAGTAACATTGGTGGTGTCTGAAGCCGATTGTCTATCTTCCCAAGAGAGGATTCTTTGATCATTTAGGTCTAGAGTCTTAATCCCTTAATCCATGATGTTATAGATATGGTTGATTTCATCTTCAATGTCTATACTCTTGATATATTGGGGTCCTTAGTCATTTGAGAGAGATATAACTACCCTATCCATTCCATTCTAAAATGTCATGTAGCACCTTTTAAAGTGCATATCTACATTATTTCCATAACACCATGGCCTTCCTAGAAGTTTAAGATAGTTTTCCTTCTATGCTAACTTTATTACTTCAAAGTTAACATGGAATTAAGTACCTATGATATCTACAACTATGCTCTTCAAAATTTTGATTAGATGCACCCATGTCTTATTGGCTATGAAGAGTACATGAGGGGAAGGTATCAGGGCTAGTCTACCTATTTTATCCTAGGCATTCTTGGTCAAGATGTTGACCTCAATGCCTATGTTAATAAGAACCTCATAGATAGACCATCCATTAATAGTGGAATCCACTAGGATTTCTTGATCATATTCCAAATTTTGTGTATGCTAAATGTTTCATGCCCTCTCCATGCATAGTATAGTGAACTCAACTTGATTTTGACCTATATACTCTAGGAGAAAGTTCTTCAATAAGGGTAACATTATTTTTATCTACAAGAGGCATAGGATATTAGTTAATTCTTGTACTTTAGCTTCTTATCTATCTTACTTCTTATAGGAGGTGACAACCTATGCTTCTAGGTCTTATGCCAATTGGATCTCCCCTTGTAGGTTTTGGATGACACTTATAGCCTATTGTAACAAATATTTCTAGCATGTTTGGTTTGGGTATGGTATAACTTTGGATTTAATCCATATTATGCACTTATTGTGACCTTTATCCCCATACTCTAGGCATAACTCAAGTACTAGCACAACTAGTGACTGAGTGGTGGATCCAATGTGCATAGTTGCCTACACCTTGACTACCTCTATGCACATAGGTTACATCTTTGGGGTCCATTTCTCTATCTTTCACTCATGCTTGATTATTCTTACACCCTTGTTTATTTCAATCCTACTTTGGGTCAAATTATTATATAGGTCAAGGCATTCTTAGAACTTATGGGAAAATCAATAATACCCACACATGGGATGTATAGGGAATTCACACTGATAATGATTTATTGAGCCATACTTATAACATACTCATGGTGGGAACCTTTTACCACTACATCATCTAATTCACCTTATGGTGCCTTGTTGCATCCTAAAGCCAATATTTTGTTGGCCATTGTCCTCATTATCTTAGTTAGCCTTCCCTCCAACTAGTACGATGGCTTGTTGTACCACTCTTTCTATGTTCTCATGCATTTCATCAATCATTCAACAATCAATAGTGGTATGGGAATAGGTTCACACAACTGATAATATATGGTTATGTTGACTTGGCTAGCATATTACAATAAATGGTAGTTATGGACATCATACACCTCTCGATAAACTTCATAGCTTAAAAGTAGAGTGTGAGCATTCCTCCATGGGAAGTTAGTTCTATTATGGCCTTCTACTTCACATTCGGTGCACCATAGTCCACTTTGAGCATCATATAAAGTACTAGTGGAAGATTTTAGAGCTAGGAGGCCATAGATGTAATTTGTTCTTCTATAAATGGGTTGATCCCTATGTCTACACTTCTAACTATCTCAACTTTGAGAGTAACTTGAAGTGTTTTTTGAGGGTCAATAAAAGTCTTCATGGAAAGTGTTATTTAGAATGGCATGAGTAACCCCCCAATAAACCACTATGTATGCTAAGAAGGGTGAATACCATATAAGAGATTTAAAAGGAGAGTTTTGAACCTTACATCATATAGGTGCACACTCTTTGAGAGTCCTTGGGTAATTTCTTTTAGCATGGAGATGATCTATTTTTTAAACTCCAAAATGTTAAATTCATTCATGAATGTGTCCTTCAAGGTATCATAGTCAACCATGGCCTGGTTAGGATCATTTTTTTTGTACTGGGTGTGGGTGTGATTAAGTAGAGTGGTCAAAAACTAAGTAGCCTTTCACTCTAAATAGGTAATGCCACATACATGCCACTGTAGTTCAGACTTTATTACATGTTCTGTGGTATTCTCCATGGCATGATATTATATCAAGTGCACAACCATTTTTAGTATATTTATTGTGAGGGAGAAGATGGTACTTGAGGTGCTTATCCCCCATCACCTATCATAGTGGTTTTCCTCCAACACCTCTAGTCATGGGGTTAGGTAATATCGCCATCATTATTGCTGGTGTAGTTAATGTCATTGGAACTATGCTACTTGTGGCAATAGACCACTTCCTACAAGTTGTTTCTAACCTTGCATTGTTGACATTGGTTGAGTTGGTATGCTCACACTCAAGTTATGTTATGGTTATATAGTGCCCAATGGTTTATAGGTAGTTTCAATAACCTCCTTTTATGAAGTAATCTTCTCAAGCACAAAGTTGCAATCCAAGTCTGTAAAACATTTATGGTTTGAGTCATAAGCAGAGTCAATAATTACTTTTATACTTTTTTCAAGTGAGGGATATAGTGCATGAGCATGAATTTTAGATTAAAATGGGGTAGGCATATCAATCATACATATAGTCATCAAATTCTATAAGAACCCATCACATTCCACACCTATCAAGTGTTGAGCTTGATTCATCACTCTATTATATCTCTCATCCTTGTGCTATTGTATTTCAAGAGATTATTCCCCATGCCCTTCTCACTCATTATGAGTTCTTATGGCACTTCAAAGTTATATATCTTCCATCAGTTGGTTCTATCTCTTATTATAGACATATCTTCTAAGCTCTAGGTTGTTAATTTTCTCATCCCTTTCTATTATGCCTCACCTACACATCCCCTTCTCCCGCTTTGTATAGCTCATACATGAAAGGACTTTAGCCTTCCATCCCTAAAGTTTAAAAATCATAATCCACCATTAGTTTTTTGAGCTATGCACTAAACTCCTTCACAAATGTACCTCTAGGGTCATTTAAAAACTAGTACTCTACTTCCCCAAGGCATGAGTATGTTGAGACTACAAATTCAAGTACATAGCTATTTAAGGCTCCTTGCCACCATTTATCCACTTTATAGTCCAAGTTACATCTAGGGTCTCAAGAATATATGGGTACTCCTTTGTCCACTTATAGTAGTATCTATAGCTTCTTCTTTTGTGGGTTGAGTATATATTCAACCACCAGTACACATACTTAGTTAACTCATAGAAAAAGACCTCATATCGAGCATCATATAGGTTATCATAAACCCATCTTCTTAGATTTTGTCCATTATAAGTTTGATGCTTTATCAAAAAGCTATCTTACACCTATTATAGCCAATGCTCAATGTTTTTGAGATAAATTTGGTACATCATTCTATCAAACCATCACAAAAACAAAATTTAACATGGGTCTTGGCAATAGAACCCAAATATTGTAGAAAAGAAGTTGTCTAGTTAATTCTTGGTTTGCTTTGACTAGGCACAAGCATGGGATACTCCATTTGTGATCAACATTGAGCACATAGTTGCACCAAAATCAATCCACACAAGGTGTAAGCCATATGTTCCTTCCCAAATCATAACTAAGAAGGAACCGGGGCCCATGCTAGGCTAGTTATTCCATGGCATGAGACATCACTATTGGGGGACTTAATTAGTTCAATGAAATATTTAGTTAGATTCATAAGCATAAGCCTTTGTGTACTAATCCTAGTGTCATATACATGCGTAAAGGCTCAAATGATTGTTTTCACTCAAACTACTCATACTAGACATGTGATCTTGACAATGATAGGAATACTTGGCACAGAACTTATACTCATTCTCTATACCAAAAGATTGTGATGTCATAGAAGTTTATAAGGACTCCATTAAAGATGCAAACAAGTAACATGCATGAAAATTACTTAACATAATTCTATAAAAAGTATGACATTACAAACATATGAATTCCATTATCAACACAAAAAGACATATAACCTAGATAGATTATGTTTTAATGCAATAGTCTTCACCATTAATCATAGTCCACAATACATTTTTTATTCATTACACTTAACGACCCATGGGCTTACAGATGAGCTTGGGTACTTATAAGCAAATCCTTAATGGCTTCCATATTATTCCTAAGCCTTAATGGCCACCAAATCAATTTATATGGAGAATTCATTTTTCAAGAGCTCTACTACCATTCTTCATCTCTCTACCTCTTCTAGTTTGAGATCCTTAAATAGACTTTAGGAACATCTTTTCTAGGGTGGAAGTTGCATGTTGAGGATCAAGATAGAAATTGGTCATCATAACCACTAGCTCCATGACTCTACAAATTTTACAATATGGTTGCCACATCTCCTCAAATCCTCAAAGATGCACTTAAAACCCAGGGGATAGTTAGTCACTTACTAACTAGTGCAAGGTATGCATTACAACCTCTAGTTGGATACAAAATTCCCAAAGTCTAATGACCACAAAAAATGAACCTATCATGCCTAGGTGGAATTTGTGTTGGTATGAATCCTCTACTTAATAGGTTAGGGGCCCAAAATTGATCATAATATATCCTTTGAAAAAGAGAAATTACCACCCTAACATATTGTAATTTATTATTTTCCACTCTAAATCCAAGTGTGTGTTTGCAATAAAATGTTAAAATGAGTTCTTATGGATAATCATTTTGAACTCAACATTTGTAACATATATTTTCTCTCCTCAATTGGCATTGACCATTTAAAATTTCCACCATCTAATATGAACATCAAAGTATTTGATAACATTTTGAGACAAGTGTTGGGGAAAATAACACTAAATATTAGTATAGTTTCTGTACCTTACCTATTATGTGCCAAATTATGCCAAATAATTTAAATTATAACATTTTCTTGATACCTTAGATACATGATATGTATGTGGTTCTATTCACTTTGCATAAATACTTAAAATTCAATCATCAAGGATTCATTTACATTTTTCCTATGGATACTAATCCCTTCAAACATTGTGCAATGATAAATAAAATGTATAATATTACACCATATTATTATAATCTAAATTTTAGTTTTATTTATTTAAAAAAATATTGATACAAATGATAGGGACTAGGTAAACATGAGCAACACACTGATCATCCTATTTCTCCTCCAACCAATACAAATCATCAGGGTTTTAGTTTTTTAGAAAAAAATTGCAAGTCATAAACATATCCCACACTACACAACTTGTTTTCAAAAATCCAAAATATAATGTTTGAATATTTATATGACTAATCTACCAATGTTCATTCCTCATCTTATTGATGAGAATTCTTCTCCAAACATTTTGACACTAGATGAGTTCTCCAATGATGAATCCTTGCTAGAGTATTTGGGGACATACGAGGATGTTTCTTCCTTCTATCATAATAATAAGTTTCCTCGTGCCATTTCTTCTAATTATTAATTTGGTGAAGGTGAATATACTAATGTTCAACATGATACATCACATACTATTCCTATATCACCATTTATCAAAGAGAGATCCACTTTGATAAATGAAGAAATTATCCAATACAACTATGGAATAGATAAAGACCCTCAACCAGTTCTATTCATTGTAATGATGCAGGAGGATGAAATAAAAACCTATAGACATGTCCTCCATGAATTTCCTAAATTATTTGCTTTGTTTTATTAAAATATGTCTATAATCAATCCATCGATGGCAATGCATAACATATTATTATACCTAGATGTAAAACTAATTAAACAAAATATTCACAAAATACATTCCAAAGTAGAAATATTGGTAAAAATGGAAATTTATAAGCTTTTAGGTGCTGGATTTATATGTGCTATCACACATTCTAAATGGGTGTCCAACATTGTACATATAAAAAAATCTAATGGTGACATGCATTGTTGTACTGATTACTAAGATTGAAACAAGGCTCATCCAAAAGATTATTTTCATTTACCCAATATCGATATGATTATAATTTATATAGATGGATATGAGACATTTCAATTTATGGATGGATTTTTAGGATATAACCAAATCAAAATTAACCCTGTTGTTAAAGAAAAAATGGCATTTACTATTCCTTGGGGTACTTTTTTTATACAGTCATGCCTTTTGGGCTAAAGAACATATGGGCCATATATCAAAGGTACATAACTCATATATTCAAGGAATTTATACATAAAACTATTGAGGACTATGTTGATTATTTACTTGCCAAATCTAAACATTATTAGGGACATGCTACCGATTTACAAAAAATATTTAAATGATTGTGTAAGTTTAATGTTCAGTTAAACCCAAAAAAGTGTGTTTTTAGGGTTTCATAATGAAAAATCTTTGGATACATTATCACTTAATTATACATCAAGGTTGATCCAAAAAGGGTAAAATCCATTGTCAAAATGCACTTCCCACCAATCTCAAATAGTACATTTCTTGCAAGGTTGAATTCAAGCTATTATACACTTTATAGATCAACTAGCTAAAAAAATAATTCCTTTCACATGTTTTCTAAGTAAAGATACCAAATTTATATGGGATGACATTTTTCAACAAATCTTTGATCAAATCAAAACATATTTTGAAAACCCCACTAGTACTCCTACCTCCTATTCTAGATAGACCATTACTTATTTATATCTTAACTACTCATGAGGCCCTTGGGGCCTTAATAACACAATATGATGATGATCATAAATAAAATGTAATATATTACATCAGTTTTTAGTTGGTTGATTATGAATGCAAAAGTTATGTTTAGATTTGTTTTTTGCTACTCAAATTTTATGGTATTATGTGTTCAATAATGAGTTTCACATCATAATTAAAAAAGATCCATTGTAGTTCTTTATGAAAAAACCACACCTCACTAGCCACATAGAAAAATAGGTGATGTAACTCACAGAGTTTCATCTAAAAAATTTAGCTCAAAAATCAATAAAAGGTCAAGTCATAGCCAACTAATTGGTTATATCTCCTTTACTAGACTCTTTTCCACTCATAGAGGATTTTCAGGATGAGTTCGAGGCATTTCATATATCTTACATTCCATGGAAAATGTTTTTTTATGGATCAAAATGTCAAACATGAGTGGGTGTTGGCATTGTATTTTGTACTCCCGAGGCAAATACATGCCTTTCTCTTTCAAATTAGCTTTTTTTGCACCAATAATAAAGCTGAATATGAGGATTTGATCATTGGATTATCCATAGAACACAAGATGGATATAAAAGACATTCAATTTTTTATTGATTCTTAGTTAGTTGTTAATCAAGTTACTAATCATTACCAAACTAAAGAATAATATATTTTTCCATATAAATAAAAGGTAGATAAACTCACACAAACATTCAACACTTTTTCTATCGATAGTATTCCACATAAAGATAACTACCATGTAGATGTTATGGCAAGCACAACATCCTTGATGAATTTTAATGATGATCACATAAAATTTACAATACAAAATTTCCTTCCATTTCATCTAATAAAATAAACACCTTAGCCATTCTTGCCATTACTCATAGTACTATAAACACATAATGGTACAATGATATTTATAATTTTATTTATCAAGATTATATACCAGATTATTTTACAAAAAAATGATAAATAAAAATTCAAAATGTGAATCATTCCATTAAATTATCATTAGAATGATTTATTCAAATGAGTTTTTTATGGACAATTACTCTGATGCTTAAACAAATATGAAGGATGCACAACACTCTTAGAAATGCATGATAATCAAAGCGGGGGTCACTATAGTAGATGGGCCATGTCCCAAAAAATATTACACCAAGATTATTTTTGGCATAAAATGGAATAATAATGTATCAAACATGAAAAAATATGTTTAAAATTCCAAGAGTTTATCAATTTGAATCATGCATTATCGCATGTGCTAAAACCGATTGTCTCACCTTGGCCCTTTTCTTTATGGGGTTTTGATTTGATTAGAAATATCAATTTGATATCTGCTAATGGAAATAAATTCATAATGAGAGCCACATAATATTTCAAAAAATTATTATAATCCATTCCCATCGATTTTACAAAAGGGGATGATATATGTAGGTTTTTGATGACCAATATTATTTCTCATTTTGGCATTTCTCCTGCTATCATTTTTGATAGTGGATTATCCTTTACAAATAAAATGGTCAAATTATTTTATATTAAATACAAATTTAAACAAAATCTTATACACATTATCACCCATAAGGTAATGTGCAAGTAGAGGCAGAAAATAAAACCATTGTCAAGGTACTTGGCAAGATAGTTGAACATTATAGTATTGATTAGCACCAACAGATAGTGTATGTTTTATGGGAATACCGTACTAGTGTTTTCACACCCACCTAGGATACATTATATTCCTTGGTATATGGTATAAAGGTAATTTTACCAATTGAGCTTGAAATACCTTATTTACATGTTTCTTTCAAAGACATTTTCAAAGATAATGAATACAGTGAAAATATATTGCATCAATTAGAACAATTCAATGATAAATTCACATAGGTTATTAAACAACTCTATGTCTACCAAAAATACATTAAGTGAGAAAATAATAAAAATGTTCATCCATGTGATTTGATGTGGGTGACCTGGTACTAAAATAAAATCAAAAGAACATCAATGTATAAAAAGACAAGAAAGGAAAGTGCAAACCAATCTGGTTGGGACCATTCACAATTATATAAAATTTAGGAAAAAGTGTACATTGACTTGCTACACTTCAAGCAAAACATTTTAAAATTCTAATGAACATCATGCACTTGCATAAATATTTTATGTGAGATACATACAAAAATATCTTCCAAAAAAATTTAAAAAAAATCAAAAACATTAAAAAATAAAAACATTTTTGACAGCTACATGTTCTATTGGTTCCTTGTCATCTATGTGTTAGTTCTTGGGACCATTCACAATTATATAAAATTTTATAAAAAGTGTATACTACCTTGATACACTTTAATCAAAACCTTTTAAAATTCTAATTAACATCATGCACTTGCATAAATATTTTATGTGAGATACATACAAAAATATCTTCCAAAAAAATTTAAAAAAAATCAAAAACATTCAAAAACAAAAACTTTTTTTACAGCTACATGTTTTATTGGCTCCTTGTCATCTATGTGTTAGTTCCATATTGAGGACTAGCATATCATTTAAACCTAAATGAATATACACATACACATACATACATACATAGATACATGATACACTTATGGTTTTTGGTCCTTACTTATACTCACATCATTAGGATGGTGGGGGCATCCATATTCTAAGATATTGACATACACATTTTATATGATTTGATGATCACTCTACCCTATCATGTTTGAAATTACATATGTAATTATACATTCTTATTATATAGGGTTATACATTACATAGGGTAATTTATATGCTATGTACTATATGTTTTTTTCTAACACATTTGATTCATGGGCCACTATGACATGTTTATGCTGGTTGCTTATGATTTTCCTTTACACATTTCTTTGAGTGTTTCGCCTTGTTATTGTCTTGATTTTTTTTATCATTTTAATATGCTCCATTTTATGTATCCCTTATACCTATGTTTTATTTATTTGACATTTAAATATAAGATTGTATTATTATAAATGTTAATATGGCATTCCTTACTTTTGTGGATATTTGACTAAGTCATGTCCATTTGACTTCATGGAATTTGAACATGTCCCTTATTTTTTGTCTCCTTGGACCGTTACCTTTTGACTTATTTTTTAGTGATCTTATGTGTGTTCTTGTTTGATTTTTGATCTTGTAATCTTACTATCTAGGTATTTCCATGATATTTATCATGCATCTTAGGCATAAATGTGATCACATTGGTTCTATGCACTTAAATGTCACATATACTTAGACATAATTTCTTATATATGGTACATGGTTACATTCACATATTTACAACTATCTTACCCTTTTGAGGTGAATTAATTACTAGGTACTACTTTCCCCTCAATTCAATCGGGGGTGGGTAGAGAGGGGAGTGTATTAGTGGGGAAATTTCATGGTGACATAGCTTCTACATTTTTCATAGTTTCCATATTATAGTGGGGGCATGTTTTAGAAATATGTCCTCCACACTCACATAGTATATGGTACTTACACTAGTTTATAGATTTTATGGGGGCATGTCATGATGACATGGATTCCACACATTGACATTTTTAGATTTAGTTTGGCATGCTTTGGAAGCATGTTCCCCACATTCATTCAATATGTTATTTATAATTCACAAATTTAGTGGGGGCATGCTTTGGAAGCATGTTCTTCACACCTACTTAGTTTTTATCATATCTATTTTATAGTGTGGACATGTTTTGGAAAGATGTCCTCCACATTGGTACTTATATCAATTTTAGATTTCTCCATATATAGTGGAGGAATCCTTTGGAAGCAGGTCCTCCACACTTACATAGTTTTCTAAATTAGCCAAAGTACATAATTATATGATTCTAATACACATTTATGGTAGAATTCTATACATGGTACTATTATTACACATAGTTTTAGCATGAGACATATCTAAGGTGAATATATATACAACATGTGCCTAGGTTTAAACAATCCAAATCAATCTCAGATTTTAAAACTATTGCACATATTGATACCCTATAGAATTTTATGGACTTTAGAGAGACAATAGACCACAATAGTTGGTTTACCTTTTGGTATTATTTGGGTGATTAAATTACTCAATATTTCCAAGTTTTTAGTTTGGACTTAATCATCCAAACTCACCAAGTTATGAGTATCGTTGGGTTATATTGTTGAGTTAATCTTAACTTCTAGGTGGCAGCTCACTTTTGATCCAAAGTTGGGGGCATATGCCTTCCAATCTCTCTCTCTCCTTGGATAAATGAAATTTAAGGAATATATATATATATATATGTGTGTGTGTGTATATCAATTTTAGATCCTTACAATGATACATGTTTTTCAAAAATAAATTATTAATAGGAAAGGTGGTTACCTTAACACATAGGTTTACTCCTAAACCTTGTTCTTTTAATTTCAATCTATTTCAAGTAATTTTGAACTAGATTATATGTAATAATTATACATTATAACATGTTCTTGGTTGTAGGATAGTCACCAAAAAAACACTCAAACCCAGCTCTAGTAAATCACTCAAATTCAAATCAAGTAAATATAAGGTGTGTACACACACCCATGTACTTATTCCTTTCTTTTAAACTATAAAATTCATTATTAGATTAAATGGAGGGATAAATTTAGATGATATTTTGTGATTATGTAGCACCTCAGTCTTGTACACTAGGAAAACTTATGACCCTAGTTATTTCTCTTATTTCTACATAGGGCTTACTTATGCAAGCCTCACATCTACTCTATCTTATGCCCCTTGTCCTATCTCTTAGTCTGACTAGCCTTATATTGATGACATAGACATACCATCTTGCTTATAATTCTTAAAATATACTTATTTTACACCTCTATAAGTTTATATCCAATACATGGTCTCCTTTTCATTGGACACTAACATTTGGATCATCTAGTAGCATCGACCTTATTGTCCTAACCTAACATAAGTGTCTAGTGCCCTAAAGTCATAAAATTTTCAAATGAAAAATACTATAATGGATGGAAAAAGTGATTTAATGTGATTTATATCCTAATAGGATTGGTATAAATATAATGTCAACCCTCATTCATTAACCACCTTATAATCAGACCAAAAGATCACTCAAAAAGCACTCAAGTTACCAAAAGATTTCCTATTCTACCCTATTATGCTATCAATCAAAGGAATTACCCAAAAAAAACTACAAATTAATAAAATATGGGTCATATGGTTATATTTTACAAGTTAAAAGATAGGTCACTATTGTACTTGTTTTTCACATTACATGATTCACACATAAGTCAACACATAGATGAGAACTATATGAGTTTGAGGCTCTCTTCTAAAGTATTGGCTATGTAGGTAGTACCATTTGACATTGGCATTATTGCAGGTTATCTTGATACCATGTGTCCACTAACCCATTTTCCCCCAAGGTTAGATTAAATATGCAAAGCTAGGGTTTTGCCATTTCACCAGGAGAAATAGTCCATGACCTAGATATGAATGCACCATAGTGAAGGTGAATCCAAACAAAGAAGCATCCAAATTTTTTCATCATGTTTGAGAACATATTTTGTAAAGGATTATAGTATTGATCTATGACACTAGCATTGATGTAACTATCCTAGGGTGATGCAACTATTTAGAGAACTAGATGCACCAGATCTAGAATCTGATAATTGATCTATAATATACTTCCTTCCTGATGCCTACCTTTATTATATACAACATTGTATTAGTATCAATAATAACTAATTACTTCATATTATGTAATTTTTATATCTATAATAGATGTAATTTCCATTAATATCCTATCTCAATGTTATAAATTCAACATATAATACATTTAATTTTAACACATTAATTGGCATGTTATAGATTTGATATTCACCCTTGTGCCCTATCAATTCTATATCCTTTACCCTAACCACTAAATATGACCCTTATCTAAAATAGGTTTAAACACATTGTATGTAGATTCATCTTGTGTTAAAATCAAATACCATTGTTTGGGTTTTTCACTAACCAAACATCTCAAAAAAATTCCAATACTCCAATTCATAACCTATGTTTTCCCATCCATTTAAGGGTGATAGGCTAAAATGAATTCTAATATAATGGATAGTGTCCTTCAAAACTTCATTAAATTTTTTATATACATATAAGATAAAAAAAACTTCTTGGAAATCCATGCAATCTCAACACTTCATTAAAAAATAAATTAGCATTATTGGTGGCATCACTAGTCTTCATGTATGTTGTAAAGTGATCCATATTATAAAATATATTAAAAAAAAAAATGGAGTCACTACCTCATTACATTATTGTAAGTATAATAATAAAATCCATGATAAATTCATCCCAATGTCTATTTGGAATAGTTAATAATTGATATAATCTAGTATTTTGACTTTTTCCCTTAACATGTTAAAAAATAATACAGATTTTAATAAAATTATTCACATTTGTGATCACCTATGGCTGATAATATTTCACATATTTAAAAAAAAATCTTATCATGCCCAAAATAACCATCAAAAACTTTTTTTAAAATAAATAAGTTATCTCTCATGGAATTTTAAGGTTTGCATAACCTCCTTTAAAAAAATAACACATTTTTATCATATACTCAATCCATGGAATTATTCCCATATTTTTATATTCATATATGTTATCAATTCATCTTAAAAATCCAAGTGTTCTTCATAAAAATATTCCATTGAGTCAAACCCAATGACCTCTATCTTTAGCTCATTCACAACTAGAAATCACCTACTCAAGGCATCTACAACTTTATTCAACTTCCCACTTCTATGTTTCAAAATAAAATAATAACTTTCAATACAATCCATTGATTTCATATGTCTTTGATTATGTTTACCTTATTTTTTATGAAATACATGGTTTGATTATCCATGTACACAAATAATTCTTTTACTAAAATATAGTTTTACCACTTCTTGGGAGCTTATTATATTGAATATAACTATTTTTCATAGACCAAGTAATTTAATTTTTTTTATTTAACTTCTTAATAAAATAAGTAGTAGTATTACCTTCTTGAATTTACATCACTCCTAGGTTTTAATGCTTGCATCATAATCCATTTCGAACACTTTTCCAAAATATGGAAAGGCTAGCATTAACTATTCCATCACTTTATCTTCAAATTTTGGAATTTATCATCTTGTAAAACTATCCATTGATACATTTTAATTTCTTCCTTTATAATTTTAGTAATGGGTGCATATGTGCCACTAATTTATTTGATGAAATTTATGTAAAATCAAGCCACCCAATATAAAATTATTCCCTTAAACATAATCCTTTGTGAAATCCACTCCACAATTATTTTCACCTTCTTGGGATCCATATTCAACCCATCCTTTGAGATCACAAATACCAAAAATATAAGATCTTATTTCAAGAAGTTGCACTTATTTATATTCACTAGATTAGCTTTTACTCTTTTATCATATCCAAAACCAATTTCTAATGCTTCACATGCCACTCTCTATAATGATTAAAATAAAAATGACTTATAGATAAACAATCAAAAAATTACTCATAAAAGGATTCAACACTTCTTTCATGAGACTAATGAATGTGATTGGGACATTCGAGAAACCAAATGGCATGACCAACCACTCATACAATCCATAATTTGTCTTGAGTGAGGTATTCCAATCATCACATTCCCTTACTCAAATTTGGTGATATTGAATTTTTGAATTTTTCTTGATAAAGTAATTGGATCCACTCAAACAATCAATTAACTCATCCAATCTTGGTAACAGAAACTTGCACTTAATAATGTTCTTTTTTATTTCTATTGAATCCATAAACATCCACATCTTTCCATATTTATTGGGTGATAACATGGTTGTGTCTACACATAGAATCAAACTCTCTCCAATTAAACCAATTTTAATAAACTCTTGGACTTTCTTCTTTGTCTTTTCATTATCCATTAGAGTCAATCTTATAACTTACCTTGTTTGGCAAAATCTGTCTTATCACAAGATCCATATGATGAATAATTATCCTTTTAGGAGGTATTCCCTTTGGATATTCACTTGATATAATATCAAAATATTATAAATTTCCATTGTAATATCACCTACCTTAGTGGCTGTCATAACTTGAATAGGATTTAAAACTAGAGAAAAGCATGTCTCTTCCTTCTTGACCATCTTTAAAAACACTTTACCAGAAACCAACATCTTTGGGACTGATATCAACCTCATATCCCTTATCCTTTAATGGTCTAAATTTGAACTTATTTTTATACTTAAAAATGGTTTAGGTTAAAGGAATGATAATCATAATATTTATCCAAGCCAAAGATCTATGGTGTTAATAGAACATCACATTCATAAAAATAATATTATGAAAGTAATTTGATAACACATACATATAGATACATATGCAAAATAAAAAATCAACAATACCATATATTGTATCTCCAAAGCTTTTCTAATACAATTAATATGCCTTCCATATATAGACAAGGAATATCAATCCTAACTAAGAGATCAAGCTAAATGATCAATTATAAATAAGAGATCAAACCTATGACTAAGAGATAACTATCCCTAAAAGATAGAAATAAATATAAAATATCTCCATAATATCTAAAGATAAATATATAATATCTCATAATATCTAAAATAAGATAAATTAAATATCCACACATAAATTGTTGGATTAAATAAATAAAAGGAAATAATAAAGAACTTAGGTGAACATGAGCTAAGGTAAATAACCTAATCTAACACATCCTCTCAAGTGAAGCCAAGAGACAAAAATAGAGTGAAATATCCATAATATGAGTCCCAACAATAAGTCCTAATTAGGTATTCATGTATAATATATCCATGAAATAGTCTCTCATAAAGTGGAGAAAGGGAGAAAACACAGGAAAATAAAAATCCCCTCCAAAAAGAGAAATGAAGAAAGAATATTTTCTCACAAAAACCCCCCTAGGATAAATTCCTAAAACCCAAGCATGCCACACAACTCAAGGTAAAGAGGTGCTGATAAAAACTTCATAAAGATGTCTACAATCTACTACTAAGTCAAAATGTACTCCCAACAAAGAACTCTATCTTGGATTGCTAACAAATGAAGTACATGTGAATATCAATATGCTTGGTCCATTGGTGATCAATAGGGTTGAGATAAATGTGAATTATACTTTGGTTATCACACCAAAGTAAAGTAGTTAAATCCTATGTGAACCCAAACTCTATCAATAATTAATGGATCCAAAGAATCTACTAACTCGTTGTGACTATTGCCCTATATTCTACCTTTGTAGATAAAAGTGAAATATCCTTTTACTTCTTGAAAGCCCAAGAAACTAGAGAAGAAATAAGATATAAAATGTATCCATAAGTGGAATTTATATCATCAATATAACCTACTCAATTTGAATCATTATATCCAACCAAATGACTAGAACCTATGGTGCAATGTAATCCAAAATGGGAAGTGCCCTGTAGATATTAGAAAATCCTCTTGGCATCCTACCAATGACTATCATGAGGATCATGTACAAACTAAGATATAAGCCCAACTATAAATTAAATATCATGGTAAGTATGGGTCAAGTGCATGATACCTCTAGCCAATTACCTATACAATATAGGATCACAAAGAGGAGTAGTGCAGGTGGAAGTAAGAGTGACCCCAATATGGAAAGGAGAGGGACTAGGCTTGTAGTCAACAATGCCAAAATGTTTAATAAAATCAATGTTGTATTTTTGCTCACTCAAATGAATCCCTAAATCTAAATGGGAAATATACAAACCAAGGAAAATTACCAAAGACCAAGATTTGTCATATCAAACTATGTTAAAAGACACTACTAAATAGCCTAAATCTAAGAAGAGGAGCTACCTATAAGAATCAAATCATCAATATATAAAACCAGTATAATAATATCATCTCCAACATGTTTGATACATATAGGATAATTTGAGTGGTAACGAATAAATCTAGTAGATAGAAGAAAATAATCCATCTTCTCATACCAAGCCCAAGGAGCCTATTTGAGATAGTAGATAAACCTTCATAGTTGACAAACAAGAGAATAATCATGAACAAACCCATTAGGTTTCTCCATGTAGATTTCCTCTTGTAAATATCCATGTAAGAAGGCACTCTTTACATCTATTTGGTACATTGGCCAACCCTGTGATGCATCAATAGAAAGTACAAGCCACATATAATCCATCTTAGAAATAGGGGGAAAAGTCTTAGAGTAATCAATACATTCAACTTGTGATAAACCCTTTCCTAAAATATGAGACTTATACTTATCAATGAACACATCAGCTACATATTTGGTTTGATATATCCACTTTTATCTAACCAACTTTATTTCGTTAAGAAGAGAGACCAAATACCATGTATGATTCTTAATCAAGGAAGAATAGTCATCTATCATCACATGATCCAAATCTTATATCCTGTGATCCTATGAAAAAGAAAATAGATCCCCAAAAAATGTTTGACACAAAAGTCTAGAACCTATAAAATGTGCGTGATGATGTCTAGTGGGTGGAAGATCCTGTATGAAAGGTGATACCTCATAAACTATAATATAATCCCACTTATACATAATGGGAACATTATAGAAAACTAATTCTACATCCATAACCTCCTTAGTATCCTCCTAAACTAGATACTCAAATAAGGTACCATCAAGATGAAGTGAATAATAATCAATGGATATAATCAAATAATAAGAAGTCATGGAAGAAGATGAATATCTATGAGAAGATAAATGTTCATCAAAATGAACATGTGTTCAAAAAATAACATCATGAGAATCAAGATCTAAAAGTTGATAAGATCTCATGTCCTCACAATACCTTAGAAATATTAAGGGTTTACTATTCTTATCCAAGGCTTTTCTTTTCTTCTTTGGTAAAAAATCCCAAGCATGGCTCCAAAAAACATGAAAGAATGAGACATTAGGATTAGTTATAAACCAAGTATCCTCTAGATTTAAATTCTCAAGTGATATGTGTGGTGTGCGATTCTAAATGTAGTTTTCACAATTAAGTGCTTATGCCCAATATATAAGAGGCAAATCATGAGAATGCATCATGTAGTTAGCCATCTCCTTCAAAGATTGGTTCTTCTTTTCTGTTAAGCCATTTTATTGTGGTGTATAAGTAAAAAATGTTGGTGACTAATGTCATGAGATGCCAAAAAATAATAATTTTTTTGCTAAAGTACTCCTCCCCTTATTAGTTCAAAACTTATTTACACAACTAAAAGATTGATTCTCAATCAAATCCTTGAAGACTTTAAATTGTGAAAAACTTCACTCTTGTACTTGAGAAAATAAATCCAAGTATGTCTTGAGAAATTATCAATAAATGTAAGTGCATACTTAGCTTTATTAAAAGAAGTAGAAAAAACCATGAAGTCACTATGCACAAGCTTAAGTGGTGAAGAAGCTCTCTTGGACATACCCTTAGGAAATAAATCTTAGTGTTATTTCCTTAATGCATACCTAGGGAAAATTCCATCAAGATAAAAAACTCTATGAATATCATCAACCATACCATGATTTTTCAACTCATTCAAATTTCTATAATTAAGATGTCCAAATCTCTCATGCCAAATCTTATTCTTATAATTAGCATGAGAAATAAATCATGAACCCATAGAAGAAGTGTCATTGAAACCCTCAAAATGATAGAGTCTATAACTATGATCAATAAAACCTTATGCAACAAGTGAATGAGGATAAAAAAAGTTCAAATTTCATCCCCTTGTGGTGTGAAAGTCATTGTCTTACCTTGACCAAAATGACAAATTTTATAAACAAAGAGAAAATGTGAAGTGATGTTAGGAACATAGAGTGTATCATTAATGTGGCCACCAACAAATTTTATGTCACCTTTTCCATTAACATAAATAAAGGAAGAATCTCCAACCTCAATGTTGGAAGTAAAACTCAAACCAATAGATGTGAAATACTCCTTAAAATAAGTCATGTGGTGAGAAGCACTAGAATCTATAACCCAACTATCTATAATAGGGGTTTCAGATCTCCAAACAACATTAAGTGTTTTTCCATGCTCATTAGAAGGAGGTGGAGTGGAGATATATATCTTGTGGTTTCTAATTTCATCCTCTAAGGATTGCATTCTCTTCCAAAACCTAGTTTCTAAATGACTAGTCCCCCCACAAAATATCATGAAAGGCTAGACTTATTCTTGGATTCAAAATACTCTTTGAGTTTAGAGTTAGTATCTTTGGGTTTAGTGGCACTTTTAGATGGAGAAGGAGTGGTTTTGGGTTTAGTTTTTGATTTTCCCTTTCTATTAGGATGAAATTCTAATAGGGCCTTTTGAGAGGTGGGATACTCAAGGTTAGATATTTTAGATTTTGAAAGTGGTACCTAAGAGCAAAGGAAAATAAAAAAGTAAACCCAAAACCATTCCTTCTCCATCTCAAAGTACCACTAAACCCAAAGATAATAACTCTAAACCTTAAAAAAAAAGGTAGAATCAAATATTTGGAATGGACCTTTAAACTTGGAAATAATTAGGTAAACACACTCTTCATCTTTTTTAGCTCCTCCACTCCCCTTTAATTATGTCAACAAGTGCTTGAACTTAGTAAGATAGTCTATAATAGATGGAAAATCTTTAGGATTGATATAAGTGATCTATACTTCAAGTTGCATGTCTATCATATGATCTACCTTACCAAATAAACCTTTTAATTTTTCCCATATTTTCAAAGGAGATTCAAAACCTTTCAAATGAAACAAAATACAATCACTTACATAAGTTCCTATCAAACCCATACACTAATCAAATTTGCATTGGTGCTGAAATTTTGCATATTCTCTAGTGAATAATAGTTTTGTTTCAATCATTAAGGCCCATAATCCTTTGCATTTAATGATTATTTCCATTCTTTGTATCTATGTGTGATAATTATGTGTTGTTAATGGTTCATGTTGATATAATGCAAAAGAAGCCATTCTAAGAAATCACTAAAGAGAAAAAGAATGTAAATGGGTGCACAAATAAACACAAATATAGCGCCCCCCCCCCCCCCCCCGCCCCCAAAAAAAAATATTTTTTATTGATCCCCCTCCCTCAAAAATTGGCACTTTATATTTTAGTGAATTACAAAATATATGACACCGATATATCTAGTGTAAAAAACATACACTTTTGAAAAAAATAACACCCAATTTCGAGTTACCAATCAAAAGATATATTTTTTACAAAATTTTAAGTCATATATTGGTCAAAATATAAATTTACACTTAAAAAAATTAAAATGATTGAAAAAAAATCTTGGAGAGATTACAAAAATAAATTCAAAGGGCTAGAATTAAGCCCCCACTAATAGGAATCAAAAATTAAGCCCCATCCACATGACCATACTATATGACCAAGGGGCTAAGGATGAGGATGAGAGCTCTCTCTTGGGATTCATGTGGGTATTACATAATTAAAAAAGAGATGGAAATTTGAGATGAATAGAGTTTTTACTTGCTAGTTTAAAATTGACACTCTCTCACACATCAACCTGATTATGTCTGTTATTCTGAATTTGACACCCATCTAAACATTGTCATTGTTCTATGCATAAATATAAAAAATGAATACAACAAAAATGTATGAAAAGTGTATAACTATGCCTGAGGATGCATAAAAAAATAAAAAGTCAACAAAAATATTCTTGCACTATAGACAACACAAAATCAAACACAAATCTGCAAAAAAAATCTCTTCTTCCTTCCTTCTAAACTATAGATGCAAACTTTGTAATCCAAAACCTGCAAAAAAAAATGCAAAGATATTCCTCCACCCATCACAAAAAACAAAAAGGAGTTAGATATATGGGAAAAAATTCTCTTGAAATGAATTTATAAATTAATGTTCACAACACCTTAATATCTGGTACCATGAAAGGAATGATAATTATATTGTTCTAAGACAAAAAGATCTATGGTGTTAATAGAACATCACATTCAATAAAATGATATTCTAAAATTAATTTGATAGCATATACTTATAGATACATATAAAAAACAAAAGAGCAACAATACCATATATTATATATCCAAAGCTTGTCCAATATAATGAATATGTCTTACATATATAGGAAAAGAAGATCAATCCTAACTAAGATCAATCTAATTGATCAATCCTAACTAAGAGATCAAACCTAAGACTAAGAGATAACTATCCCTAAAGGATAGAAATAACTAGCAAATATCCCCATAATATCTAAATATAAATATGTACTATCTCATAATATTTAAAATAAGATAAATGAAATATCCACACATAAATGGTGGGAATAAATAAATAAAAGGAAATAACAAATCATCTAGGTGAACATGAGCTAAGGTAAATAACCTACTCTAACACCTACCTTGTTTGTTAAGATTCAATCCTATAACCTAACTTGTTTGGTAAGCTTTCTCTTATCATAAGATCCATATGATGAATAATTGTCCTTATAGGAGGTATTCCCTTTATATATGCACTTGATATAATATCAAAATATTATAAATATACATAGTAATATCACCTGCCTTAGTGGTTATCATAACTTGAATAGGATTTAAAACTATAGAAAATCACGTCTCTTCTTTCTTGACCATGTTTAAAAACACTTTACCGAAAACCAACATCTTTGGGATTGATATTGACCTCATCTCCCCTACCCTTTAATTGTCCTAATGTGAACCTTTTTACATACTTAAAACTAGTGTATGTGTTTGCTTTTCCATCATGCATGTATCTTATCTCAAACTAATATATCCTCCCCAATAGCACATGATACACATCCATGGGAAAAATATCACATAATATATCATCATTATATGAAATGACCTAAAAAGTCACCATACATTTCTCATTCACCAACACTCGATTGCCCTTAGATAACCACAAAACCTTTTAAGGAGTTTAATTCCCTAACTTTTTCATCCCAAGTCTACCATTTCTTTAGAAACTAAACTATTTGAGCTACCACTATCAATAACCACTTTTCAACACTTACCACTTGATTTGAAAATGGTCCAAAATATACTTTTCCTTTGTGTTGGTTTAATCACCTCCTTGGTTGGTTTCAGTATCACTCTTTTCACTAATAGATCATCTCCCTATATCACATACTTTATGTGTTTTGGAGACCAAACCCTCTCTTATTACCCTTTATAAATATCAATTGTCCCTTAAAATATTTTTTTGTTGTTTTTTGGGTCTTATATAATCAAAATATCTATGTCCAGCATACTTAATCCATCTAAAATGCTTACCTACAAAGCATATACCTCTTCCTCTTTCAAAGGATCCTCTCTCTCTAGAATAATATCATCCTCTTTAACTTGAATTGTGATTTTTAGAGATGATTGTTTCTATAATTGGTTTTATCCCCACTTCCATTAATAACTTATCCTCTCCTCTTATAATTATTCATATACCACTAGATTTCATTTGTTTCCTTCTTGAAAACTTATCTTGTTCCACAAATGCATATTAATAGGCTTATTCCACATTAGGATATTCAACAAACTAATTTCATATTGAATTGGAAAATACATTACATTCATATATATTTCTACCTTCTCTGTATCATCCTCGACATGTCTAATTTTTATAGTGAGACTATAAAACTCCTTAATGTACTCTTTGATGCTAATATCATTTTTCATCAAATTACAAAATTTCATAAACAATATCATCTGGTAATAAAAATGTAATAACTTGGCCTCAAAATTTTCACCATATTATCCCAATACTTTATTTTCTCCATATCATTCCTTTGTTTCTTAGATTATACATGATCCCAGTATAAAGAGCCATGACTCTTTAAATTTTTCTTAAAAAAATTGACCTTCTTGGGCTCTTCCATTGAATCATAGTCAAAATATTTATTCATATTTATTATCTAATCTATAATATCCTTTATATTCAAATTTCCATTATAGAAAGATGTGTCTAGCTTTGGCTTTCTACCAATCCTTACTATAACTGTGACAAATATAATTTAGATTCATTATCCCTATCTTCTAGTCTAAGATCTTGAGCTCCATCTTCTTCATCCTCACTCTCTTACTCAACATGATTTCATATTATTTTTTTATTTTCATTACATCCAACCTTTTTTTATTCCTATCATCATCTCTATGAAGTATGCAACTCTAGGTCTCTTTGGTCTTGCTCCTCTTATAGTAGCATTACCTTTGTGTGCCATAATTTCACCCAATAAAATATTATTTTTTAAAATTATCCAATTTACTAAACTATATTCTTCACACACACAAATCATAAGGAAATACAATGATATAATAATAATTTGTGCAAACACAAAAATTAGATGAATGAATGACAACCTTAAATTATATGTTACTTGTATACTCACTCAAACCAAGACACACAATATACTTTGACATAAGGAAAATTATGTTTTTCATTGATTTAAATCATAACAATGGTTTTATAATTCACACATTCCACTCATGTACCTTAAATTCATATTCAAACATAAACTTGAAGAACAATGTATATTCAAAATCTCTCATGGACTAGTTTACTTTTACACATTGAATTCCCTCTTATTGGAGATCTTACTTCCCTTAATTTTTAAATTAAAAAATGACTCATCTATCCAAATTCAAATGTTTTAATAAATTACTTTTCCTATTGGATTTTATCTTCACCTATATTTTCCTCTTTAAAATGTAAAAGATTTGATAGTTACTCATTATATGTTGTTACTTTATTTTTACATTATATATAGATTAAATCACCACTTTATGCACTCTAATGGTTTTGAAACCAATGAATGGTTGAAATAACACCCTTATATGTAGAAATATTGTTATAAAAATTCCAAGGTAGTTTTTCAACAACCATTTACACTTGTAAAATTATTGCTTAATGCAAACCAACTCTTCTATTTTTTATTAGATTGGTTAAAACTGGGTTAAGGGGACCCATTACAATAAAAAAGATACCAAAAGATAGACATGAATAATCATCAAAATAGAGAGGGTCAAGAAGAAACCCAATAGGAAAACATCCACCCCCCAAAAAGAGACTAAACTTCAACCAAAATCCCAATAAAGTGAAAGAAGGTAGAGAGATAACCAGCTAGTCAGATTTAGAATAAATGACCAATTTATTGTCCACCAAACTTTCCCATTTGATGTCCGCTTTCCCTCTAGTGTAGCTAATCATGTAATATTCCTTTTAGTCATCCTTCCTCTTATGTTTTAGGCTAGAAACCTTGGCTCCTTCTCCTATTCAAGCTCCCTGCTATCTTTTGCTTCTTCACTTTGAGTGATATTGTTGGCTTATGGGATGAGTTCCTCAATACTAGTAGGATCTTTACCAACCTGCTCTACCAATCCAAGACCTAGTATCCCTTCAAGATTATCAAATTCCTCCAAAATCTCATTATAGAGAAGTTTTTGCATTCTAATATTAATGAATAGCTTGTCCATTAAATGCTCAATAACCTCCTTGTTCTTGGGATTTGGAATCCCCCAACCTCTACTAGAGATAGGGGACACATGAATGGGGATGCCCCTATTGATGCCTCTAAACTTGGAGTCACCCTAGGAGGACTCACCTCTAGCTCCCTTAAATTATTCCTTACCATCTTTTTTGGCATTAGACTTAGCAAAAAATACCTCATCCTTGTCCAAATCCTCCTGCTCACTAGGAATATTGATCACCTCCAAGATGGTTTTAAAACACAAAGGTTACCCTCTCTTGACCAAAAGAATAATTAGGCCTTGATGGATGATATCTATCAAAGGGTTGCCTTTGAATTTCACCACTATGGCTTCTAATGATTTTAGTAAAAAAAAATGGGAGACTGATAGTGTTCCCTTTGAAATGATTAAGTAAGAGAAAGTGGTGGTAAAATAACCCCATGTGTTTAACCTCTAAATTAATATACTACATGATTTGTAAATAGACATTGGGCCACTTCCTTGGCAATTCAGTCATCACAAACCCTTTTTGGGACCCTTGTTTAGGTTTTTTCTTTTCTTTATTGAAGAAGATATTAATGAGCTCTTCCTTTCTCTTCTTATCCTTAAGCACTTTGACACTAGAACAATCCATGCCTGTTATGCCCCCAATAAGCTATTCTATTATCAAGATTCTCAATCCATGCATACCAACTTCCCTATCTTTCCATCCCCTAGCAAAGTCCTTGGATTGTCTTGTATCTTGGCCGACCAATCACTCTATGAAGGTCATCAAGATACCTTTGACCATTTTATGCCAAACATACTCATCTAATTTAACAGCCTCATAGGATATGGGCTCAAACTAATCATGATCACCACCCATGGTTTGTTTATACAAGATTTTACCACAGGCTTCCTAATAAAAATCCTTTAAGATACGATGCATGTTGAAGTTGGGGCCAAATAATTTAATGTTATGGAAATTTGAGTTGGGGTTAGCATGAAAAATATTAAGAGAGGACTAGATAATTATCTCCTTGCACATTTTGCCATCTATTCCCTTAAACTAGATTTTATTCATCATTAAAGGGGTCATCTTTTCTTTGTGTAGGTTTTCCTCTATCTAAATTAATTATTGGAATGACATCAATGGGGAATTTAGTAGTATGCCAGCTAAGGAAGGAGGTAAAATTTACCCCAATGTTAGCCATATTATTAGTGCTTTTATTCCTTTATTTGTACACATGCACCAATGACACCTCTTTGAAGTGAGACATCAAGTTTTTATCATTGTTTATAATCCTGGCAATGTTTCATGATGAGTGAGTCAAACCTTTTAGAAAATTTATGATGTTCATAGAATCACCCTTGATTTGAAGAAACTCCATGCCCAACTTGATAGTGAGGTCGATACCCCAGAGCACTTCTTAATATTTTGTAACATGATTCATTTGGGTCCCTAGGGGACTTGCATAGGAATCCCTAAGATTCCTATAAGAATCCCTAATGACACCTCCTACTCCCATTGGACCTGGTTTGCCTTTTGCATCCCCATAAAAATTTAGATTAAGCTAATTATGTGGGGGATGAGACCATTTACCTTTAGATCTATATATTCCCTATTTATAGGAGGTACCTAGGAGAATAATATTTAGGTGGCCAAGAATTTGGGAGAAAAGAAGGGAATTAGGCTTATCAAAAGAAGAAGCAAAGGACAACTAGATATTTTTTACAAGTGTTATGATTCTCTTGAAGGTTGAGGAGGGAGAGGGTCTACAGTTATCAAAGATGATTGAGTTTATAGATAACCAAATTCCCCAAAAAATATAGGGGAGGGCCAAGTTCCACTAGAATTTTAAGGGGGGGAATCCTAGGGTGGCTTCCATTGGGTGATAAAATCCTTGATGCTTCTCAGGGTGACCCAAAATAAGTTGAAAAGGTTGAAGAAAGATCAAAAAATGGATGAGCAAAAAGGATAGGAGAGGAAAAGATGATCAGTGGATTCAACCTCTTTTTTGCAAAGCACAAACTGATTAGGAATAGGGATTCCCCTCCTCATCAGATTGTCCACCATGAGGATCTTGTTCTAGGCATACCAAAGGACATTTCAATTATCCTCAAACTCATCCTGATCCTAGAGAGATATATAGCTAGATTTGACTGAGTAGAGGCCATTGGGGTGAAATTTCTAGATAATGTCATACTCTTTTGGGAAGATGCCAATGTGAATGTTTAGGAGAGTTAAATTTAATTCTTGGAGAAGGAGAGTTTGGTGTTAATTGTCATCTTCTTTATGAAAATATTTCCATCTTTTTTTGCTTTTTATGACCTCTCAGTAATCACAAACCTTGTGACTGATGGTATCCCTGATCTATTACTTTGAAAAGCATGCCAAATTTTAGAGGCCATAATGTTTGCATATAATCTTGAAATGGGATGATGCTTTTTTAAAATTGCATGAATTTTTTATAGAAATAATAGTATTTAATA
The DNA here is from genome assembly GCA_037957365.1 of Torreya grandis. Taxonomy (NCBI): domain Eukaryota; kingdom Viridiplantae; phylum Streptophyta; class Pinopsida; order Cupressales; family Taxaceae; genus Torreya; species Torreya grandis. Next base: position 5,354,096 of record JARHVA010000357.1, on the reverse strand, counting down.
AAAATCAGGTTTATGGAAAAAAAATTATGTCATTTCTTCAAGTACACCATATATCATCTGTTTCCCCCTTCAACCCACACAACCACTTCTTAGATTATACTGATGGTTAAGATAATTATGTGACTTAATTTAAACCATTTGTCATCTTGAAATTGATCCTTATTTCAAGTAATTAATGCTACTAAATTTTGTGTCTTGATGCTTCCCTTCATCAACTTTTCCATTCTAAATTCCAACAAAAAATGAAACTATGAAAACACACAACTACCATATTTTTGGATGATACAATATTTTAATTCACCTTGGATGTTATTTAATCAGTTTATTTATAAGATAAATACATATAAACCTATATAATTTTTCTCTTCTCTGAACTACCACAACTAGTTAGACCAATATCTCAGACTTTGGTGTATAATTTATTGCATTTTGTCTTCTAGTTCACTATATCCTTTTCATATATATAAATAATTACATAATACTTCATGTTCAAGGGATTGATAATCTATCCCAAAAATTCAAGAACATATATTTTTTAATTCATTAGCATTGTACATAGTGATAAACCCTTTATTTAGTTCTAAATTATTTCACCTATGTCCTAAAATATATGATCTAGATCATTTTTGTCCACGATCAATTTCTCCATTGAATTTTTATTCTTATCTATTACATTTTACAACCTCTTGATTATAGTACTATATTTTTGGATAAGCTTTGATTAAAAGTAGTCTCCCTAAAGAGAGAATCATTTTTACTAGGGATAGTGATAGCTTTACACCCACATAGTCTAACTTAAATAGATCTCCTTTATATATTATCCTTGATAAATATAGTATAGTTATTTCATGTTTTCCCCATGTTTCTTCTTAATTCTTGTTGACTAATTTTGACTTTTAGGTTAAAATAGGGCACCCAAGTTAAAAACTTCATTTTTTGGCATATGAGGGGGTCTAATATATTTTCATAAGGTGTTTTATAGGTCACATCATGCCTCTCAATGTTATATTAACCTTGGACACTTATTTCATTAACCTATCATGTCATTTGGGGTCATTTCAAGGGTGTAAATGGTTCATTTAATGCTTTGTATGGGTTTTTTGGGATTTGTAAAAGTTAAAAAAGTTGATGTCAGGTCCCATGTGTCCTTAAAAGTCTTAAGAAGTTTACATAACTAAATAAATGGTAGGTTGTTCAGATAAAAGGTAGTTTTCTTTGCCAAAGAGAGAGGAATGGGCACTTGTATGGCTGCCTTAGGAAGTGTGCCACTTGGAAAATATGGTGGTGTGACCCTTCACCTCCCCACGGGTTATATCCATGTTTGGTTTTAAATTTTTGCACAAAAAATTGTATCTGTAACTCATTTTTCTCCCTTTTCCTCTTGGCATGCAAAGGAAGGTCAACTTCAAGCACTTGGTACAGAAGGTATAGGTAGAGTTGCGAGGAGTGCTTCTATAGGTTTATTGTAATCTTTTGTGTTTTGGTGCCTCCTCCTTTATGAATAATCATTATAAATCCAAGCAACCTTTTATGGAATTACATATAAGAGGGTTACACTTATGCATCTATTTTGGGTTTTCAAATATCCTTGAAGCTATGTGGTCTTGATAGGATATTTTTTAGGCTAGAATCAAGCTCTATCCATGATATTTTCAACATATAACACTTCATTCTTCATTTCTTGTGAAGGAGATCTCTCCACTTGGGTATGGAGAAGCACTACCAAAATTTTATCTTGAATCAATAAAGTTAGTTGTTTTTTACTTCATTCAAGAATTCCCTAAGTGTATGTGATGGTTATTATCTTGTGAAAGTGTATCTTAGCTTACCTTTACATATAAATTTTCCTAGTACCTTATGAGTTTAAAGACTTCTCTTTGTAGGTTAGCAAGAAGTGTCAAATAGAGTTGCAAGTGTAGTGAGTAGCTCATACAATAGTGTGTCTTAGAATGCCTATTGTCTAAGTCTTCCTAGCCTAAGCCAATTCCAAGACCCCATGTTTAAACATTGATGCAAGAAGATGGTTATAATTGGATGGAGTGTATGTTAGGTTTTTCCTAGTTCAAAGTGTATGCTAAGAGTGTGAGTAGAGAAAATATTTTGGTGCATCACCTCTAGTAGAATATGTTTACTTTCAGTTGTTCTAACCCTTTTCAACCCCAAAGTCGTTAGTAGTAGGAATATGAACTCAAATTATGCATCAAGGGGAGCTAGCCCCTAATCTAGAGATCTACCTCCTAATAGGGATAGCCAAAACCCTGAGGTGGTTCCATTATGTCACTTGAGTGAGGAGAAGATTTTCCCATCTCCTCATTGGGTGCAGTCAAGTGACAATAATTTTTGGCATGCTCAGTGGGACTATTGAGTCCATTCCTTGAGGATTTTTGGTTTTCTCCTGAAGACATCTACCTTTGGAGGCAATTATAATAAACATCAATGATTACTCCACATACATATCTATTGGCTGAGAAGCCCAAGTATACTAATTAAATTTATTTTCTTGTTCCATACCCTTTTATGAAGTGATTCATGGAGATTTATGAGTTTGAGCTTATTTTTACACAAGTTGAGGAGTTATGTCTAGCTTTGCCTCTTCCTCTTTATTATGAGGAAGTTCTTGTCTAGCATTTTCATGATCCTCATCAAGCATATACTACCAATAACTAAACTTATCAAGTTTATGCTCCATCTAGCTCACCTAGCTCTCCTCCAATCCATTCCATTGCTAGTTTCAAAATAACTCTCCTTGGTTACCAAGAATACATGTTAGACCTTGACACTAGGTATGGTTGTGGTCAAATTATCCCTAGTATTTGTGTCAAAAGTATGAGGGATGCTTTGGAGCAAGTTAAAATGGAATAGATCCCTATAGAAAAAGCTAGTTGGCCATGTCTTTCTAATGATATGCTTGATATTTTTGGTTTGATTTTCTATCTATAAGAAAGTTTGAGAACTTATGAACAACCTCCATCTTGGTAGCCTCAAGGTGTCCCAAATTCCTTTTCCTTTCCCCAAAACTTCTCCTCTTAGAAACCCACTAAATAAATTAGCCAAGGGAAGGAGGATATCATGTTGGAGTAGGTTAGTACACTTGGGGGATATTTTGAAAAAGGAATGAGTTTTGAAGCTCACATTGAAAAGGAAATTGAGTTGTCAAATTAGATATGGATGAAATATATCATGGCAGCTAAAAGTGAATTGTCTAAAGCTACTTCTCCAACTTAAAATCAAGGTGCCAATCCCAATGAAAATTTGATTTTCCTAAATATATCCTTTACCCCTTCATCAACTTCTCAATCCCATGAAAACATCCTTAAACCTACCTTCTCAAGGTGGAAAGATGTGATGGCAGTTTATGAAGGAAGGAAAATATCATGCTTAAGTGGAGAAGTTGTTAAGGAAGAGACATTTGGAACTATTCAACTCCCTCCCATCCCTCCTCAAGAAGCTATTAAACCCATCCTTCCATCCCTTCCAAGTAATCAAGTTTTCCCTCTTAATGTTGAGAATTGTATTGCCACTTGGGAGTCCCCTTTGGCCAAGCTCCTTATTTTTTAAGTGCCTAAGGTTGATGTCACTAGGAAGGAGGATGAGATTGAAATATTAGATTGGATTGAAGATGGAGAAGGGCTAAATGATGGTAAGGAGAGGTCAGGTTGTGAGGATATGAAGGAAGATTCTCTTTATGTTGGAAAAGATGCTTTGGAATAGGTTCTCTTAGACTCTAAAGAAGAAGAAGAAATGGACTTTTTGTCTCTCCTTTTCATGATCTAGGATAGTAAAAGGATGATGACCTATGGAAAACATTTGAGAGCATATTTAATGAATTTGAAGTTCTTAAAGAACCTAAAAATCCCTTGGATCTAACTAGTCATGGCAAGCAAGAAGATATGGTTCAAAAGGAAGACATATGACAGATTTAAATGCAAATGTTCCAAGAGTATGAGCAGGATAAGAAGGCTAAAGTCCTATACAATCAAGCTTAATAAGAAAGAGAGAGAGAGAGAGAGAGAGAGAGAGAGAGAGAGAGAGAATACATGTTGAATAATAACATCATGAGGAGAGCCTAGATCATAATGGAGCAATCTATGATGATCTTAAGCCTTTTGAAAGTGACTTGGAGATTGTCTCTACATCCACCTATGTAGCCACCTCCAACAATATTCATGAATAATGAAATTAAAAAACACATTAAAATGGTTTTGATACAATTATCCTTGAAGAGTTTTAAGAGATTATGTGAATGGAAAAGGATGACCATATCCTTCAAGGAGAGATGAACTTACAACAAGTTGTCCCATACATGGATTTTAAGATTTGTCATGAGAAGGTGAAGGGACAACAGTTTGAGGCATGATTTGAGGTTTAAGAGGACCTTAACTATTTTGAGAATTCATGGGAGATGACTCCATTGAATAATGTAAAAAATCAAAGAGCAAAGAGGAAGCAAGAGTCATCTAGTATCCCATCTAAGAAGAAACATGCCTGGCATCCTCACTTATCTAGTGAGGAAGGAGACTTAAGATACTTCTAGTTTGGTCCAAGAAGGGAGGTATGAGCAAGATAAATTTACATATTTATTTCCTTTCTATTGTGTTTTTTTCCTAAGTGCTAAGTAGCACATGTTAGTTTGCTTTAGTCTTTGTTGTGTGTCTCTTTCCTTTGTGTGTTTGAGGTAGTCAATGGTTATCTTGTTGATCAAGGTTTTAATCAATGTTTAAGATATATTATTTGTTTTATTCTTTATATGAATCCATAATCCCAATGGACTAATAATGTTACTGGTCTAGTTAGTATAGCAGGCATACTACCCCTATGAGTCACCAATTTTTTGACCAATTTTGACTTTTAGGTCAAAATAGGGCACCCCTAGTTAAAAAATTCACTTTTTGGCATATGAGGGGTCTAATATATTTTAATAAGGTTTTTTATATGTCACTTCATTCCTCTCAATTTTATATTAACCTTGGCCACTCATTTCATTAGCCTATCATGTCATTTGGGGTCATTTTAAGGGTCTAAATTGTGCATTTAATGCTTTGTACAATTTTTTTGGGGTTTTTACAAGTTAAAAAACTTATATAAAGTCCCATTTGTCCTTATAAGTATTAGGAAGTTGAAATAATTGAATAAATGGTAGGTTGATTAGACAAAAAGTAGTTTTTTTGGCCAAAGAGAGAGGAATGGGCACTTGTACGGTTGCCTTGAGAAGTGTGTCATTTGTAAAACATGGTGGTGTGACCCTTAACATCCCAAAATGTCATATACACATTTGGTTTTCATTTTTTGCACAAAAAATTGCATCTGCAACTCATTTTTCCCCCTTTTCCTCTTGACATGCAAAGGAAGGTCAACTTCAAGCACTTGGTACAGAAGGTACAAGTAGAGTTGGGAGGAGTGATTCTATAGGTGGATTTTAATATCAATTTAATTCATTTTTATAATAATATTTTATTTTTTTCCTCCTCCTTTATGAAAAATCATTAGCAATCTAGGTAGTATTTTGTGGAACCTTAAACTTATATTGGTTCTAGATTAAGGTTTATAAGTTGATCATAATTGTTGTTTTATTATATACCCTTGGTTTGTTTTATATTATTCTCTTTTTGCTTAAAACATGTTGTTTTGAAGAGTTATTTATGTGCCTTTTTCCAAGAGCGAGTAGGGTATATGATGTATGGAACATCATATCAGTATAAGAGGTTGAGATAAATGTTTAACTTGTTGTAAAACTAACCAAACAAGTAAGAAGGAATTATCTTGCTTGTTCCTTTATAAGGTTGTAAGGACAGTGTGATCCTTGACCTTTGTATGTTATGTTAAATTTTAACATTATTTCCTTTTGACTATGAATATAATATAATAAGTTAAGTTGTGAAATATGATACTAGTTATTTTTGGCTAATAATAGCTTAATACAATTACAAAATGATTGTATGATTTATTTTGTATGTATGTTGGTACATCTAAAATTATTTAACATATATTATTACTTTCTAAGATCTGTTAGTTTAGATTTGTTATTCATTGAACCTGGTGCACATTTTGGAGATCGTTAGGTCATGGAGACCTAAGGGATAAGTGGTGAATAAGGAATGTGAGTACTAAGTGATAGGAGTGGATCCTACTTAGTCTCATATTGACTTGATAGTTACTGAGTTTAGATTCAATAGATGGACTTGTCAAATCTAAGATTAGACTGACATACTTTTCAAATTCAACCGTATGGCCATATGCATGTATACAGTGGAACATTTATTCCTTAATTTTGTATACATTGGAAATGTAGTATTTCTAGTTCCTATTCATCGTCATACTTGTCTAGAGCTTCATGGAGTATCAACAGCATTGACATATTATAATTATCAGGAACTAAACTAAGTAGCGATAGTATTAACTTATACACATCATTCTTATCAGGTTCCCTAATTACTTTTCTCTAGAACGAGAAAAACACTCTCTAGGTTAGAGAGATGTGTAGAGGGGGCTAGAAGGTTTTGTCTAACTTTCTCTAGCTATTTATTTTTGGATTTTATGATGATATCATATGCTTTTGGGAAGTCAATGAAATTTTCATCAAGATATATGGGGCCCTTTGAGGTATTAGAAGTGGCTAGTCCTATAGCATATAGGCTTGTCCTATCAATTCTAGACCCCAGAATGGTCATGATAGAACCAATCAAAGTAAGTGACACTCATGACCCTTTATTTTATGATAGGGAGATGTCACAGAGTAGGGTCTTGTGGGACCAATACTATATGAATAGTGTTATTTAGAAGAACTATGTTGAATTCTATAGATAAATTTTATATTTATTTGCTTGATTTGATACTTCATACTAAAGTATTTCTCTATGAAATAATGTTTTTAATTCAAAACTTATATTTTAATAAGAGTCATCTAGGATGATGACTAGATTTAGGGGGGAAGGATGTTACATCCTAATTCCTTGCTAATCAAACTATTTGATTAATCATGGATATTTATAGTTAACAAATTTGATTTGGGTTATTTTTAAATAAGCTTTGAGATACATGTTGTTGTGGGACAATAGAATATTACTTAGGTGACATGATTACATTGTTATGAATTAGTTGGAGTGTATATGTTTACATTATGAACATGTTGATTTGTTATTTTTACTATATTTTATGATGAACGTATATCATGATGTTATGATCTAACTACCTGCTTGTTGTGAGGTTGATGTAGGAGAACTCATCCCTCAGAACATCATGGAGGGAGAGCATCATCAAAGAGGGTGATATAGATGGAGATGTCAGAGGATGATAAATAAATTGACTAAAATGTTGCACACACCACATTAGCTAGCACATGTTATATGCATGATAAAGTGGTTAGCATAATGTGTTTTGATGCCATTTGTATTAGATAGTCATTTTAGACGTGGTTGCTAGCATAGTTTAGTTAGTTATTTGAAATTCATCTTGCATGACATGTGTGTATGTCCATGAATGTTTTGAAATTTGAATAATTAGAATAAGTTCAAATTTATTGATTGAGTTATCCTTAAACCAATTTGACATGTTAATCTAATGAGAGAATATATATATATATATATATATATATATATATATATATATATATATATATATATATATATATATATATATATTATTAGCAAATATGCTCTAATAAACGTAAAAATGGAGAAAAAGTGGAAAAAGGAAAGAAATAGAATAAAAATTAAAAAATAGGAAATAAGATAAATAAAATCAAATTGGAAATTACATATTTAGAAAATGAATAAATCAGAAGGAATAAAAGTTAAAAAAAAAGAATTCATAAAAATAATAAATAAAAACAAAAAGGAAAAGGAAAAGCTAAAAATAAAAGCACCATATCTTTTTAAAAAAAGAAACATGGTGTAGCACAAAGGGGAGGACGAAAAAATAAATAAGAGAATGGATAAGGAGGAACCAAGTAAAGGAGAAGAGGGAAGGGTGTGGCATAGAAGTGGAGCGAGGCCAATAAGTAGAAAGAATGACAACATAAATTACCAAGTAGGCATTGAATTATTCATTTGAATATTGTAGTTGTCTGATAATAATACAATGTACTAGGAGTGTATGCTTAGAAAACTGAATCTTCTAATTAAAAATAGTGATCTGATTATTGTAAATAGTGGATAATTACATTTACAAACCAAAGCTATGTGTTATGGATTAATAAGTCACATGTTTCCAATCCATTAACCAAGGTATAGTACAACAACTATGAGAATAAATCAAACGCTATAAGCGAATAAATATTGATAGAAGCTAACAAGAAATGGTTGTGTATGAATTTTTTGGTATAGTTTATATTTATATCTGGTATATCCTTATTCATTCATACATACCCAAAAATATTATTCATTCATCAAAGTAATATTTTACTATGTACTTTATGTATATTCAAAAATATACCAGCTAAATACCAGAAATAAACTCCAGGTAGAGTCTACATAAATAAATTATTACATATAAATATTTTCTAGTATAGTCCATATTTATATCATAATATTTTATGGTATATCCAAATATGTATGAATAATTATTGAAGGAATAGTCATTTAGGCATTAAAGTTATATGAATAATATTTATTGATAGATCAACTATTTCAGACATATAAAACTGTAGTGAACCTATTATTTTATATGCAATTCTAAAAATTGTAAAGCATGGTGTTTTTAAACCAGTGATTTGATGTTAAATTACCATAGATAATATGGGATATTAAAGTGGTCTTCACTCTTGATACTTATAAATAATGGTTTTTACACAATGATCATTATGGATACCCGTATATTTTAGATATATAATAGATCACCATGCTTTGTATATAAATTGCCTTATATAAAGTTTTCAATAGCAAACCATACACATCTACATCAATATATATATATATATATATATATATATATATATATATATATATATATATATATATATATATATATATATATATATATATATATACCCATATATTTTAGATATATAATAGATCACCATGCTTTGTATATAAATTGCCTTATATAAAGTTTTCAATAGCAAACCATACACATCTACATCTATATATATATATATATATATATATATATATTTGACTTCAGATAAAAAAATTGTAGTGAATTCCCTTGATAATATAAGCTATGCAGTGATTTATGCATGATGTTAATAATATAAGATATGTAGGGATTTATGCATGACTCTAATCATATCTTATTATATAGTCTTTTAACAATGAATTATTCAATGATATTAGCTATGCAGTGAATTTCCCTTTTTATATAGCAAACCTAATGCTTACAGATATGTAGTGACTTATAAGAACTTTGACATAAGTACTCTTCCATATACCTAAGCTATTAAAATATGTAATATAAAAATAATATCAGTAATATTTATGATATTATATTATATCATATTAATATTATGTTCATATAGATATATTATAATGTCTTCCAATTATAATATGGATTGGAATAGATGAATCCCATATCCGAATATTACATTACATAATTCAGATACATTATCCATATCCGAACATGAATACATCTATGAATACATCATATATATATATATATATATATATATATATATATATATTTGACTTCAGATAAAAAAATTGTAGTGAATTCCCTTGATAATATAAGCTATGCAGTGATTTATGCATGATGTTAATAATATAAGATATGTAGGGATTTATGCATGACTCTAATCATATCTTATTATATAGTCTTTTAACAATGAATTATTCAATGATATTAGCTATGCAGTGAATTTCCCTTTTAATATAGCAAACCTAATGCTTACAAGTATGTAGTGACTTATAAGAACTTTGACATAAGTACTCTTCCATATACCTAAGCTATTAAAATATGTAATATAAAAATAATATCAGTAATATTTATGATATTATTTGTATGATATTATATTATATCATATTAATATTATGTTCATATAGATATATTATAATGTCTTCCAATTATAATATGGATTGGAATAGATGAATCCCATATCCGAATATTACATTACATAATTCAGATACATTATCCATATCCGAACATGAATACATCCATATCCGAGATAAGGATAAAAAGTATAGTTTGTAATATTATATAGATATTTTATAATATTAAGAGATATTATATGTACATGTATAATAGCTCTGCAATATAGCTATGTCATATATCATATTGCTTGAATTTAATTTAATTTAATTTACTCTAGCTATGTATATGAATGGGTACTAATAACTTTGACTGCTATAAATATATGATATAAATGATGACATAAGTACTCTCCCATAATAAACATAATTAGATGAAATGCACATGTATCGGCTGTAACATAGATATTCTTCCTAAACATACATTTCTATCATATGCTTTTCTTTAAGTAATTATTGTTTAGATGAATTAATTACAATTGGACCTACTGTGAAGTTACAGATGAGCTCACATATGAATGCAGTGTCTTTGGTATCAGATGTTGCATGTGGTAAGGATTACAGTGTTATTGTATTGTATATTGGTCTATTGTAAACTTGTGTACTATATGTATTATGGGTACACTAACATGCATGAGGGGGTGTATACATATATAGCTATATTGGGATGCATACCTATTACATAGTTTTTGACTAGTATATTATCTTGGCTTGAGTGATATATATATTTGTGTACTTAATGAAAATATTGTGTATTGTATAAGAGAAATTAGTATATTGTTAAATATTCATATGTAACCAAAATATGAAAGACTACGTTACTTTGAGAACTTATGTGAAGATTTAGGTATGTTTTGGATAAGTCGGGATGAAAATCTGTCTAGTTAAGGATAAAAACTATGAAGCAAAGTAACATTAGAAAATCCATTATTTTATAAATATTGTCAATATACTTCATGAACATGGAAGTTATAATCAAAGGGGCTACTGATTAAGAAATATAAATGAGCATTGATATAGTATTTACATGTCTTTTGAGTACTTATATATGGTGCATATTATGATGTAAAAGTACTCATATATAGGAGGTATATCAATAACAAGGGATGGTTAAATAAAGACAAAGTTTTTAATGGATCTGAAACTATAATCATATTAAAATAGTCTCCTAGAAATGAAATGAGATGTTTAAATGAAAGACTATAATGGACACACATATAGTATCTAAAACATTGGATTCAGTAAACTCATACATGGTGGTACAAGAAACTTAGATTCTAAATGAGTAACCCCATTTAAATCTATAAAATATTATTATAATGGGTTTATAAATTCTCTATTGATCTACAAATAGTATGACTGACTGTTAGTTTATTTTAGTCATATAAAATGTCTAAATTGGTAGTTTGAGTGTGGCTTGCGACACCCCATCGATAGGTCTTTTTTGCATGCTCTTACGGCCCTTATAGACACCTTTTTGCTCATTATTAGTAATCTATAACTTTTTCAACCTTGATTCTACCTTATCCAGACAGTATTCCCCATGTTAATCCTATTCCCCTAGGTCTTGAGCCTATAGGATAGGAGCACCCCATTTGAACTATAGCATTGGGCACCAAAGTGTCCCATTTTTGGTGCTCTTGTCTTTTTTCACTTCAAACCCCAACAGTCATTTTCATCTGGTCCTTATCCTTAATTAGGTTAGCCTAGCATGAATACATCTTACCAATAACCAATTGTTCCCTATAAAAGTCCACTCAAAGCTCATTTACAGGGGAGGTGACAAAACTTACAAAGCAAGCAAGAATACAAACAAATCACCAAGGTAAACTTATCTATTCTCTACATACAATCACCCAACATAGCTGCAGACCTACTCAAATCCTCATACCAGTCCCTAGCCACCTCAAACACTATCAATTGGATATTTTGCATCCACATCACACTATTGCACAAAGCACACTAGGTGGGAGAACTACATATGGTTTGATCACTCTTCAAAGTATTGGTATGTAGGTAGTGTGCCACACAAGGAGTGTGGATTGCACATTAAGTGCATCTTACACACTAACCCCCCCCCTTCTTTCTCAAGTGACTCGAATATCATTTTATCAAGCATGATGGAGGATTAGGGTTTGAAGAAAAAATCATCTCTATAGCAAGTTTCATTGACAATCAGTGCTTGATTTTTCATAAGTAGGCTCACACAAGCACAACGTAACTACCCAAAAAGTTTTAGGTATCTATGATTAGTTTGGATAATAGCAACAGGAATGGACAATAGCGTCAGACACTAAAGCATCCACTTTTTGGTGCTCTTATCCTTTCATTGAATGAAATCTAGATTTAGGTTTATGACACCTTCCCAATCCTACACAGCCATTTTTAGCCTTTGTATCAATTATCTCAATCTATTTCCAACTAAGTTATATTTATTTCTATTTATTGCTATTTTTAGAAAGGTGAAAAAGATAAACAATTGCACCAATCAGGACTATAATTATTGTTATATTCTGTATTGATTTATTAATCCAAACCCTTAACTAAAATAAGAATAAAACTCCATTATTCTCAAATAAGTTAAATCATTTGATGAACCCGACTTACTTTGAACAAAATCTCAAACCCTAGGCACCCCTAGGGTTTTCCTTCACATTTTTGTGCAAAAATTCAATTTTAAAATCCTAATTTTTGTATAAATTTTTGTACATTTGTTTTATTCAAATTTATTTTAGAATTCAAATTATTGAAATAATTTCTAATTTCTAAAACTCCAACCCAAAACCCTAGATTTCCGAACTAGGTCCTCAAACTCCAAGCCTTCCTCCCTTATAATTTTTAAATAAAAATTTTGTAAGTTTTGCAAATTGTTTGGAGTGTCGAAAATATTTTCAAAATCCCTATATTAGTAGTCATTCTTGCATTTATTTTCTTAATAATACTTTTACATACTCTCTTTGTTGAAAGCAATAAAATGGCCACTAAAGCACTTCTTCCCTCTCATCCTATAGATAAATTTCTAAATTTTTCTCATAATTATGACAATGAATGGAAAAGTTTGCAAAATTACACATTGGCAAAAAATGAGGAAAATGATTTTATTTACAATGAAGATAATTACTATTATTTTAGTGAGGAATATGATAATGCATATGAAACTGATAGTGAAGAAAAAGTAGAAGCATCTTCTTCTCTCAAACCTATCGCTTTTATTCCTTCTTCCAAAGAAAATAATTTTGATAAGTGGTAATGTTACTTTTCACCTCATTCTCCTATACACAGTACATAAAATGTACAAATTAGTCATGCAATTCCAAGTGAACCTCTCATTGGTGAAAATTTTCTAGCATTTGAACCTAGTTTCTCCCTCTCTTTTGCTACTTTTATGTTCAAATTACAACAATATAAATGAAATAGTATCAAAATTCCAATGCATAGTTCAAATGATCAATCTCATGGTCTTAACTCTACTTTGTCATCTTAAACAATGATAAAAGAATGTCTAAATGATAAATATCTTACTCTTACTTCTCATATTACAAATGAAAATAATGCATGCACTCCATTCAAGGATAACATAAATATACATAGTATTCCAATTTCACATGACAATTTATTGCATATTAGAAAATAATTAACATCTTCTCTTACCCCTCTCCTTAGTGATAATGAAATTGATAATGAGTATGATAGTGAACATGCAAATGAATATGACAATGAGAGTGAATATGAAAGTGATACTTCTACTTCTCTTTCAAATGAACAAAATTTTGATTGTGATAATGCATGGAATAATGATGACTATTATGTATATAGTGAATAAGAAAATGCATCTCATGTTTCTAACTCTTCTGTCACTCCTTCTCTCAAACATAATGCATTGCAAAATGTTATTTCTACTTCTATGCATGATTCTATTTCAAATGATGCACATGTCAATAATAACATCACATCTTCTATTCAATTAGAATGTGATTCACTAAATACTAAATATACCAATAAATCTCCAAAGCCAACTGCCTACTATAGTAGCACCTATTTTTCACTCTCCATGCAAATAAAATGGTAGCCAACATCCCTCTACTAAGGTCCAAGTTACCATTCCTCCAAAGGTTCAAATGAGCACACCCCCTCTCTATGATCCAATTGCTAAATGTAACATTCTCATGGCTAAATAAATGATCAAATTCAATGTTTAAATAAACCACTTCAAGATAATAATATACCATCCCAAGATATTATTTCTCTTATGCATGCATTTGGTGAATTACAACACCAAGTACATCTCCTTACTTTGGAAAACAAGGCTTATAAGTCTTGGATGGATGCCAATGACTTGCATGGTAACCCTCTTCCGAAGACATTTGTCAAAGCTTCATTACCTAAGCACTTCCAGATACCATCATTGCCTAAATTTGATGGAACTAGAAATCCATTCATACACCTTAAAGCCTTTCTGAAGGATTTGTTATCTCATGTGAGTCCTTTGATTCTACTTAAGTTGTTCTAGTAGACATTAGTGGGTAATGCACAAAATTGGTTCTTTCATCTACTTCATATTGGTTCCTTTCATACATATGATGACTTAGAGGAGAGATTTATCAAATATTACATAGAAAACATGGGCCCTCATGTTACATATGAGAAACTTACCGCATTGCATCAGAATCTTTTAGAGCCAGTCAGTCATTATATCTTACAATTTAAGAATTGTATGTTACACTTGATCTATAAACCAACAGATTTAAACATTTATCATATCTTTATTAAGTGGATTCACCAACCCCTCCTAGAGCATATATTATATCAGATAGAGTCCTTTTTTAGGCAATTATGCTATACAATTTTAGCTTTGGAGAAGAAATTGGGATTGATTGAGTTAGATTTAGTTGATCAGCTTACTCTAGATTTCATAGCATTACTTCCATCTGTAGCTCCAAACACATAACATCCACCATGTACCAAACAAGTTAAGAGACCACATCCAAAAAAATAACCAGTTAAGAATGGAGAGCCAGTTTCTAGAGCACCACCTACAATATGCACTATAGAGAACAACAGTAGAGCACCACTATAGTTTGATTCAAAGTAAGATAGCCCATATGCCATATTATCAACACTACTAGATAGGAGGTTAATCACATTGAATTCTACTCATTATTGAGATCCACATCTCTTACACAAATAGCCACATCACCCCTTTTGTAACTGTCATTGTATTTGTGGACACAGAGATAATGATTGTTATGGACTCAGAGATTGTATTAATAGATGTGTTGATAATAGCATCATATCATTCACATTGGGGGCACTGAGATCTCCTCCATCATGGATCCATATACCTCATTTCTCCACAACTAATCCATCCCAAGACATTCCTTCATAGGAATCATTGGTTATTCATCATGAGAGT
Source organism: Torreya grandis (assembly GCA_037957365.1). NCBI lineage: Eukaryota > Viridiplantae > Streptophyta > Pinopsida > Cupressales > Taxaceae > Torreya > Torreya grandis. The sequence continues at coordinate 5,338,727 of JARHVA010000357.1, read as the reverse complement.
AATAGTATTTCTAGGATAGAGCCTCATAGGAGATCTCCTATCCCACCTATTCAGAGGGTTTGGAGACTAGTACAGTGAGATAAACCTACATATAGATTGTATTCCATGGATTATATAGTGCAATTCTATATACATATCCATCATAGTCATAGGCACCATAGTAGAGTTTTCAGGTTCTTATCTCATGTAGCAACCTGCTATGGTTAAGATTAGATGAACCCACATCACAAAGTAGTGCTCCAAATAGATATTCACTACAATCAAGTTTTTAAGGACCTATTTCACATAAAAACCTACTATGATTGAGATTAGATGATCCCCTATCATAGGTTATAGTTCCATCTCAATTTATTTCTTAGTCATAAGCATCATAGTAGAGGCTATAGGGTGTTATTTCATGTAGTAATCCACTACAATTGTGAATAGATGAACCTCCTTCATAGCACATAATTTTAGTTGCACATATGTTAAGGTTGCATCTTATAGAGTCTCCATTTATAACTAAATTTAGTTCACCATAGATAGAATCAGATATAGGGCATGTTCTTACACAACATGAGTAGTATGGTCACTTGTTCAGTTGGCCATTAGGATTCAGATAGTGATACAACAGCCATGGGGATGATATGCACAGAGTGATATATTACAACCCCTTCTACTAGCAACTAACATTTCTAGTTATAAATAACCTTCCCTATCCAACACAGAGATTTCATACACTTCCATGGAGGCCTCTCTTAGAGTGACCACAACATCAGCAATAGTTTCAGGACTCTAGACAATTTCCAACAATAGTATTCACACCCAGGGAAATATCATTGAGGTCTCATGCCTCTACACAAAGAGCACATTTTTAGAGAGCTTATACTACCAAATAGGTCCCTAAGATCCCCACAGTTGCATCTACTTCTTAGAGTTACAGGGGGACCCCAAAGTTGGTTTCCACTATAGAGATTTCAAAGCACTTACAACATACATAGCTTTTAGAGTCATAGTTTCAGCTCTTCCATCATGCTTCATGATCATGCATGATCCCTTTCCTTGATATAAGACACCATGATAGGGAGTCTCTTATGAGACTCATCGGTTAGTATCGTTTCTTCTTAGCTTACTTGTACATAGCTTCTTTTCACTTACTTGTACATAGTTTCTTTTTGCTTAATTATACATAGAAACATTTCAAAATACCAAAAATAAAAAAATATTTCAAAATAAAAAAAATAATATAACATGTAAAAATACAAAAACATTCAAATAACTCAAAACACCAACCACTTTTCAATTACATGCTTTACATTTCTACTACCATGCTAGACTTACATTTTGTTGTTTTATGCTATTGTTTGTCAATTTATCTACATTGCCATGATTCACTTGATCTTCTTTAAGTGTGTATTGTGACACCCATATCCTTGATTTCTTCACTCTATAAATTGAGGGGGCATCCTACTTTTACATTTGAGACATACATCGACATATCTACCCAACGGGGATGTCGTATACATGACTACACTATCCAGGTTATGTCATTCATACACCACACACTCTAGTTATCATGTTGATGTACATTACTTACTAGCTTACATAGATTATTATATCCACACTCACTAGTATATAGCACCTGTGTATTTCTTAGCATCAACCTAGTCTTGTACTACATGTTTTGCATACTTTCACTTCTTGTTTTGATTAGTTAGATGTGATAGTATTTCCAACATTTACATGCCTTCCTTTCTTACTTTGAGTATCTATATGTGATTGTATTTCTCAATTCCTATTTTTTTACTTGTGTGTGCCTTAGGACATTTTCTAATGTCCTTTGCTTGGACTCTTATATGTGTTTGTGGCCCTCATGCCAATCTTTATGTTTGCAATTGTATGTGTATGTGGGAATTTGAACATGCCTTGTATGTTTGAATTTTTTAGTTTGAGTGACATGTGCCCATGTCCCTTATTTTCTTTACCCCTTGGCCTCTTTTGTATGCTTATTTCTTCTTGCCTTACGTGCTTTTTTGCTTCTCAGTTATTTGCAATGTCATGATCCACATCATGAATTATCTTACCTTCTTAGATGCCATGATGGACATCATGCTCCATCCCTCCTTGACAACTAACAACTAACTAGATTTCTTGTTTCATTTTAGTATACTACACATGCTATTACATTGTTACATCTATCTAGGCATACCTCTATTAATATAACAATCTCCAATACAAACTATGTTATTTCTTGAGACATATTTTTTATTATCATTGTTATATCATGTATTTCACAACATAACACACTTTTAGGGCTCTTTCTTTTGAGGGTAGTCATTGCAGGGTCTTCATTCCTACCCTCAAAAGAGGGGGTAACAAATAGGGGTTTTGTCATAGAGATTGGAGCCTTTTATCGATCAAAAATCAGTTTTTAGAACACTCAAAATAGAAATTAGAGTTCAAAACACGTAAAAAAAAATAGTGATGAATACAAAATAGTCATCAAAAATAGTAAAGGATAAGAGTGCCATATTTGGACTACAATTTCGGACAACAAAGTGTCCACTTTTTGGTGCTCCTATCCAAACAGTCAAAAACCCAAAATTTTTAGAAACAAATAGAAAGATAAGGTCAATTATAGTTTTATCAGCTATAGTTCATTTTAGATTGGGTAGTTTCAGTTTAGTTTTACTCAGATTATCTAGATATAGGGGGCATCATGCATTACATGATGGCTCTCACTTCTAGTTTTAGATTGGATAGTTGGTACAACTTTCAGATCAAAATCCATGTTACATACACTAGTGATTGAAAATAATATGCACAGTACATTTATCTTCTCTTCTTTTCAGTTCATTATATTACCTATATATTATTATTAGTTGCATGTTTTATTCCATCTATAGGTGGTTGGCATCATTTTAGAGTGGCCTTCATATAAGCCTAGTTCTTAGTTTTGAAGTCACTTTCATACAAGCATAATTTCCATCTTTCGAAGTGGCCAATATTGGCCTAGTTCTCAATACACATTTGACTATCCACACCACATTCTCAGATTACAGAGCATTGATGGGCTTCATGAACCATGTCATACGACACACATTCATACCAGTATCAGTTCATAGTTCACACTTAGTGGAAAATGATGGAGCCAAAGGACTAGTTAGTCTTTGTATTCTTGAGCTACCTACTCAGAGGGATTAGACATATAGTCCAAACATCGATTAACACATGCATGATCACATAGCTTCACTACATAGTGGGTGATGATGGAGCCAAAGGGATAGCCTTTGTATTGTTGATACATCCTTAGGGAATTGAGCACTCATCTATGTTCATGGTATTACTTTTAGTATAAAACATACCCAACATCACTCAGCATCACTCAACATCACTCAACATCATAATAGGTTTTATATCAGTTCATGTACCTAGTGAGGTGTATGTATTCCTTTTTATTCCTCTTTTTTTTACCCAGCCTTTGTACATTCTTATTTTAGACATAGCATGTCTAGTAAGAATCGATCTACTCTTTATTTTCTCTTGCAGATTTACATTTTATGTTATGCTCTCTCTACGCACACTCAAAATCACACATCTTCATGGACTTCACCCTTATAGGTAAGTTTAAGTACACTTTATATTTTTTCTTTATCCTAGTATTTTGCTTTATTGCATCACTATAATAAAGGGGGGGGGGGGGAAATGTAGTCATATAAAATGTCCAAATTGGTAGTTTGAGTGTGGCCTATAACACCCCATCCATAAGTCCTTTTTAAATGCTCTTGCAACCATTTTAGAAACCTTTTTGCTCATTACCAATCATCTAGAACCTTTTGAACCCTGATTCCACCTCAGCCAGATAGTATTTCCTATGTCAATCCTGTTCCCCTAGGTCTCAAGCTTGTAGGATAGGAGCACCCCATTTGGATTATAACATCAAGCACCAAAATGTCTCATTTTTGGTGTTCCTATCCTTTTGCACTTTGAGCCCCCATAGTCATTTTCATCTAGTCATTATCCTTAATTAGGTTAGACTAGCATGAATACATCTAATCCATGACCAATTGTTCCCTATAAAATCCCACTCAAAGTTCATTTATATGGGAGGTGACAAAAATTACAAAGCAAGAAAGAATATAAATAAAGCACTAAGGAAAACTTCCCTATTCTCTACATAAAATCACCCAACATAGCTACACACCTACTCAAATATTCATACAAGTCCCTAGCCACCTCAAACACTATCAATTTGGCATTTTTCATCTGCATCACACTATTACACAAAGCACACTAGGTGGGAGAACTACATATGGATTGATCCCTCTTCAGAGTATTGGTATGTAGGCAACATGCCCACATAAGGGGTGTGGATTGCACATTTAGTGAATCTTACACACTAACCCCCTCTCTATCAAGTGACTCAAATATCATTTTATCAAGCATGATGGAGGATTAGGGTTTGATGACAAAATTAGCTCTACAATGAGTTTCATCAACAATCAGTGCTTGATTTTTCACAAGCAAGCTCACACAGGCACAACACAACTACTTAGAAAGTTTTAGGTCTCTATGATTAGTTTGGATGATAGTGGTAGGAATTGACAACAATGTTGGACATCAAAGCATCCACTTTTCAGTACTCCTATCCTTTCACTAAATAAAATCTAGATTCAAGTTTATGACACATTCCCAGTTCTGTACAAGCATTTTTAGCCTCTGTATCAACTGTCTCAGTCTATTTCTACCTAAGTAATATTTCTTCCTATTTATTAATATTTTTAGAAAGGTAAAAAAGATAAACAATTGCACAAATTAGGACTATAATTATTACTATATTCTATACTAATTTATTAATCCAGACCCTTAACTAAAATAAGAATAAAACTCCATTATTTTCAAATAAGTTAAATCATTTATATATATTCAGCATGGAATATTTGTGTCTAGTACATATTTTGAGAGTGTTAATATGTACAAGTGTTTAGACATATATAACATATAATAGTGAATTATGATGTGTGCTTATAAGTTATAGTAGTATGTAGTTTAAAATAAGGTATACCCAGGTGGTATAATCTCATACTTTCTTGATTATTATTTATGTTTACGGGTCATTTGATTCTTGAAATCGTAAGTTTAGTTATATGTAATTATGTAGTTGTGTTCATATATGATTAACTATGATATTATGAGATGTCATAGAGTACTACAGTATAAATGTATGTCATACCTAGGTGGTAGTAAACTAAATTGATATACATGGAATTCATTCATAAATTTGATGGACTAAATGTATGCGAGTTGGTTGTTTATTTAAATAGTATGTTTTATGAAAGTTAGTAGGGCCTTGTATGCATACAACCCCTCTCAAGAATATAACAGATGCTAGAATGGAATATTATATGTTTCATGTGAACTGAGACTTTTTTGTTATATTTAGTTTCTTGAATATGAGCTTATGTTTCTATGGATTTATGACTATTTTATTATGATTGATTGTGGTAATTAGTAGTTGTGTTTAGAACACTAGACTATGATAATATAGGTTGGTATATAGTCTAGTATGTTAAAAACTAATTATGGTAGTTAGAATCTGTAGTTAAAAGTGTATTTTACCCAGATAGTATAAATTATAGTCATTATTTCTAGTATGAGATAAAAAATAATGTTAGATTCATTCATACATTTGATGGAATAAATGTATTTTTTTTTATTGCTCCTATGCTTAGCATGTTATGTGATATGATTGCTAGTAGGATGTAAATTGTATGAATCTTTTGATTATATTATGCTAACCAATCATGCATTGCTAATATTGAGTAAGGAGTGAGACAAACTTCATTGGCTTACTAGAATCATAATGCCAGATGAAGGCAATCTAATCAAGTGGTGTGTATGGATTTTGACTAATATATAGATCACTATTATTTATTATTCTTGAAATCTTTGGCCAAAGTATGTTTAGTGAGACATTATCATTTCATAAGTATGATTTAAATGTTTGTGTGATATCTTGAAATAGAATGGGTTTCTATGATACACCACATATTTAGTTTTATAAATTATATAGTACACAAGTACTAGCTTATCTCTTTAGATTCTCATGTCATTATTGTCTACTGATCTGTGAAGGAAGGGTCATTCCCTAATGAAATTAGTGCGAGGGATCATTGGCCTATGATTAGTGTGTAAAAGTTCTTGGATGATGCTCTCCCTCCCCACATTACTACTTACTTGGAGATGACACTTAAGATTGCCACAAATACTAGAGAGTCTGGGGAACTCATGCTCTTAAGAGCCATATATCTTATATATGTACATTGTAATATTTTATATTTATTATTGGAAACATTATCATGATGAGCTGTGATTACTTATTTATTGTACATTAACAGCAGTGACTTTGGGTATGTATCATTCGTAGTTGATTAATTATAATTAATTTCTATATTAGGATAATGATATGCTTCTATTGATGATAGTGATCAATGATGTATGATGTAGCATGCTTCATTTACAATTATCACACTTATAGTATTTTATATGATCTCTGATTTGATTCTCATGGTGTAATCTATTTATAGTATATGTGTTTAATTTAAAAAAATCATGTTTATCTATGTCAAAACCAGTAGGTTTATTACATATAAACTAAATAATCTCAAGTCTTAACGAAGACAAAGATTGATTCTCCCTCTATGAGACCTGGGATAACTAGTACACAATTCCAAATAAGATAAGGTCCATATTAAGGCAAGTAAAAATATAGTTAACACTTGGATCCCAGAATAATATGCAGTCCATAAATAATTTAATATAGTTTAGAAATAATTACACATAAATTACTCAACCAAAAATTAGTATATAGAATGGAGTGTAGTCCCAGAAGGTTTAAACATTGTCCAAATACATTAATTTTATCAAATAAAATATAGATAGGGGTGAGGCGTAGTCCACAATAGCCAAATGTTTCTACAATGGTTTAAACATAATCTCCAATTAACCAAGCATTGTTATAATAGATACATTCAGTCCCAACAGATAAAGTGATATCCAAAGGAGGTATATAATGCTTTAACACCAACACATTCATTTAGAACTATATGTAACTAAACACAAGCAATACATTATTTAAAAGAGATAAAATATAATTTAGAAGAGATAAGAGATATGCAATATCACTATTATTCCCAAAATAAAATAATGTAAAAACACACTAAATAAATATTCATTATGTTTTACATAGGAAAGTAGTTATATAAGTGTATTTAGAGCCTAGTAAACAAGTTTACATGGTATGTCACGTCAACACATAACAAATAGTTATTACATTCACAAAAATGGATATGACATTAGGGCACAAAAAGACAATTTGTCCTTTAAAGTCTCATGGGAAATGCAAATCTTTTTCCCTTCAGAGTTGGAGGAAGAAGATAGGTTCCCTTGATGCAAAATTTTTATGGTGTAACCATGGGTAGTTCTTTGAAAATTGTGTGTCTCCTCCTCAGGTTGAATACATGAAGGAATCTTAGATGCTTTTGATTATATTCTTCCCTCTCCATGCTTAGACCTTGTTATGTCTAAGCCTCTCCATGTCACCAGTGGGGATGGGAATCCAGAGGAGTTTATAAAAGAGGGGAATTTGGACATTTCTAGTGACATGAAGCTCCTTGATGAATGTGAATTTCAGCTTGTAACTCTAGGCATTCTCACCATTTCATACTAAAAGCAAGAAGACTAAGACTACTTATGGATCCTCGACTAACAATAGAGAGAAAATGACACATGTTAAAAGGTTAAAGATTGACACTAAATACATGATTGGAGATGGCACGTAGTGGATGTTGGAGACCCTTTTCTCTCAGAAAGGGAGAAGATTGGTTTATGCTTAAGGATGTCTTCTTCTTTCCTTTTGAGAGGCCCCATTTTTGTTGGTTTGAATGATTTAATTTGGTTTGGTTGATTTCATGTTCTTAGGTTGTAACGATCACCTTTTTATCTTCAATTTTTTTTTTGTTACTCTTTATATATTATTTGAGGGTTTTTTTTTCTATTTACTTTTTGTTTTTTTAATTTAGATCTTCTAGTTTCTCATTAGTGAGGGTCCTAATATACTCCCTCTATCAAGATATTAAGCTTGGCCTGAGCATTATTATATAATTTAAATTTGGTGTTTCTTATTTATATATTTCATTTCATTTTATTTTTGGAATGTTGAGTTGGCTACATTTTTTAATTTTAATTGATATCTTATATTATTACACTCCTACTTTCGAAAGGCTACCAATATAGGTTACACCTCTCCCAATAATATAAAAATGTTACTTTTAATTACACTTAATTAATTAATATAAATATTTTAAAAATTGTTATATATTTTTATAAAATTAATTTTGAAGTTATATTTTTTATTATTATAAATTATGAATGTCTGATATTTTTAAACAATTAAAGAGTAAATATAAATTTATAAAAAAATGTACATTTTATTGATATTTCAGTGATCTATTATAAAAATGAAAAAGTGATTATGAATTGTAGAAATTATTCTCAATAAAAAATCAATGATGCTAGAAATTATTATGAGATTAAAATGACATGTTTGAAATTGAAATTGAACTAGTTGGCTCATTCTTGTTCCCCAAACACAGACATCTTCAGGAATAACATTGTTAATGATGAATGTGGTAGTTCGGACGAGGAAATCCTTGACATGGACAGTGGAAATCAAAGAAAGAAGTCATATTTTCCTATAGACTACATTTCAATGGAGGAAAAAGAAACAACAAAGATTGAGTGGGTGACAAAATTCAGTACAGATAGAGTCTGTGGTATATCCAATGAAGATGGAGGTAAATCATGAGAGGAAAATGGTCATAGGGTGACACAAAAATAGATAAGGATTGTAATGCAATAGTTATCAATTTAGGTGGATTAGATAAAATACTTCATGTTGATTCACTAGAGTTTATGGACTATAAAAACATAGGCAATCCCTTTCACAGTTGCGGTGAGTTATGTAAAAATCAAATCTCTTTTATTCTTGGTAGCTCTGCCTCTACCTCGTTGGATCATCCACCAATTTTTTTTGTTTGTTGATTCTTCTTCTAATACCACTGTAACTTTTGGTTGGGATGGAGTATCCCATAAGGAGCTGCATTATTCTCAAAAGTACCTTGGCTTAGTCTACCCAAAAAACCATTTTGGTATAAGCTAATGTTTTCTTTGTGGATGATATTCTTATATATTTTTTGACAAAGAGCCCTATTTAGGGGATTTATAATCCCTTTCTTATTTCAATGGAAGTAGACCATGGCATTAGGTCTTTCATTGGTAAATTTATTGGGGCTAAAATGTCTATAATTGAGCTTATCAGTTAGGTTAAATCTAACTGGATCAATATTGTTGAGCCCTCCTTGTTGATTAGTGGTTTTTTCCTCATTATTTTCTAGTCTGTTGTTGACAATGATTTTATGGGGGTTTTTGACTTGGATTCATGGCAAACATTCAATATTTTTCTACCCTTGGTCCCCATTCTTCGATCCTTCAACAACTAAACTCATTGTTACTCCTATATGGCCCAGATTATACAATCTAACCTTGGTGTTGAGGTTTCCTAAAAAATCAAAATGTTGGTCAATAAAGTGGGATCTTTTGTCAAGATAGATGAAGATTCGATGGGCAATAGGTGCGTGCGTGTATGTGGGTTATTAGATTTATCCAAGTCTCTTGCCCATTCAATTCAGATCATGTCTTCTCTTGGCTCATGGTCCCAATTTATCAACTATGAGGGTATCATATTTTTGGGGTTTTTGCTACAATCATCTTGGTCACTAAGTGGTTGCTTCCTCTTCTCAAGCCCATCCCAATTTTAGAGCCTTACAAATATGGAGAAAAAAGGGTGGCCCTCATGACGCTTTATTTGGCATAATCATTAGAAATTATTTTATGAGTCCTTTTCTTTTAGTTCAAGTGATGATATGTCCTCTTCTCAATAGAAATAATCTCATTATCCCTTCCCTCATAGTGAAGAGGAGCCTCACCAAGGAACTCTAGATGTTAGGGCATTGAGGGTTGGGTTAAGTTCTAATAACATGGATTTTTTCATAAATCTCCTAATGGACTTAGTTCTTTGCAGTTCTCGAAGTTGTTTTTTGTTGATTGTTGGTTGACTATTTGTTGAAGGTCTGCAACTTACTTTTAATGTAGGGTGTTTTTAACCCACTTTAGAAGGGTTTTTCTATTCCTTAGTCATCTATGTCCTTTTGTTAAGGGTGTGGGCCCTTCTATTTAGTCACTTGTCCTTTGTCATGGACATTGAGTTGGATATTATTGTTCACTTTATGGCCTTAGAGGATAAGAACCCTTGTTGTGTCTGCGGTCTGGTTCGTAGCTCTAGATTTTAAAAAAGTTATTTTCTCTTAGTTCATAGCATGTGTGTGGGTGTGTGTGTGCGCGCGCGCGCGTGCGTGTCTAATTATTAAAAATAATAAGTAAAAACTTAATTTTTTTTAATCGACCAAGTCCTTGGCTTAGTGTCAAAGACTAAGAGGTTCCATTCCATCGAATTCACTCGAGGATCGAACTCGACCTCGTCTCTTATGATATTGGGTCTTTACATTCAATAAGAATTGATCCCTATTAAGCTCTTTAAGAGCCAAGTAACTTCACCAATGAACCAACAACATTTTAAAATATTTAATTGGTGAAAAATATGTTTTATCCATGTGATTAAATATTAATATTCATTATTTTTGAAAAATTGGTAAAATTTTAAAACAAATATCTTAAATATATTTATTTGAAAAATATTAATCTTATGTGTCTTATATGTTTGTTTTGGATTTGTGACATATTACATTGTGTCTTATATGATTGTTTTGGATTTTTCATATATTACATTGTGTTTTATATGTTTGTTTTGGATTTGTCATATATTACATTGATTAATGATTCTATTATTATTTTTGTAAATTTCTTGCTAATAGGATTCAAACTCAAAAAAATATTATGATAAAGGGAAAAAACTTCAATATAATGGTAAAATAATGTCGAATTTAAAATTAAAACTACCTTATTGATCATCAAATTTAAGATTGACCACTAATTTTTAACATCCACTAGACATTACAACTCATCCTAAGGTACAAATCCCTCTCACATTAAAAGATAAGCCCATAATCATTCCCTATATAACTTTGACATAGTGAATACACCTTAAACATAATTGCTTTGCTAAAGAAAGTTTCAATTTAAATATATACTATAATCTAAAACATAAACATAAACTCTTATATAAAAAACAAAATTAAAAATCACCACCACACAAAGGTAGTTATCCCTACCAACATAATAACATAAATAAGTAAACTCTCCATCTTAAAAATTAAACTTAAATAAATATATTATTAAAAAAAAATTAAAAATTACAATTAAATTATATTAATATATATTATTTATTTATTGAGATTATAAATATCAATTCAATTAGAATTATATATATCATAAAAAATTTACAATTAAATTATATTAATATATATAATTTATTTATTGAGATTATATATATCATTCACTTAAGATTATATATCATTCAGTTGTAATTTTTTTTTTTTTTAAATTATTTATTAAAATTAATAATTTTTAAAATAATTATATTAATATTAATTATAAATTTATTTATATTAATTATAAATTTAATTATTCATTTAAATTTAATTTGTAAGGGGAAGACTTTACTTAATTGTGTTATTATGTTCAGAGGGATAATTTACAATGGTAAGGAAGGGTGGTGGTGATGTATTTTTTTAATATAAAAGTTTCTGCTCATATTTTAGAATATATATAATTCATTTATATAATAAATAGAGATATAGATTATTTCCAACAATCAGCGAGATATCGGAGAGAAGCTTCCTACACAAGGCCTTTCAACCATTCACAAGGCATATCCTAATTTTAGAAGACATAATCCTTAGTTGAAAATCAATATCTAAAATCTTATAATAAATATATTATGTACAGGAATAGGAACTCAGACGTTTCTATAGAACCATGCAGAAAAAACACATTAGATGACTTCAATTGTGAGATTTTAAAGCAAAAAATATATAATAGTCTAGTTGACAATTAGAAAGGAAATGCCATGCAAGCTAACTCTCACCTTCCACTTCTTTTCTTGCACACCTTACTTTGATTGCATCTAACCTACATTATCTGGCCACCTCTATAAACAATGGATTTCAGTTCTAAACTCTATTAACATCTCTGTAAACCCTTTTGTCTGTTGTGTTCAGTGTCACAGCCTCTGCACATTTAGTTGTGATATTCTTTTAAGACCCAGATAAGCTATATATAGAAAAAAAATGCCACCCCGTACTGCAACCACACCAGGACAACATACCCATTTTCTCAAAACAGTACTATCCCAAAGAGGCTCCTCTGCACTGCCCTATGGAGAGGATATGAAATGGCACGTCAGGAAGCACTTGGTCTCTTTAATGCAGGCCTTTCCAAGCCTGATACTACAGACCGCAATCTTCACTCACAATAATGGAACAACTGTAAATCTCTTGCAGGCAGAAGGCACAATACCCATGGTGTACCAGCAGGTAACATACAATATCCCTGTCACAATTTGGCTCTTGGAGCACTATTCTAAACACCCACCTCTTGTGTATTTGACGCCCACAAGGGACATGATAATTAAGAGGGATCATGCCTTTGTAGACCCTTCAGGCCTAGTATCAAGTCCTTATTTGAAAGCATGGGTTTTCCCCAGGTCTAATTTGGTAGACATGGTGAAGAATCTAAGCATTCTGTTTGGGCAAGACCCACCTCTTTATACCAGGCAGAGTGCTGCACAAAATCGGAACAACCATGGTGGTATGGTGTCACAGAATACGCACAAGCCCATAAGCCCTAACTCAAGGGGTAAACCACCTCATGATGATCAGTTCAATAAAAATGCAATTATGAATAAGCTGGTGGAGTCATTTCACGATGACATGGCTGAGTTGAGCAAGACCATGGAGGTGGAGATGGAAGGACTTTTTAGTATACAGGGGGTTTTGAGACAGAGAGGAGAGGAGGTGGAAAAAGGGGTGGGAGAGCTGCAGCAGGAGAAGGAGGATCTTGAGCAGCAGCTGCAATTCATACACAAATGTAGTGATGCTCTTGAAATGTGGCTAAAGAAGAATGAGAACAAAAATTCCAACATCGACCACGTTTGCCAGCCTTGTGATGTTCTGTCCAAGCAAATGTTGGAGAGCACATCAGCTGATTTGGCTATCGAGGACATATTGTATTCCTTGGATAAGGCTGTTCAGGATGGAGCAATTCCTGTTGAGGCTTATCTGAAGAATGTAAGGACATTGTCCAGAGAGCAGTTCTTCCACCGGGCACTGTCTACTAAAGTGAGTGCAGCTCAATTGTACGGCGCAGATTGCTGGTAGTTATGGTAACTGATTGGAATTGTTATGCACTTTACCCATAATATCTTGATTTAATATGTTATATGTAGTCTTAGTATATGATACAACGCAGTGGGGAAATATTAGTAGTTATGGAAGGGTTGAAGCATCAGAGCTGTGGAGCATCGGTCGGCAGTCAGATCAGGGATCTGTGTACAGGTTAGATGTTATTTGTGCATTGTATTTGCATTCATTGTTTACTCATGCAACATGGGTATTGAAGGAGAGAGTGGTGGTTTGTTGGCACGTTTGGTTGAAGATGAGGGTTTCTGATAGAGTTATGGACTGGATGCTAAATGACAAACCAAAGTCTCATGGCCCCGCGTTGAGAACTATTCAGCAAGCCAAAGAGTAAGATTCACATTACCAATGAAAACCAGTCTGTGTATATAATCTACAGAAATTCTTGTATGGAATGCAAGGTTCTTCCAGTGGTTCGTTGCAGTTCTGTCACTCCTCTGTCAAGTCACATATTTATTGATTTTGGATGTAATTAAGATGAAATTTTGCTTATGTATTGCATTTTGATTTTATTTTAGGTTGGTGGGAATTGAAACTCTGTAATAGCATTTTTGTGAAAATCTGCAGATGTGAAAACCGATTGTTTTTTGTTTGGTTTCATTTCTTGCAAAATTCGCAAGGGGTACAATTGTTTTCATTCAGTGTGCATCTTATTTGGCATTGCTAGAGATATTATACTTAACTGCCATGTGTCATGAGAAATGAGCCCTTTCTGTGGTGCAATTTGAAACAGTTTGATTAGGGTTTTAGTTTATCATTTTCCACGAGAATCTGGAGAGAGAATTCATAAAATTTGTATGCATGCACCTCATGAAACAATCTTAATTGGAAAGGGAATTGATTTGAAGACTATGGGTGTTAAATTCATGCCTGAGGAGAGTTTTGTTAATGCATCATATCATCTAGGATGTTGGGTATAAATAACTAGGCTAGGAATTTGAAGATGGAACATCTGGTAATTATTTTTAGAACCCTCAGAAATTGTATGCTCAAATACAGATGATATAAGTACTTTTGAACAAGCTTGCTGGTAGGATTCTTGAAGTCGGTTGCATATAAACAAGACCATTTAACGTTGTAGAATAGTATACTGCTTGTTTAAATAATTTTTTTTTTTTTAGAACCCTCAGAAATTGTATGCTCAAATACAGATGATATAAGTACTTTTGAACAAGCTTGCTGGTAGGATTCTTGAAGTCGGTTGCATATAAACAAGACCATTTAACGTTGTAGAATAGTATACTGCTTGTTTGAAATAGGTTGGGCGGCTCACTACCAGGGCAATTATAGGATTTTTTTTAGCAACAGTTATAGCTGAAAGTTGAAATTTGAGGCATGCTAGTATGAACAAGGATTTCTGGTACATATTTCGATCACAAATATAATGTTTATAATAACTTAATATAATATTTCATTCTCAGAGGGCCTAGTATTTCTTTAGCAGAGGTGAGAATTGCTGCAAAGACTGCTCTACTTATCATTGAGTTCAGAAGTCTATCATATTTGGCTTATTACCGATACTCTGTTGCAAGTTCGGAGTTCATTCCTGAAGAAATTATATATGCTCTAAGAAATTGAATGTTCTAGTTTGAGCAGGAGGCTCATTTGGTGATTATTAATAATACATTTCCATAACAGTAAGAAGAATCCTAAAAGGTTTTCCACCCAGTTTGATGTGTTTTTTTAGCATAAAAGAAGAATCCCATTTTTTTTAATGATGTGAAAAATTGGCATTCAGAAGATGCAACACATAAGTAATGGTTTCTGAAGCTTGTATATTTTTGAAAACTTGTAAGCTTAAATTCCCAAAATTCATACAGGTTGATTTTGATGATCTTGAATTTTGTAGCCACAAACATAATCATTTGTACTAAAAATTTCCATCAAAAACTTAAATTTGAAGCTTTTTGAAGGATCTTTCTACCATTTCAACCTAGCTATCTTGGCTTTCAGAATTTTCAATGATATTGTGTATTTCAACTACAAAACTTGCTGGTAGAAAGAAATATGGTGAATCATTCAATATTGAAGGAAGCTAATGATTTTTTGTTTTTTTCCTTGAGAATGCAGTACCTTCTACAAAAATTTTGGGTTTCATAAGTTGATTGATAGCCATATTTTGTATATGATAGTCTTATGGGCAAGTTTTTATTAACATGGATCATGTTTCCAAATATACATATCCACCATCTAGTTACAGGGTTTTTCCAATGCCCTTAACATTGAAGTCCAGCAGAGTATATGCCCATTGTTCTAATTGATATGGCCAGTTCTAACTTCTTAAGTGTTAGTAGGTGATGCATTTAATCTTTCTTGTTTGTACCGTAGTCATTCTCCTAATGACAAAACATTGTAATCTTGTAGATTGCTTTCTTCTTTCTTATGGGGGTATTTGGCTATTGAGAATGATCTTGTGTTTTTTGGTATGTGGGGAGTTTTATCATTATAGTGATTGAAATAGTTTATTGGATATTGACAGTGAAGGAACTTTTGATTTTGAGCTGATGAGGCTCTGGGCTCAAACACACCAACCCGCTGCTTCATCTATACTCTGCCCACTAGGGACACTCACTGACTTGCCACCACAGTTCACAGTCAAAATATTGGAGTAAATACCCTGGATGACTGCAAAATTTACAACTTTAGCCATAAAAAATATGTTTGTGATGTATTCACGAGTCATAAATATACTTTGGACGGTTGGAATTGACAAAAAAAGCAGGAGAAAACAAGATTCAAAAAATAAGAATTTATAGAACACCAAGAAATGGCCCATATCAATCTTTCTTTCTATATGCAACTCATATCTGTTATTCGATTTTGCATATCAAGCTTGTCTAACAAGAAGGTTAATTACAGATAATTGATTTGAAGAGATTCCTCCCCTGCCTTACTATTGTTATAAGTGTTTCGAAACCAATCTAAAGGGCTACTGCATTTACTTATATGCTTCCCGTGTTCCAGATGAAAAGTGCATCTGCCATGAAAACCCTTTGTCAGCTGGTAGGTATTCTGAAACATTAGAAAATGTGCATCTACCATGGAAACCTTTTTTCAGCTTGTAGGTGTCCTAAAAAATTAGGAGCGTGATGATAGATGCACTGTCCCTTTCAATCCAAAATGCTAGAGGCTTAACCATGCCTCTCTATAATTTTCTATGGATCAGTTAGTACTTGAACCTAAAAACTCCCATGTACGTGCTAGGGTGCTCTTCCACTAAGCTATCAGCCCCATTGTATTCCAAAGTGAGGATTGATCTTCCAACAATTTCTGAGCTTCGCAATGGTTGACAATCAAGATCATCATATATATATATGTCTACAAGGGCTCAGAACCTATGGCAAAGTATGCCTCTCCTTTGAATCTTCACTGACTGACTGTGTGTAGTAGTAATGATTGTGACTTGGTGACGTTTGCCTGTGTATTATCTTTAGATAAGTTCAGCATCAAGGGTTATAGAAAGTTTAAGATTTGAAGGTGTTCAATTGTGTGTTAACCTCCCTCACAGCAGATGGTTTCAATGATGAAGAGCTTCCACATTCTTGTTTAACATTATTTTTTACTAAGAGATTTGATGTTTTCACAATTCATGAATTTTTCTTGATGATGAATCACAGATTGTGATTCGAAATGCGTCAATGAAAAATAAATACACAATTTTATCCGAAAATGATACTGATCCATTACTACTTAATTTTTATGCTTTTATTATAATGACGTTTTAAACAGACATGTTTATGCACAGCACAGTTATTTTACTGTACTAAAACTAAAGCATCTTTTTGCAATTTGTTGATTCGTGTCTGAGACGCATAAACTATGACGTGCAATCCTGGGATTCTATCTTTTCCAACAACTTATTTCTGGAACATTTATATCATTCAATAGTAAATTTAATGAGATAGAACATATGCATTTAATGAGCCGGTATGATCTTGAATCAGACCATTCACGGCATTTATATCTATTTATGTTTATCGGGCATTTCACGGCTCAGATTTTTCTAGCTCAATAATATATGCTATCGGTGCCCAACTTTATCGTTCCGGTCTCTCGCATTATTCATGTGATTGCGCTTTGCATGACAAAGGGGCCAAAATGAAAAATGGGGGAAATCCAAATAGGTTCAAGGTTCGTCGACGTGAGAGATGATTTCTTAAATTGTTTAGGTCAAATAGTTCCCTAATAGCATGAAAGGGTTTAGTGTATTTAATGTGTATAATTTAGTGTTTATAATTATTATATACATTACAAAATAATAATAGTATATAATTAAATTAAATTATATTAAATAGAATATAAAATATATGATATTATATATTAATATGTAATAATAAATTATATATATAATTACATATTATAATGTTATCATAATATCATAATATTATTTAAAAATTTATATTTTATTATATTATAATAATATTTCCTGACAATTATTTTTTGTATTAGTCCTTTTTGGAACCTCATCCAAATCTAAAATAGTTCTGAACTTTGAAGCTTAAAAGTTTTTGTTTACATATAGCCACGAAAATAATTTCATTGGCAAGATTTCTTAAGGCTTTCTCAGCGAGGAGTGACTTATCCGCAATCAACATTTACCTAGTGTCATAGTTCACTTCGTTTCAAATCCAACAATTGAGCAAAGCACATCGAATCTGATGGGTAGTGAATTGATGTTTTTTAGGGTTATGGAGTTTAAGCCTTAGGTTGTTAAAGGGTTTGAGTATAGTAAATCATGGTATAAAATATACAATAAATACAACCATTGATTTATAACAAAGTTGACTTAATTTGACCTTTCTAAAAATAGCAATAAATGATGCAAACAAATACTTAGTTGGAAATTGACTGAGACAAAAGATCTAGAGGTTGCAAACTAGGACATGAGTTGATCTGAGTGTCGTAGACATGATCCAGGGGTCAAAACCCTTCCTGGACAGTAATGCCTTGATTGGACAGTAGTCCCAATGGGGTCAGCGTCCTCTGTGCAAAAAACTGATCTGAGATTTTGGGTGCCTTGTGTTAGAATATGTCAAGCTTATTCCTATGCGCATAATTTTTTATTACCTGTTAGTGATCTGTTTTGATTGATTATGCATGTAAACCTTAGACCTCCATGTTGTTAGCGCATCCAATTGACACAAGTAGTAAAGTGTGATGTTAGTGGGGTAGGTTGGGCATCCTCAACACCTCATTGTAATGAGAGTTGTCTACATATCAATACTCCGAGGAGGGATAAATCTCTATATAGTTCTCCCCACCTAAGTGCTGATGCAAGTGCAAGTGAAGCTAGTATGAATACCAGTTTGAGTGCTTTTGAATGGAGTTTGAGACTGAAAATCTGTGTATTCTGAGCTTCGAATTGATGTAGATGACTATATGTAGAAGGCAGGATAGAGATTGATAACCTTGATTGTGCACAATTTATTTTGAGTTAATTTGTGTGATTTGCATATGATTTTCATCTGGTAAATAATAAACTAGAAGTCATGTATATATATTGTTCTAGTGCTTGTCCGGGTCTTAAAATAGGTTTAGGCCAACCCTAGGTGGTTGTTGATTTGAAAAGATATCCATTGATGACAAAAGACAAAAAAATGACAATAATGCCCAAATTGGGACACTAGCCATTGGCGCTACTATCCAAGTTATGGTGATAGTGTCCAAGCGGTAGAATATGACACACTAGGGGCCAAGATGTTAAAATGAGGGTTTGCGACTACTTTAAGAATGTTTAGGGACATGTGTGGCCTGCACAAAGGCTAGATAGGTGTTTGAATAGGTCCTAAGATAGGTATGGGGCTAAGCTATGGATAGGTGGTTTCAAGTAGCACTCTTAGCACTCAATGTCATTTTTAGATGATTACATTTGTCTCCCCTTTATTCTATACATGCAACAAATTGAAATGACTAGGTTAAATAAAAAAGAAGGATACTTGGACTTACCTAAGAGGTAAAGCACGTGAATCTAGGTATGAGTGTATGAAGCATGCTCCATTGCGTGTCATGCAAATGAAACGTGTATAGATCAGTCCTTGAAAGATATCAAAAGCAAAAAACAAAATTGAGCAAAAATATAAGAGAGAAGAAATGAATGAATACATCTTATTGGTTACGTGATTCAATGCATAAACTTGGTGACAACCTGTGTATGTGTGTAGATAGTGATCAAATTAGTGAACAACTTGGACTGAGTTGATGGCTTGCTCAATCCCTATGTGTGGGTGGTTCAAGAGCTCAATCCGATTTTGACTCCATCATTGTCCACCCCTGTTCGGTGAATCATGACCTATGAATAGCTTGGATTGAACTAATGGTGTGTCCAACCCTCTCACGCAAGTGGCTCAAGAACTCAAGTGCACTATGACTCCATTATTATCTATCCATGTGTAGTAGATGCATCTGACACTGTGTGTTATAATTGAAACTATATAAGATGGATCTGGGCCACTCAAAGACTCTGAAATGTAAAATGGCTTTGGGCCACTCGGGAATGTAAGACGACTCTGTGCTACTTGGAAATGTAAGACGGATTTGGGCCACTCGGGAATACCAACTACTGAAGACAAAGCAAGGCATCAAACTTGTGTATAACTTGGAACATGGTGTCTGGGGTGTATAACATAGAGAAAACATGGAGTTTGTTATTCCATCTGATCAACTGGTGTATAAGTGAACATACAGAAACAATGTGTCGCACACATACCCCTAAATCTGATATTTGAGTATCTAGATTCTAGATTGAGTTGTAATGATATGTATCTGAGTATTTGAAACTAAAACAAGAATGGTATGCATCTATGTTAAATTGAATAAAAATTTGTAATCTGTAATTGATTTTGTGTAAACCTAGAATGTATAAGCTGTAATTTTTTGGTTAATCTGAAATTTATTAAAACTGAGGGTACTAGATACTAATGTCGTATCTGGACAATAGTGATGATGGCACTAGTGTCCCACTTTGGACGCTAATGTCCAACTACACTGATATCTATGCAACTAAAACCGGTCTTTGTGTGATTGTTTTCCACTGTGTTTTATTGAAATTGATTTTTGTATTTTGTGTCTATGCACTAAAAACTGTACTTTGAGTGCATTTGGATATTAAACCCCTATGAATGCCCCTATTTTGAGGGGAGTTGTTGAACCCGTGCAAGAACTGTCATTAAAAAAAAAGCTCTGTAAAATGTGTATTAGCTAGAGCATCTATGATATCTGCATAATAAACCAATGTAATGTGCATACATAACATTGGAATGTAAGATAATCTGAGCATAAGTTTGTAAATTTGATGTATATTAGATCTAACATTCACAAAGCTGTCAAGATAGATATAACAATGTAAACTTTTGTATGAACAACAAATCTAAGAAATAAGTTGAGTAACTACCTAGTGGGATGGGGTGTGATGCCCATCAAGACACCCAAGGAGGAAGGGGAGATGCATGAGGTCCTTCATGGCATATAAAACTAGAGTGTGCAACAAGCAAAAAACAAGTGTCATGGCCATGATGCATACATAAAAACATACATACAAAACACATGAGGCACACAAATTAGGCCAAGGGGCCACAATACAAGGGGCATGGGCACATGTCACTAAATTAAGAAATCAAAACATAAAAAGACATGTTCAAATGTCCAAATACATTAACAAGTAGGTTGGCGTAGAGCCACATGGAAGGACATGTTCAAATGTCCACATACACAATAAAAAAGGCACACATAAGGACATGAGTACATGTCCAAAGCGTATATAATGAAAGGAAGTGACGTAAAGCCGCAGAGCAATGACATATTCAAATGTCCTCAAATAGATGTAAAATCATAAAGACACAATCAAGTCTAATATAGGAAAGATAAAAATGAAAGTGTGCATGAACATGTGGTAAAAAATTGTATAAGAGCATAGACGTACATACGCTGAGTCTAGAGTAGTAGTAGTCGGTAATGAATATGAGTAGTGTAGGATGATCAATATCAAAATATAAAAATGTTAAATATGTGGTGTAGAGTATAGAAAAATGTCACCTAGCAATCAAAACTTGTATATAGGATTCCCCCAAATGGGTGAATGTATGAAATGAGGAATCTATGTATATACCCCTATTGGATAGATAATAACAAATTTGGATTTGTGTAGTGGATTTGAGTCCTGTAAGTATCTACAAACACTTGAATAAAATAAGTGAAGCATGTATGTGTGATAAAAATGGACTATATTAAGATAGCTAGCATATGTAGTGCATGACAAATATAATAAATGTAAACATGAAAATGCATACAATTTATAGTTTGTATTTTTTGAGCAAATATTTGAATGGTTTTGTGTTTTGACATACTATATTGTTTTTGTATTTTTTAGATATAAGTTACGTAAAAGCAACATGACAATGAAACTATATACAAAGAGCAAGAAATAGGGAAACTATATACAAGTAGGGAGGAACATATTAACCAACAAGTCTCACAAGAGACTCACTATCAAGATGTCATGTGTCAAATAAAGGAACAATAATCATGTGTGCTAGGTGAAAGGTAACTAAACTCCCAAAACTTATTGAATTGAGTGATCTATAGTTGTCACTTCCTGTGGAGTGGTGCTACGAATCCGTGAAGCTAACTGGGGTATCATGTGAACTATAGGGGTCTTAGGGACCCATCTAGTAGAAGATATTATAGCCGGCATGGGTGCCCTGTGTTGAGAAACCTGGGATCTCAATAACATTGATCTCGGAGTGAAAAGGTAGAGAGAGGCTCTCTAGAACCTACAATATATCTTTGATGTAGGGGTCTCTCTAATAAGAGTCTCCATGGGAGAGTATGCATACGTGATAACACTGTAGGATTAGACCTTACCTGCACTAGGGGCTCAACTGAAATCCATGGTGTACTATTAGAAACTGTGTTCACAATTATAATTCGTAGCTATGGTGTAATTCCCTGTGGGATAGGTAAATGATACTCATATAAAAGACCTTCAACTGTAACCTCCTAATTAACATGTATATATTTGAGGCATTTGGGCACGGTAGATGGAATGACTCAAATCTATTATATCCATGGCCTACCCATTAATATATCAAATGTACCTACACTAGATACTGTCAGGATCCTACTGCCCACTAAGGGCACACTTGATTACCTTTGTATTAGCAACTAAACACGAAATTTAACCAGAATGAATAAGTAACTAGAAATATAAAACAACACAGGATATGAGAGACAATACACAATCTTGTATTAAATACTCATTCAAAATAAAATACAATAAATAAGATGCCACACTTTTTCCCACACCTCTAGAGCTCCCACACTTCTAGGGTTCATCAGTAATTCTCTTTCAACAGTTCACTCTCTCAATCACGGTCACAACAATCAACTCAAACACAGAGTTGTTGTTCACCTCTACCAGTCAGTAACAACGCTGCCAATACACCAAGTACACAACCATACTCCAAGTAGATCTTCCCTTCTCTTGCTGCCACCTGCAAGTCAACAGACCTTACTTACCATGTAGATATCTCTACAACCTGAAAAACCCTTGTCCTTGCCTCACCAAGTCCTCATGATTCTTCAACCAGTACCCCGGTGGATCTAATAGAACTTGCACAACCTGTAACTCTCCCTGATCATACACACTCAGCACCCCTTTGAAACTAGGAGGAACACACCTTGCTCTCTTCCCTCTGAAGGAGCTAATATTTGCTCTCTTACTCTCTAGCACACTTTTACAATACAGCCCATGAGTCTATTATATAGATCTCATGCATACAATAATTAGACTTTCTTAATTACAATAATTAGACTCGCAACTCAAGACCAAAAATAGTCTTTACATGCAAACTCTCTGTCCAAAAATAGACCAGTCCAGAACCCGCATGCAAACTGCATGCACACACAGGTTGCCGACGTCGGCTCCTTCCTGACCGATGGCGGTCGACTTATAACCGATGTCGGTTGCTTCTGCACTGTAATATGATCGACGTCAGTTGATCAGATCGACGTCGATTGCCCTGCAACTTGTTTTGCAACTCAGCAACCTCCCAGCAACCTCCTTCCATGTTTGCATCAGTGAAGCTTTTAGCTCCACAACCTAACAATCTCCCACTTGGAGATAAACAGCTGCACTGTACCTGTACCTGTACACCATCTAATTTATTTTTTGGCTTGTATCCCTCTTCAAGCTCAATCTAGAAGACCAACCACCAAACAACCTATGGTGCACCTCCTGTCATCCAAGTAACCTGCCACATCCGAACCTACAACTCCATGTAGTGAAGACCTTGACCCTGCATAACAAGTTAACCTGTTGCTAGTCCCTCTCAGATACCTAAGAATCCACTAAACTGCCCTCTAGTGCTCCTTCCACGAATTAGCTACGAACTCTCTGACAACTCCCACTGCTTGGAAAAACTCAGGTCTACACTCGACTTCATGTGATTTCGAACACTGTTCTAAGCTCAACTTGAACTATCCAGCTCTTGGTGTGCTTACTGGTTCTGCATCCTACGTATTGAACCCCGCCAACACCTTCTTCACATCAGCTCTCATTGGAGACAAAATCAACATGTGATCTTCCATGTCTCTTATGCCAAAGAATTTCACTGCTCCCAAATTCTTCATGACATACCTCTGAACTAACTTTACCTTTAGCTCAAAAACTCCCTTCATGTGTAATCCTGCAACAAGCAACCACACCACATACAGTAACAGGATAATGTTGCAATCATCATCCAATTCAGTAAAGAAAACACAACGGTTACATTGACCTTGACCAAAGCCATGCTTTGTCATACACCTGTCAAACTTGTACCACTATTCTGCAGCTTCCTCAAGACCATATACCTTGGCCTTTCGTCTCACGTGTCCATCCACTCTCTTCTCTAACCTGGAAATCCATTCATCTGTCAGTGCTTTCATCTCGGTTGGCAACTCTATCAAATCTCCTGCTTGGTTCTCTTCTGAACAATTCATGCCATGCTCCCACTATTTCTTGAATTTTACCTGTATTGCCTCTTCACGTCTTTCTAGTTTGACGATAAGTAAGCAACAAGTAAGAAGGTGAACAACGAATATGAGATCCACTTACCCTCCATATGGGCGTTTGAGACTCCTTGACAGCTTGTTGTCCACCCAACATCAGTTCTAGTGACCGATCTCAACCATCTCTCAATCTGCACCCGACCGACGTCGATTCCATGCGACTGACCCTGATTGTCGACGTCAGTTTCTTCTGACCGATGTCGGTCTTCACCTGCCTGACACCACTGACTTTGCTAGTTTGCACATGACCGACGTCGATACCTCTCTATTCGACGTCAGTTTCTCTTGACCGATGCTGGTAACTGTGTTCTCCTGTGAGTGATGATTTTTTACCCGTGAGCTCTTTTTGGGTCAAAACCCTATTCAAATTAACACAGCCCTGCTCAGAATAATTCAGTCCCCTCAGCTGATCTCTGTCCGTCATCTCCTCCATGAACACCAAGGCTTTCCAGTTCTTAAGTTTGTCAAAAACATCTGTCTTCTGCTTAAGAACATACATTTCCTTCTTACACATGTGACCAAGCCTACAAAGCCACATCTCTGCAACAGAAGGTGAATCAGTAATATAAGTAGATAGATAAAAGATACCTACTTTCTTATCACCGTCTAACTCAAGTGCATCCGTTGTGAGAGTTACTGTGCATCTTTCATCACCCAACTTTTTTGAAGAAATTAGACTCATCTCCAAGACTGGAACCTGCATGACCTTTTTCAACACCTGTGTGTTACCCGTCTGCAATTTCAGCTTCACTTTCTCTTTGTCATCAATCTGACAAGGCTCACCAACCTCTAAATAAATCTTTTCAAAGTCTCCTTGGACATACCCATGAAAAGATGCTCTATTTCGAACTGCATGGAAAGAGGTAACAGAATCTGTAAACCAAGATTCTACTTTACCCAGAGCACCCTGTGCTACATCACCTGCAACATCTGCTTCTTTCTTTTCTTCATGCTGATCTTCTACCAACCAACAGTCTTTCTTTACCTACTCTTTTTTTTCATCAATCAGACCATTCGTGCTATTCAGTTTCTCCATTCGTAGCTTATTTTTTTCTACCATTGTTGTACTCCCATTCAATTAGAAACACCTGAGAATGACATGTAATCAAACAATAACCTGCTCCCTGCAACCTTAGCTCTAATACCGACTGTCAAGATCCTACTACCCACTAAGGGCACACTTGATTACCTTTGTATTAGCAACTAGACACGGAATTTAACCAGAATGAATAAGTAACTAGAAATATGAAACAACACATGATATGAGAGACAATACACAATCTTGTATTAAATACTCATTCAAAAGAAAATACAATAAAGAAGATGCCACACTTCTTCTTCCCACACCTCTAGAGCTCCCACACTTCTAGGGTTCACCAGTAATTCTCCTTCAACAGTTCACTCTCTCAATCACAGTCACAACAATCAACTCAAACACAGAGTTGTTGTTTACCTCCACCAGTCAGTAACAACGCTGCTAGTACACCAAGTACACAATCGTACTCCAAGTAGATCTTTCCTTCTCTTACTGCCACCTGCAAGTCAACAGACCTTACTTACCATGTAGATATCTCTACAACTTGAAGAACCCTTGTCCTTGCCTCACCAAGTCCTCATGATTCTTCAACCAGTACCCCGATGGATCTTCTAGTAGAACTTGCACAACCTGCAACTCTCCCTGATCATACACACTCAGCATCCCTTTGGAACTAGGAGGAACACACCTTGCTCTCTTCCCTCTGAAGGAGATAATATTTGCTCTCTTACTCTCTAGCACACTTTTACAATATAGCCCATGAGTCTATTATATAGATCTCATGCATACAATAATTAGACTTTTTTAATTACAATAATTAGACTCGCAACTCAAGACCAAAAATAGTTTTTACATGCAAACTCCCTGTCCAAAAATAGACCAGTCCAAAATCCGCATGCAAACTGCATGCACACATAAGTTGCCGACGTCGGCTCCTTCCTAACCGATGTTGGCCGACTTATAACCGACATCGGTTGCTTCTGCACTGTAATATGACCGACGTCGATTGATCAGACCGACGTCAGTTGCCCTGCAACTTGTACTGCAACTCAGCAACCTCCCAACAACCTCTTTCCCTGTTTGCATCAATGAAGCTTTTAGCTCCACAACCTAACTGATACTACTAAGAATCTAGTGGCCACATGTGTTGATCCACCCTCTAGTGAAATTATAATCTCCCAAATGGAGCTCTGAACATGACCACTAAAATATTGAATAACTATGTCAGAAAAATGTCCTGCTCCGAATAACCTAAATGTTGTAGAAGTGTGATAGTGCACATGTTAATACTTGACCCATTGTCAACCATAACACTCTGAATAAGATAATGATCAATGTAGACCTATACAAAGAGTGCATATAAATATGAATTATCATTGAAAATGATGAATGCTATAGCTGGCACTATAGTATGATACACACCAATGATATTGTGTAGGTTGTGTGCATCCTCTATAGTAGTGTGATAGGATGTTGATGGTGGATGTGCCTAATATGTATAGTGAACACTTGAAGTGCCTCCTGCCTCATTAGCTATATGTTTTGGAAATAGATTTGAAAATATTTTCAATGCCTTAGCATCTATTTTTTTAATTTTAGGTACATTTGTAGGTGTGTCCACATCAATGTCGTTGGCCTCTATTAAATCTTGTATCTTATGTTTCACACTGATGCATCTGTTTTTAGTATGACCTGGTGCCCTGTGATAGTCAAAAAATGTATTAGAATTATAGTTCTTTGGAATAGGCCTTATCATATCAACCTCTTTGATGGGAGGGAGAGATATGACATTGCATTCAAAAAGTTGCTATAAAACGTGTGCCAGTGGTTTCAAAATAATTGTGAATACTCTTCGTGGAGGAGCTGATAAAACTAAGAGAGAAGGTGGATTTGAAGCTGCATTAACTATGACTTTTTTATCATTCTTATTTTTAATGGCCCTTATTTTGTATGGAGGTTTATTATAACTCTTAGTAGTTGAGTCTAATCCACTTGTATATTTTAATTTACCCACAGAGAGAAGTTTGACTTCCCTTTCTTTCACTGTGTGGCATAAATAGGTGAATGTTGGAAACTTCTTGAACAAGATAGGATCATGCATTGTTAGTAGTAAACTTTGTTTGAATATGTCTTGGAGCTCTCTATCTACCATGGGACTAGTCATCTTTACCAATATAGTTTTATATCGCAAGACATATTCTGCAATATGCTCATTATATTTTTACTTAAGTTGTGCCACTTGAGCATATGAGATTGTATCAGTGATGTTGATTGAAAAGTGTGCCAAAAACATATCCACCAATGGATTGAGTAAGGTGACAGACTAGCATAGTCCTTTAGATTACATGGAAACAACTTAGTAAGCAGCCAATCATTGATTCATTGGATACATAGTCCAAACATGCTGCATGAAAAGCTCGTAGATGGTGCTCTAGGTCACCCTTACCATCATATAAAGTAAGCTTAGGTGTCACAAATTCAGATGACAAAGGAGTTGATGATATGTGATATGTCAAAGGTGTATGTAAATAAACATGAGAATACAAGGCATGTGATGGCCTAGTAATACCCTACTTAAGATGTAACACCTTAGCCTGTAGAGAATGAATCTCATGCATAAAGGTTTGTACATTTAGAGAGGAGGAACTAGCTATAGTGGGTGTTGCCATTGTGGAAGGTTGTCGAGTTAAAACAGGTTGTTGTACAAGCTGAGTTATCCCCAAAGTAGGTGTAACAATATTGTTATCTGGGGGAGTGGAAGATTGACCATTATTGGATTTGTTCATTACTTCAATTATGGCTTGCAAAATCTATGCATGATTATGGGGCTATTCCCGAAGTCTATCTCTAAAACTCTATAAAATATCATCCTTATTGACTATAAGATTTTCATTGTTAAGTGGGGGAGAGTGTCTTGATTATCTTGTGTATCATTTTCATCTTGATTGTATTGCTAATCTTCAGATGCATTATCATTGAAGTCCACATAATCAGGTTGTGAATAATCAATGATGGGAGCTATAATTGGTCCTTTGTCCATGGTATAAGCTTGAATATAAGGAATCTAGGTATGCTTAATAGGATTGTCGTTAATCGTAGCACTTCTTAAGGGAAGAGAGATAACTTTTTTATATGGAATATAGTAAATATTCTGAAAAAGGATTGTTAAAACAAAATGTATGAAATCTGAAAAGCCTAACACAACCAATGAAAATAGGAAAAAGAAGGATACAAACCTAGTAACATCTAGGGTTAGGATTTGAGTAGTATTTAAAGTAAGTCGGTTCTCCAAATAAATTAACATTTTTTAGGTTATGGAGTTTAAGCCTTATATTGTTAAAGGGTCTGAGTATAGTAAATCAAGGTCTAAAATATGTAATAAATATAACCACTGATTTGTAACAAAATTGATTTAGTTTGATGTTTTTAAAAATAACAATAAATGATGCAAACAAGTACTTAGATGGAAATAGATTGAGATGAAATATCTGGACGCTGTAAACTGAGACAAGTGTTGATTTGAGTGTCGCAAATAAGGTCCAGGGTTCAAAACCATTCTTAGATAGTAGTGCCATAACTGGATAGTAATGCTAATGTCATCTTTTTGGCACTAGTGTCCTCTATGCATAATTATTTTGAGATTATGGATGCACTTATGTCAGAGTCTACCAAGCCTGTTCCTGTGTGCACAAGTTTTGATTCCCTGTTAGTGACATGTTTTGACTAGTTTTGCATGTAAACCCTAGACCTCGATGTTGTTAGGGCATCTGATTGGCACAAGTAGTAAAGTGTGATGTTAGTGGGGTAGGTTGGACATCCTCAACACCCTACTATGATGAGATTTGCCTACATACCAATACCTTGAGGGATCAAGCCCGATGTAGTTCTTCCCGCCTAAGTGCCAGTACAAGTGTAAGTGAAGCTAGTATGAATGCCAGTTTAAGTGATTTTAAGTAGATCTTGAGACTATAAATCTATGTATTATGAGTTTGGGATTACTGTAGATGACTGTATGTAGAAGTAGGGCAGAATAAATATTGATAACTTTGATTTTTCTTAAAATGTTCTGAGTTAATTTGTGTTATTTGCATCTGATTTCTATCTAGTGAATAATAGGCTAAAAGTCATGTATATATATTATTTTAGTGCTTGTGCAGTCTTAAAAGAGGTCTAGGTTGATCCTAGGTGGTTAATTTGAAAAGATATATGTTGGTCATAAAAAGAAGGAAAATGATAATAGTGACCAAACTAGGACACTAACACCATTGGTGCTACTATCCAAGTTATGGCACTAGTGTGTAGGTCTAGGGACCAAGATATTAACGTGAGGGTCTAGAACTACTTTAGGGATGTTTAGGGACACATGTGGCCCAACCAAAGGTTGGATAGGTGTCTAAATAGGCCCTAAGATAGTTCTAAGGCTAAGTTGTAGATATGTGGTCTCAAGCAACACTCTTAGCACTCAAGTGTCATTTTAAGATGATTACAACTAGAATTAGAAAGAAATAAGTTGTTTCAACAAGATCATTCGACATAAAGTAAGTAAGAACACCATATCTTAAATTAAGAAAACAAAGAACCTCTCTCAAAGTTGGAAATAATGTTATACACATTGGATACACTAAACTCTTCTTGTATTAAATTAGAGAATAATTTGAACTTATAATGTAAGAAATCATCTCTTACAATTCGAGAGAGATCCAATAAAGACAATCTATCTATGACTCATATGACCACCTGTTAGAGGAGGTCAATTATCTATGGTCAATTATGCATCGCCTCTTCCTTGTCGTTCCTCAATCTTAAGACCAAAAAGAAATGCATTGCCACACAAGCAATGTTGTTTGGGTTTCAAACCTTGAACCTATTGGATTCCTCTTTGTTATGTAAGCATGATCACGTGAATAATGCAAGCAAGATTGGACTGATAAAATAGGCCACATATAGTATATATTATTGAATAATGTGTGCTCATTTTCACAAGTTCACACATATTTAATATTCCCCATGAAAACAAGAGGAATCAAGACTTAGTGTAATTAAAGATTATAACATTACCTAATTGCAATACTTTATAGGTAAGGAATTCATCTTCACCTATGGATCGACTCGTTCATTCATTCAATCTTGAGCAACATTCAACTGAAGGCCAAAATCTCATCAAGGTGTTGGGCTTTTGTAACTCCATCTTCTTACCCTTGGTGTTTAATAAACCTATATATATCCTTTTCTTTTCCTTTTTGACATGAATTATTAGCAACTACCATAATCATTACATTCTCGATAATCTTGTGATCAAAAAAATCTTTTATACTATATTTTCTATTTACCTCCATCATAATGAATTCAAAATCCCTCTGAGTTTGAGGAAATGCTTTGATAATGAAAACCCATTGAAAGTGAAGAGGAGATAAAACTATGTAAGACAATATATAAATGTTTGTTTGGCATTGAGTGTTGTGCATTTAGATGTATGTTGATACACCCATCTAACACAACACTAATAGATCATTGCATGACATTCATGATAGGGTGGATCACTTAGGACTTGAACCTAGGAAATCCCACATACATGCTAGGGTGCTCTTCCATTAAGCTACCAGTGCCATTGCATTCTAAAGTGAGGATTGATCTTCCAATAATTTTTGAGCTTAGTGATGGTTGACACTAAAGATCATGACATATATATACAAGTGCTTAGAATTTATGGCAAAGTATGCCTCTCCTTTAAGTCTTGACTCACTGCTTATGTTGTGTAGTAATGCTCATGACTTGGTGTCATTTGCCTCTTTATAATCTTTGGATAAGCTCAACATCAAGGGTTATATAAAGTTTAAGATTCGAAGGTGTCCAATTGTGTGTTAACCTCCCTCACAATAGTTCATTTCTATGATGAAGAGCTTCCACATTTTCATCTAAATAAGCATTAATCTTTAATTTATGTGTTTTTATTATAATGAAATTTTAAACAAACATATTTATGCACATCATAATTATTGTACTGTACTAGAACTTGAACATTTTTTTTGCAATTTGTTGATTCGTGTCTAAGACACAAGCTATGACGTGCACTCCTGGGATTCTATCTTTTCCAACAACTTTTTTTTGGGACATTTATGTCATTCGATAATAAATTTAATGAGATAGCCCATATGCATTTAGTGACCCAGTATGATCTATGCATTTAGTGACCCAGTATGATCTTGAATTGAATCAAACTGTTCACAACATTTATCTCTATTTATGTTTATTAGTCATTTCATGACTCAAATTATTTTAGCCCAATAATATCTACTATCTATTTTCAAATTTATCACTCTAGTCTTGCTCGCATTATTCATATTATTTATATGATTGTTTTAGCCCAAAAATGGGGAAAATCCAATAGGTTCAAGGTTCGTCGACCTCTAGGAGATGATTTATTACATTGATTAGTTCAAATTGTTCTTTAATAACATTAAGGGTTTAGTGTATATATATATATATATATATTATTTAAAAATATATATTATATAACAATAATATTGAGAGTTGATTTTTGGGTAAAAATTGTGTGCTTAATTTTGATTTGACGTGTTTTGAATCACCATTCATGATTCATCATTGGGAAAATTTTATCAATATTAGCTCTTCTAATAGTTATTTTTTCAGTATTAGCTATTCCTATAACTACATTCATATCTAAAATGGCTCTGAACCTTGAAGCTCAAAATTTTTCATTTACATATGGCTACGAAATTAATTTCTTCATTGACAAGGTTTATTAAGGATTTCTCAGTAGGAAGTGACTTATCCACAATCAATATTTACCTAAAAGAGAGATCACAATTTCCCCCTTTCAAATCCAAGTATTGAGCAAAGCACATCGAATTCCATGACTAATATTAGAGAGAAATAAGTTGTTTCAACAAGTTCATTCGGCCTAAAGTAAGTAAGAACTTTAGAACTTAAATTAAGAAAAAAAAGAACCTCTCAAAGTTGGAAATAATGTTATACACATTGAATACGACTGGAACAATAAAGTTGACCACATATAGTAGATATTATTGAAGAATCTATGCTTTTCATGAGCTCATGTGTATTTAATATTCCCCATGAATACAAGAGGAATCAAGACTCAATGCAATTAAAGATTATAACATTACATAATTGCAATACTTTATGGTAAGGGATTCATCTTCCCCTATGGATCGACTCATTCATTCATTCATTTAATCTATCAGTTGATCTTCAACACCATTCGACTGAAGGCCAAAATCTCATCAGGATGTTGGGATTTTATAACTCCATCTTCTTGCCCTTGGTGTTTTTTAATCTTGGTTATATCATTTGCCTTTCCTTCTTCACTTGAATTACTAGCAACTAATGAAATCATTAGATTCTCAATATTCTTGTGATCGAAAAAATCTTCTACACTAGATTTTATGTTTGCCCCCATTAGAATGAACTCAAAATCCCACTGAGTTTGAGGAAATGCTTTGATAATGAAAATCCATTGAAAGTGAATAGGAGATAAAACTGTGTAATACAATATACAAATATTCATTTGGTGTTAAGTGTTGTGCATCAATATGTACATTGATACACTCATCTAACACCTAACACTAATAGAACATTACATGGCATTTAAGGTTTCGCATATAACACGTATAAATTAATTTGGTTTTTGTCTTGTACAAATGAATTGATTAAGATACCCTTTGTATAGCCTTGCCCTTCCCTACCACTTCACCATTGCTCAAGCTCATTGTGAAACGTGATGATTCATCCATGTACATCTCATTGCCATGATGTATGAAGTGACACACTACCTCCTTTTCTACCATAGCCTCTATTAGAAGTATCAAAATATTGTTGCTTAACAATTTGTACACAAAAGGTGAGAGGAGTTCAATGGTCATTGGTTTCATGTGTGGTACTCTTGTTGATTTACACTCTCTTACAAAATCCCACTTTACCATATCATCAAATCACACTCCTTCTGATGTAACTTAAGAACTTTGAGACAACTGTAAGTGGTTTTTAATTTGGCCTAAAAGTTTGTGTTGTACATGTTGACTCAAGTGACAGGGGAAAGGTTTCAAACATGGGAATGGCTCATAATAACTTAGATTGTATGGTCAGCATCATTGTACCCTGACTAATAGATACAAGATTACCAAATTTTGTTTCCTAGATGATGATTAAGATAGCTCACTCCAAATGTTGGATAAAATCTTGTATGCAGGGTATTCATAAGAAGTTCGATAAAAGAAGCAAGATTGTTGGTAGCTTTAGCTTAAAAGTTGCAGGTAACAAATTGCAAAAGGGCTAGAATTGACTTTGTGTCTTTTTTGCTGGTTTTTCCTCCTCAAATCAATTCATGCTCCAAGTGAATGGTATGCACTATAACCAAATCTTAAATGTCAAAGTTTATGCTCTAAAATCTGCAACCAAGTGCCAATCTTTTCCCTGAAAATTATGTAGATGTTTATCACTTAAATCAAATCATTCAGATTATAATATTTCGCTGTTCTCATATATTTTAAATTAATAATTAGAAAAAAGAAAAGAAAAAGAGAATAGTTAATAATAATTTAAAGATTTTATGTTTTTATAATCATGACAATTAAATATAAAAAATTTAGTATGTGCATATTTTTAATTTTAAATGTTTCTAAGTTATCAATTGTAATTTATTATTTGGAGAAAAAATTATGGTGGAATATTAAACCAGAATTTATTTGAATAGGGAAGAAACTATGGCTTATATAGTCTATAGGTTTGTTGTCCCACTATTAGTGGTAATTTAAAACATGCAGAGTTCAAAACATGTGCATAGTTATATTAAAAAAATTACAATAAAAAATATTTTAAATTTAATTTTACATTTTATTGAGAAAAGTTGTAATTATAAAATGATATTATAATTATGCAAAAATAAGAGCAAATATAATTATATAAATATTTTTAGATTCATATTATAGATCATACTCCACAATCTATCATCAAAATAAGAATAGAATCATCAATTTTTCTAATTAAAAAATTGAATACAAATAATTTAATTAATTTTTTCTTAAAAAATACTATTAATAATTTAATTAAATAATAAAAAATAACATTAAAATAATTTATTAATAATTACTCATACAAATAATTTAAACTATATATACCACAACAATTAATAATTTACTTTTATAAATTTTATAAAATAATAATATACAAATAACACTATAATATTTTTATTATGAAAATAATCTTAAAGATGCTTACACACATAATATCCCACATCAATTAATAATTTACTTTTATAAACTTTTTTATTTTATTTTATTGCACTTAAACTTTATAACACCCTCGTTTATATAATATTTGTTTAAAAAAAAAAGGTTTGAAAGATTCTAAAATACAATACAATAAAGCTCTTTACGGATAGATTTCTTCCATTTATGCGGGAAAAGTTTTAATGTTTTTCATGTTGTTGACACATTGTCATATCAATTATATCTGCTTGCATTTTAATTACCGAATAAAAATTTGCACGGAAAAGCACGAGTATTATGGTTCACAAGTGGGTGGCCAAATGCACTTATCTTTTTTTTTTAAAAATTATAATTTGTCTAACTATGATACTTCAAAATGGGCATGACTTTATTTTATGTTAATTAATGTTTATTTAGTGTAATTACTATTTTTGTATTATTTGCTGAATTTTAAGCTTTCAAAGCTCTAAATCTCTTTTATAGTGAGCACAAAGGATAAAGTAAGAAAAAAACACCGAATAAAATAGACACAAAATATGTCGGATTAATATAAAGATGCCAACCTACAATAAAACATAAGTAAAAGAGATGTCAACAATCAATAATAAGTTAATAAAGATGTCAAAACTTAGAAAGAAGAAGACTAGTGTTTTGAGTTGATCTACAAAAGACGTTGAATTTTAGATATCTCAGCTTTCATTTTTTGTTTACTTTTCTTACCTCTTGTTGGGGCCTTCCTACACATCATTCTCCTTCTTGAAGTTATCCAAAGGGTTCTAATGCTTAGGGTGCAACTCTTGATTATAGCTTTATTTATAAAAATCACTTGCTCCACTTTCCCTTTTATAATATGCACTTCCTCCTCCACTCTCTCCATGTTTTTGTTATTATTTTCCATATCTACTTTGATTTGACAAATGTCTTGGAAAAGGTCCCAATGGGCAGTGTCTTTTTGGGGTTTCACCTTGTCCATCTGCATTTTCACGTATTTAAACTCTTTTTTCAATTTTATGTTTTCATTAAAAAGCCTAAATTCATAATACCCATTTGAATTCAAAGGGCTTCCTTCAGTGTTTGAATTCTTTCAGCTAGGTCAACCACTCTCCCCTTCTTTTTCCCTTTAGGATTAGGGACGGATTCCCTAGACTCCAAGCTATCACCACCCAGGTCCAGGGCCCTAAAAAAAGGAGATTGACAATTCACAAGAAATATAGGAGAAATATTATCAACAATAATGGGCTCGTGTTGAGTGCATTGCACTTTCACCTTCTCAGTACGGGAATTAACCCTAGGGTTCAGAGCGGGAGTCTCCACAAGTTTAGAAGATTAGCCAGGTTCTAAAGAGACATGGCTACTAGGGGCATCCTTCTCTAGTTCTGCAGTAGGAGGAATCTTAATGGTAATGGTCTTTGGACCCATACAGGGGGATGTCCTTCTCCCCCAAAAATGTTAATGATCAGCGTCACCGTGCCCCTGTCTGATGACTTCAGAAGGATAGGGCATGATTTGAGGGTCTTAAGGACAATGGTTCATTGGGCACTTTGAACATCAAGAGGATCAAGGCTTAGTGAATGAGGGCCTCAATTTTCCATTTTTGGAGCTCAAACATTGAATTTTCCAAGGATAGCAATAGGAAGAATGGAATACTCATCAATTTTCTATGCCTAAAATGATTAAGCAAATAAAAATGGTAAGAGCAAAGTTCCCCGAATATACATTCTAAGGTCGCATACTTCATGATATGATGGCAGTCTTTCCCCCACAGAGCCATAATCGAGGTATGTTATCCTCCAATTCCTGAATCCTTTCATTCTCCTTGAAGAAGGAATTGATCTCCTCATTCTTCCTTATTTTATCCTTGAAGATTTTAAGTCCCCCAGTTACCATGCTAGTCACTTTGAATTTGGTATCTTCAAAAATCAAAATAGAGACTCCTCTCATATTAACCATTATGTTGTCCCAACTTTCACAAAATCAACAAAGGTCTCTAGATCATGGCCCTTTATCTTTTCTATGTAGCTAGCTAGGCCTCCCTTCTTTAGTATGTTCCAAACTATTGCATTGCATTTTACGCCTTTACTAGATGAAGGTTTCAATCTTAAACACTCTTTACCCATCATCTATACGTGAAATAGGGTATCCCTTCTGCCTCCTTTGTCCTCGTCATTAATCTAAATGGCATAGTTTTTTGAAGCTAATTGGAAATCAAGACTCGTAAATCATGTGGGGAGCTTGAACTTACCATAGTTTCATGAAGTGACCATTTTTCCAATACACCTCCTTCTTAGATAATAAATTCAAATTGATATTCACACAAGCCAAACTCTCAATCTTGATCCTTCCATGATTAAAATTGATTGTTCCTTTGATTTCCTTGTTGTTCACCCATAGGGAGCAAGGCATGGTTAAATTATATGGGGAATTTTGAATTGTTCTAGCTCGGTAGGATAAATCAAACCCATCACCAGGGCTTGAGTGCTGAAGGGCTGGTAGTGGCTTCATTATTTAGTATAAGGTTGATAGATGTGTTAATGTCCTCAACCGTGGTCAACTTGAGAAGGTCTTGGCTATAAATTCTTAGGTTGGAATACCAACCTGCCCCTTTGTGACCTTATATATATATATATATATATATATATATATATATATATATATATATATGTTTTATGGATGTATCTTCAAAACTCTGCATAGGTCTTAAAGCTTCAAGAATCAAATTCTTGATGGTCCAACTAGGAGCTGATGTTTCTTTAAGGCAATCAATAATGTTTTGGGAGTCCCCTTCTGTAACCAAAAATTTAATATTATTTTCCTTCATAAAGCTGCACTTGTTTTCCACATGGTTTGTTTGGACTCCAAAAGATCTTGCATAGGTTGATATGAGTTCTCTATCACTATCCCTGATTACTCCTCCTCTACCAAATTTACTTGCATTACCTTTTGATGCTCCATCAAAGTTTAGCTTGGCCCTTAGTCCATTTAATTAGACTCTTGGTCACTTTAGTGTTATTTATTTTGACTCTTTTTGGAATGAGGAACTCCCAGTTGTGTAATAGTTTCCTCACCCTTAGACATTTTAGAAAGGTCATTCCTTCAAATGGAGGAAATGTTCTCCATGATAGGTGTTGCTATATAATAAATCACTTTTCTAGTGTAATTTTTCTAATTCTGGAAAATTCATAAATTTCTCTCATTCTAAATACCCCTGTAGAAGTGGGGTAGAAACAAGGGCCGCATAGTAGCTAGTCCCTACCTCAATTGTGTCAATTGCAATAGAAATTGTAATGCAATTGTGTTCAATTTATTTTGGAAGTCCCTACTTTAATTATAGCAACTAGTCCCTGCTTTTAGTTTGTCGATACAACTAGTCGCTACTTTTAGTCTATCGATGTGGCTAGTCCTTACTTCAGTTATATTGCTAACCTCAAACCTAAAACAATTTGTATAGTAGAATAAATATGTAAAAACTAATAATATTTTGGAAGGTAACTTATAAATCAACATAACAAGAGTTTTAACATTAATAATTAAAAATAAAAATTATATTATATA
This sequence comes from Torreya grandis, assembly GCA_037957365.1. NCBI lineage: Eukaryota > Viridiplantae > Streptophyta > Pinopsida > Cupressales > Taxaceae > Torreya > Torreya grandis. The sequence continues at coordinate 5,300,376 of JARHVA010000357.1, read as the reverse complement.
ATAAAAGTGGAGATTGTTCAATTCTATATGTTTGAAATTTATTTATTTTTATTTCCATCAATTTTGATATAAATAGTTATTGAAGTAATTTTGATTCATTAAAAAATTAAAAAATCAAAGAACAACCTATTTTTATTTAAACTTTACCATCATCATACACTTTATATACTTTTATATTTATTTGCATGCCCTCCAATCCCTATTTGGTGGTCTGGATACATGAAAATTTGTATAACCACACCCCTACATTAATGGTTGGGACCCATGATTCCTCCTCCAATGGTTTTGTTTCAGATCATAAATGGCATCATGTCGATACATTTTTTGCAAGGAATTTCATATTCGAGGATGAGAGACATCCACAATCATCAAGAACCTTGCATGAGAAATATTAACAATATAAAAATTTGAGGCATATTATTTATAAATTTTGTTGCATTGGCACGTTTAGCATTAGCATTGAGTTCCCCTTGCGTAGCTCCATATTTACCGTATAAAATCACTTCACTAGCTTGTGGATCATTAAATCTATTTATAAGACTGATAACCATGGACTTTCCACTCCCACTCTCTCTCCAACTAAACTTATAATGGTGCACTGTGGTGGACTCCTCGGTAAAATGATTTAGAGAGAGAGAGATCCCTTATTTCAAGTAGCAAGGGTTTATAGGCACCAATGTTGGTAATAAGGGATAATATTTTTTCACAATGTAGTCAGTTATTTACTATTAGACTACACCTCATTAGCTATAGATCTTATGTTTCTAATCTCTCTAACTTTAAATCCTATTTGAATTTATGTAATGAAAGTTGCTAAATGGTAATGGAATAGAAACATTAATATTTTTTTATTGAATAAAGTTAACTCAGTGGCATAGAATTAGATACATGAATTGAAAATGTTTAAGCTTAACATCACCTTTAATATCCTAAAGGATCGATCCAGATGTATCAAAGACATTAATCTTTGGCTCTCTGTCAATAGTCTCAAACATTTTGTATGTTGTAGCTTGTCCAGCTGCAAATGAATTTAAATTTGGTGATGTCTGGCATAGAGTCCTGAAATTTAGAAGAATTTTGTTTCAGATTTCATGAATAAAAATGAATTTGTCTAGCAAATTAAGTGTAAAATTTCAAATACATATAGATGGATTTCTTATCTGATTAAAAACACTACATTGGTAAGCACAAAGTCAACTTACATGCCTCCCATCAGAACCACAAAAATGACATTGAATTCAATGCTGCCATTATAACTTCCATGTAGAAATCACTGGGATTCATACCAAAGAACCAATGCGTAGCCACATAACATGATAGATAGAACAAACCCAAGGTCAAAACTAGCTGCCAATCCGTGCTAAGCAATAACTTTGTAATCTATCTTAAGTGACTTGTCATAGTCTTTTATGGATTTCTTCTCCCGAGTAAAAGATGCAACCTAGATTTTACATGATAGCAATGTGTGTAAGCATTCGTAATAAATTACATGATAGTGATGTGGATTGCAACAATTAATAAAATGATACTGGTAGAAAGATTGATAAAAATTTAATAATTTACTAATGAATGAGAGAGTGTAAATTATAAAGTATATATATTCTGAAGTGTATAATAAAATACCAACCAATTAATGACAATTAAATGGAATATCATCTAATACCAGTCTAGGGAATATTCCAAAATTTTATAAATAAAATGTTAGTATTGTTTTAATAATAAGATAATTCATGCATTTTGTTCTGTTAGAGGGACAAAACTATTGCTTTAATTGAAAGCTCTAGTACCATACTTTGGTTGGGACTAAAACTTCCACAACATATTGAGGATGGGGAAAGAAAAATGGTTCCACCATTGAATGATTAGGCAAAAAACTGAATTTGGTCTAACCCAACAAACTCCAAACAAAGAGAGAAAGTGACCAAAGATATTAAGAAAGAAAGGGCAATGCATCAAGAGATGAAAGACATAATTGACCTATGATTCACATAGAGAACATCTGTATGGTAGAATGAGACCTTTCTTTACAAGGTAATCCATCGATAATATCTTATTTTGGGATGCCAACCAAAATAATAAATTTAATTTAGGTATAAGATCATTATTCTAAATATATATCTCCAAGGAAAACCATCCATGGTTACATTAAATTCCACAAGGTAAGTAGATTTAACATTGTAAGCCCCATCCTTTGAAGTTTCTCAAACTAGTTTATCCTCTTTCAGGACCTGACATATATGAAACCTATTAATCATATTTTGAATAGAATTAATACAAACTACCTCCTCTTGGTTATAAGAATCCATAGGCAAAGTGATCCACAATTTTCTTCCATCTGACTTCCTAGTAGTCATTGACTTTCCCCCTCAAGATTCTTGTGATTTTGGGTGCTAGAGTTTTCCTTGGATCAATGACACTCATAGGTTCACTGAGAAGCCAAGCATAGTCCCAAAACATCACTTTATTTCCATCCCCCAAATTCCATCTACGCCCCTTTCTCAACAAGGTTTTGATTTTAATAAGGTTAGTCTAGAAAGTGAATCCATGAGGTGGTGAATCTAAGGTGAGATAGGGAATAAATTCTCTATGACCCAAGTACTTGGATTTGATGATTTTAGTCCATAAGTTTTCCTCCTTTAGGAATCTCCACCCCATTTTGGAAAGAAGATCTTTATTCATAATTTTTATATTTCCCAGCCCCAGACCTCCATGTGATTTTGGTAAGTAGACATTCTCCCAGGACACCAAGTGAAATCTATTTTTCTCTTCGACCCCTACTCATAGAAATCTTTTTTGAATTTGCTCAATCTTGTCCACTTTTTTCCTTATAACTTTATATAGGGACATGAGGTATATAGTTAGGCTTTGTAAGAAGTTCTTAAGTAACTGCAATTTTCCTTCTTGGGGGTGGAGATAACCCTTCCATTTAGTCAATTAGGATTGAAATATATCCAAGAGGGAATTCCAATAGTTGGGATCCATTCTTCCTTTGAACAACTACATGCCAAGATAGGTAGCCAATAAGACACAAATTTGATAGTTTAGAATGACATAGATTCTTTGATGTATAGAGATTGGAGTGTTGAGAAATAAGACAACTTTTATCCAAGTTAATGTACTATCTTAAAAATTCAACATAATTTAAAAGGAACATTTTTATAACTTTTACTTCGTAGATCAAAGATTCTCCCATGATGAAAGTATCATCCACAATTTGTTGATGTGGGATGGAGACGTCATGAGTAATCGACAAACCTTTCAGGATTTTGTTTAACCTTGATTTTTTGAAGCTTCTTCCTAGAGCCTTAACCATCAAGATGAAGAGGTAAGGTAAGAGAGGATCTCATTGTCTTAATCCCCTTTCATAAAAAAATAACCCTATTTGGGAACTATTTAACAAGACAAAAAAACACAGGCAATGAGATGCAATAAGAGATGAAAATTTTGAACTTAGGATGGAAGCCAAGTTTCTTAATAATTTTCGTTATAAGGCTCCATGAGAATCTATCATAGGTATTATTCATGTAATGTTTGAGGAACATCTTAGCTCTTTTGGACTTGTCAATGGAATGAAGGGCTTCATGGATAGTAACCAAACTATCTGTGGTCGGTCTACCATAAGTAAAGGACCCTTGATGAATATAGATCAATTTTGAAATAAGGATATGAAGTCTAATAGTTATAATCTTGGAGAATATCTTGTATATTGTATTGCAAAGGCTGATAGATCTAAAGTTTTTCAAATCTTTAGCCCCCACTTTTTTTGGGATGAAAACAAGGAAAGTATTATTAATTTCATTGAGTAGATTATTATAATGTAATCCCACACCATGTTCCACTAAATGATATCCCAATATATTTGGAAAAAGAGAGGGGGAAACCCATTAGGGCCAAGAGCCTTGTCCTCTTCCTTAACAAACACTGCAAACTTAATTTATTCCAACGTAGCCCATATAATCATACTATTGTTATCAGATTGGATAATGATTCTAGGGAACAAATTTAGGATGCTCTCTCCTTAAATGGCTGAGGGTGGGCTTCCCCAGATAGGATATTACTGAAAAAAGACGTTGTTTCCTCCTTGGTAGATTTAACATCTACACATTTAGATCCATCATTATTACACAACACTCTTATCTTGTTCAAAGTTATGGGTTTGAGAGTAGAGATGTGGAAGAGTTTCATAGTTTCCCCCCCTTCCCTTATCCATAAGTTCCTTAATTTTTACCTCCAATAAGTTTCTTTTTGGCCTAAATAGAGTGGAATTCATTGGTTAAATATTTTTATTTTTGGAAGAGATCTTGGTCCATGCCCTAACTTTTCATGATACTTTCAAGAAGGTTAAGTTATTATGATATCTTCTTATTTTGTTTAAAAATATTTCCAAATACTTCCCCATTCCACATTTTCAGATTTAGTTTAACATTTTTAAACTTTCTAACAACCCTAAACATCACTAAGATATAAACTGACACCTCCCACCATTCTTTGATTTTTGTCTCCAAGTTTGGATGTTGGAGCCACATTTTCTTGAATCTAAATGGATTGTTGGATCTTTCTCCTTCCATTTGAAAGATAAAAACTAGAGGATTGTGGTATAAGCCTATTTTATGAATATTAGAAAGGGTAGCATATAAGGAGAGGAGCCACTTGGAGGACAACAAAACTATATCTAGTATAACTTAGACAATATTATCTCCTAATCTTCTGTTTGACCATATAAACTTGGATCCTTTGAGGTCCATGTTCACCAACCCATGATGAATGATGAAATATCATAGGTTTTCCATGCTTTGAGAAAAATCTTGAGCCCCTCCTTTTTTTCATAAGAGAAAGAGGATTATTGAAGTCCTTGACCACCATCCAAGTGAAGTCTTTGCAAGTTTTATTGAAATTATTTAACTCTTCCCAAAGCATCCTTCTTCCCACCCTTGATTTTAGGGCTATATGTTAGATAAAATCCAAATTCTATTATCATATTTATTGGTAAACGTTGTGGTAAGATGATGCTTGTTACTTGGGATATTGTTTCCTTTTACCTCATTTAGATTCTAGAGCACTGCTATCCCCCTTAAAACCACTGTACACTCAAACTATAACAAATAGACTTTTTCCATATTATATTATTAATACTTGAGAAGCTTATATCAATCATCTTGGTCTCTTATAATTATGGGATACTAAGGTAATGTGTTTTTATAAAATTTATAGCTATTATTTTCTTGTTTGGGTTGTTCAACCCTCTCTTGTTCCATGTGATGATATTCATTTCTTAAGTTTATGGGGAGGGCAGAGCCACATCTAAACCTTTAAGAGTTTCTAGGCTCCACTTTCCACTTCCTTAGTTGTTTCTAAGTTTCTGACATTGTTTTCATTTCATCTCCCTCTTTTGGTTTCAACACCCACATCAACACTCTTATTTGTGCTCCTTGTTCATCTATTATTAAGCTTTTGGATAATGATTGGTGGCCTAACTATTGGACTTTGTGGGAATGGTAGAGAACATTTTACTACTTCCACTAACTCTTATGGGTCTTATCCTTTGTGCTCTTTTGGGGCTATCTCACCTTAATCCCTTTCTTCCAACTTCACGATTTCTCATTTCTCTTCATATTCTTCTTTGTATATGATAATTCCTTTATATTTTCTTCGCTCTTTTTATTATTTTTGCATTCTTATTTTGATGAGGATCATAATTAGAATTTGATGGTTCCATTATGGGAAATTCTAAAGTTTCCTCCTTCCTCTATTCTCCTATTTCATCTTCTTGTCTCTAAATAACTTTTCTTTATATTCCTAAATTTATTCTCTTAACATCCTTTTTTGAGGGAAGAGATATGTCTTATTTTATTCTCCAAATTATTTTACCTTTTTTTAACTTTGGACAATCCTTAAATTCATGTCCCATCTTTTTGCACATCTGACAGAACATTATTGTTATTTCATATTCTATCTTTTGGATCCAATCATAATATTTTAAGGTCAACCTAATGCTTGATGGGAAAATTACCTCACATTTAACATTGAGACAAAACCTAGATAAAATCAGTCTTTTCCTTAATTTGTTAACATGATCTTAGACTATAAGCTAACCTATGGATTTGCCAATTCCTGAGATCACCTCTTCTTCTCAAAATTCTAGTGGTAATTATGGGAGTTTGACTGGACATCCTTGATACTCTATTTGAATTAATTAAATCATGGTATCCATTTATTTAGGAAAATATTTGATTTTATAAGAAACATGGACCTCCTAGTAAAGTCTTGGCAAAATCTTCTTTATTTTTAAAGGAAATGAGAAAAAAATCATTTACTAACATTGAAATATCTAAATGACCCTTAGGTTACCATTTCCTAGCCACCTATTCCTTTAAAACATCAATGTTAGGATGGAATTTAAGAAACTTATCTATTAGGGAACTCTCCAGTCTATAGTTTTCTTTATCAGTAATCTTGTCCAAGATTTTTAGAACAAGTTCTCTCCTTCTTTTGATGGGAGGACCGACTGGGTCTCTTTGTACTCATTTTAGATCCAACACATGCTACTCTCTTAGCCCAAAATCAAACCTCTTTATTGGCCATGGGGTTAATCTTGTCCCCCTCTTCATTCTCTTGTTGGGGGACCCAAAACATATCTCATAAACTTGTCCCAGCTTTATACCCCTCTATAATAAAATCCCCTTGATCCTCATAAATTTACCCATTTTCAAAGCCTTCCCACCCATTGCCAAATTTAAAATTTCCTTCCAAACATGTGAGCTCCATTGGTAAAATTATAATCAATCAAAATGCTAACTATTTAGTATAACTATTTATGTATAAGTAATTTAGTTTAAATTAGATAATATGGGCACTTGATTTATAGCTTCTTAAATCTGTATCTAATATTTTAATTTGCATTTATATTTTACATTAGATTCTTTTAAAATTAGGCTCATCAAAATTTATTTATTTATTTCACTTTTTATAAACATCTCATGCTAGTGTAATCACTACCATTTGTTATCACACGTGATTTTTTGCCACCTCACATTCTTCCCTCCCAACCTTACCGTCTAACATCTTTTAATAATGTGGGTGTCTCCCACTACTACATATGCCATATATTCACATGTGCTATCCTCTTATTTCTCCCTTTATCTTCCTCTTCCCCTCACTCCTATGATTGTAATTCATACCCTCTCACCATCCATCCCTTTTGCCAACTCCACGTGCCCACACCCCTCCAATTTCATGTACATAACATTCCTACACCACAACCTTGCCATCCTAACTATGCCCTTCACTTCTACATTTTCCTATCTCACTTGTTTCCTTCACACAATCCTCCCATCGATCCTCACTACCACCATGTTCTTACTCAATGTCCACTCATACTTCATCCACCATTGCAATTCTATATTATGAATAAATGGATTTCAATACAATTATAATACAAATATCCACATATTTAATTATATCTAAAATAGATGTAAAATAATAAATCATACCTAAATTATTTTCCAAAAAAAAAAAAAATAATAAAGACAAATGTTGGGTTTTAAATTTATCTTGAATATCAGGAGATTAGGTGAGAGATGCCAAAGTCTGACAATTAAAAAAATGATTTGTGGCAAGACATTGAGAACCCTTAAAACTCTTGACAAATGAAAGACATTGTCTAAACCAGCAAGTTACACTTCTTGGATTTTTAAATCATCAACTTATGTTTATGGGAAGTGTCATGTAGGTGAAATCAATTTTCACAAATGTGTTCATCTAATCCAAGGCTCCAAAAATATAGCTCAATTTTTCATGTCTTTACTCATATCACTAGGAAAATGGACTTCTTCTTCTTTCCCTAATTAATAAAGTAGATATTAAAACCATAAGGAATAAAAAAAAGTGTTTTGGGGCCTGCATTACACTTAACTTGATTCTTCTCAAGCCCACAAACAATGTATAATAATAATAAAAGCACTCTAATATTTGTAGTAATTAATTAGCTGTCAGGCAAACTAATGCAATGTAATATGTTGCTAATATGAAATTTAATTCTCAATGAATGTTCTAATGATTATTTCATGTCTCTAAATTCTTGACACATTCATGTGAACAATAAATAAATTCTCTGACTTTCACTTGACTCTTCTTGAATGCTTCTAGATTAACAATAGATAGATTAGATTGATAGATGCCTAAATACATTAGAGTGTTTATATATTTTAAATGAATTGAATTTAAATTAAAATCATATTGACACAAAAAATAGAATCCAATGATAAAAATGTAAAAAAAACAAAAAAAGGGTCACATAGGATGAGTGACATAAGTGCCCAGAAGAAGCCTACCATAATTGTACACTTGACCTTTTTAGTATACTAGAAACATTAAGTTCGCATTTCTAGTAGAGCAAGTATAATAGTGGGAATTTAATAGAGGGAAGTGATGAAAAATATAAGGTGATAAGAGGATGTGAGTGGACCACTAAAATTTATTAATTTCACTGATAACACCTAGTTTAAGCTAGTAATAAAAAAGTATATGAATTTCCAAGAAATATGTAATATGATAACTAATAAATGCCCAGGGGCCATTTTTAGGTATCTAAATTCCCCCCCACTTTGATGTGAACGTGTGAATACATACAAAAGTAAATAATACATGGTATGGATACAAGTGATCAAGGAGAATCTACCAACAATGGTTGCTATGATATTTCTAAAACTATTCTTATAGCTTGTGAATCTTAAGATTCATCTTCCATAGTCTACAATACTTTAATATAACCTTTCAAGGTTTGTAGTACGTCCATGAAAATCCATATTTATACAAATAATTAAACATAAAATTTTGTAGTGGCATATGAAATCTATGCATATCAAACTTGACACCACTCATGCATGTGCTAGACATTCTACAATACCTACCATTGACTTTAACAGGTTCTGAAAAACATCCATGCCAAACTGTAGAGGCCAACTCACATTTCATAACACCAATTTTTTATGAGCATTACATTTTATATTTCAACTAATGTAGTCCTTGAGCCATGCTAGGTGGCATCCCCAAGGCTCAAATTATGTAATAGATTATGTTAGGATGTTATGCACTTGTCAATAAATCCACATAACCATTGGAAGATGAAGAGTCACACATGCATTTTTTTGGGTTGTTATGCCTTATTATCATTATAATATATGTATACAAAGGTTTTTAGATTAGTTAGAAAGTAGGGTAGAAGATAGAAAATGATACATCTTTATAAATATTATAACATGTAATAAATGCATAGATTAATAAAATGCCATGTTTCAATTCTATTATCCCTCTCTTGATTATTTTACTATTATCTCATATAAATTCTAGACACACACAACACATCTAGATTCTCATTTAGGGTGTTGTTCACTAGGTGACCTCTTGGACCCCATATCATTAGCATCAAAGAGGTTTATATTTCTCATGCATGTCCCATTAAACCATGCCAGAGTATTTAAAGTTTTATGTCAAACCAAGAGATATATCAAATTACCTATTATGGCATTTCAAGAAGTTTTATATGGAAAGAGACAATATCTCACAATCTGTAATCCAAGAGATGATCATTAACAATATTAAAAAATCACATCAAGAGAAAAATATATTTTTCTCAACTAATTTTTTGAAGTACTTGAATAGGTGGTTCTATCAACTCAAAAATGAGGTAAAGTTATCGGTAGATAAGTCCTCCCATAGGTTTCAAGTAAATATAGATGTTCTTAGTTTTAGGGTAAAATAAATGCAAATGTAATAAATAATTTATTATATCAATTAGAGTCATGTTCCTCTATGATTGGATTTTACAATGAAGAGAAATTTTATTCAACCATAAAGAAGTGAAAATATCATTCTCTGTGGGAGAAATACCACACATACGAAGAATTTAAACTAACCTAGGCTGAATTCATAGAAGCCTTCAAGAATGAATACTATCCCAAAGATGTGTATGATGATCACTATATTTAGTGGTAATTTTAGATGGAAAGAGACAATATCTCACAAGATGTAATCCACAAGATGATCAATAAAAAAAATTAAAAAATCACTTCAATAGAAAAAGACAAATTTTCTCAACCAATTTTCTAAAATACTCAAATAAGTGGTTCTATGAAATCAAAAATTAGGAAAATATATTGGCAGTCAAGTCCCCCAATATGTTTCAAGTGAATATAGATGTTCCTATTTTTAGGGTAAAATAAATATAGATTCAGTATATGGTTATAATAACTAGAGTCATATTTACATATGAATGTCTTTTTTGATGAAGATAATTTTCATTCACCCATCAAAAAGTGGTGGTAAGCTCATTCTCTATGGGAGAAAGACCACATGAAAGAAGATCTGAACCAATTTTTAATAAATTCCAAGAAGCCTTTAAGGATGAACATTATCCTGAAGATGTTTATGATGATTATTACATTCACTAGAAACAATCATGGAAATAAATGAATAGTCAATCAAATCCTACACTAATGCCTTCCATGAACTTTATACAAGACCAAGATCTTTTGAGCTATATAAAAATATACTTCTCAAGTACCGTTGTCATGCCCAAAAATTTTAATGAATGAAATAACAAAAAATAACTCATTTTTTTATAATGTATAGAATAAACAAAAGTGACTTGTAATGATCCATGCATCAAAAAACACATGCCATGTGGAACATGTGTGGTTATCAATGTAAAGTTAGTTGCATGGTTTTTACAACACCCCTATTGACCCCACCTAAACTAACTAATCGAATGTGACTTGAATGGCCTATAGGAACTTCATGATCCTATGGGCACATAATCCCTTACAGTCTTAGTCCACATTCTTAGCTAAATAACATATGTTTTTGATGTTTATTAAGGTTTAATGAAACTATTTAATGCATAACATGGTTTAAATAATACCTATATGATTCTAGCCAATTAGGAAGCTTGAATTTGTACTTAAGTCATAGCTAAAATATATGTTTAGGTTGAGTTATTTTTTCAAAAATGGTTAAGGGAAAGGTTAAATAGGTCCCATGTCACATAAAAAGGTACCAAAAATATCCTAGGTAAGCCCCTTATGAGTGGAACATCCAATAGCCACCATTGGATCTAGTCTATCCCAAAAATTGGATCATGTTAGATATATAAAGCCCTAGTAATCCTTATGAGTCCATATAAAGGTCAAGAAAATAAACTAAGGTAGATTAAACCTAAATGGTAATATGGTTTGAGGATCTAAAGGGGTAACTGACTAATAGTCTTGTACCTTCATCCTTCAATTTCCTTAATAGACTCCATTACTTGAGCATCAAAACTAAAACATAAATTTCATGAAAGCCATGGATTTAGTTTATAATAGAAAAAATTATGGTCAGGTTGATCTTAGGTCCCCAACCTCATAAAATGTTTGTATATATCTCTAGGATCTCAAATAGATTCAAGGGGAAAAATGGTAAAAAATTTCCATGACATCATAAAATGTTTGTATATATCTTTAGGATCTCAAACAGATTCAAGGGGACAAACGGTAAAAAATTTCCATGACAAACATTAATGGCCATGCCTTGGCCATTGACTACAAAATACATTTAAAGATTCAACAATACTTATCAAAGAAATCAAGTAAGAATGGGGTCTGTTTAGGACATCCCTTGAGATTCTTGTTCCATCCAAGTTCTTTAAATATTTTGGACTTTGAGGTCCACCAATTTTTGGTATAATTTTATTTTTTATTTTTATTATTTGATTGATAGGTTTTGAGGCAAAGTTTAATTAAAGGGAGAAAGGCAAAGGGGAAGAGGGGGAAGGAGAGGTGAGGGTCGTGTGATGGGGCTACTATATACCACCCACCTCCTATCATCTCAAAGCCCCAATGCAATTTAGGAAACTTGAGTTTCAAGCTTAATTCCCCTTCCCTACTCCAAAATGACTCGCTGAGTCATCTTCTATTGCACCACTAACTTACTAGAAATAAGAAGCCTATAATAGCTGAACTTTGAAACCTCTTCTAAATTTTTTTATTGAAAATCATATCTATATTAATATAGAAAAGGAATGTTACAATGATAGTCATACAAAAAATGTGGGTGGAAAAAGTCACACCCCACATGCATAGTTAAAATGAGGTTAAAAAGCCCTTGGGAAATATCAAGTTTAGCAGAGGGTCAATAATGAAAACTCAAAAAAAACATAACATCAAACTATCAAAGGTGTAGAACAGCCCATAGGACACTCATAAAAACATAGATCATTAAAGAGAACAATTAAGCTCCAAAAATAAACACAGGGGCCAAATAAGGTGGAAGAGGAGGTGGATCTTGAGGCTTTTCACCCCAGATCCTTTGAGTAGAGGGTATTAATCAATAGTTAAGGGATCCAAACCATCATTATAATGAGTATTATTTTTGTTTTCATTGTGTTTATTAGGTAAAATAACAAGAGTCAGCTGTGGATACTTGTCCGGTGGGGGAAGGCCCCAATCCCTTCCATCACCTCTACTTATAGAGGAATCATGAGACCAATCACGCTATGAAGATGATCAAAAAGGGGGTGATTAGTGAGGAGAGAGATTTATATTCCTATTATTGGAACACTATCAACACATACCACACCCTCACCCATGAGGAGGTGACTATAGGCATGGAAGCTTTAGAGGATCTTGACTAACTACACAAGGGGAATTTCCCCAATGATCAAGTAAATGTTGGAAGTGGTTAATATCTAAGAAAACTTTGTTAGTTTGGATTTGAATTTAGAGAGTAATAATATAAATAATAGTAATTTTATTAGTAAAAAAAACTACATTTCATTTTATCATGATTAAAACAAGTATAATTTTTAGCTTTCCATATTTGAAAAATAATATTAGCACACAAAATATAACAAAATATATTATATCTTGAAGGAATAATGGTAGAGTCCCCCAAGAGATACATCTTCCATGTAAAGAATGTAGGCTTAAATGATTGAAAGAGGGTATGAATCCATTTCCATACAGTCTGACTCTAGGAGTAAAACTAGAAAAGATGCTTAATAATCTAAAGTTGATGACATGCTGGGCAAATGGGATTTGAAACCCCCATGTGTTTAATCTAGTCACCCACTGACAAATCTTGATAGATAATACATAAAAAAGTGAGCCTTCTTAGGATCAATGAGATTAGCTCACATAGTGTGAAATCATTTAGAATAGACCATATGGATGGATTGAAGGTTCCATAAATGATTGAGAGTATCATCTTGAATATGCTAGGGGGATAAAATATTATACCCTAGATGAGGAGAATAACAAGTAAAGGGAGTGGCTATAGGCCAGTGCCAATACTTACACCAGGGAGCAAGGGAATTGAATCCAATCTTATGAAGATACTCATTAGGTATGGAGCCTTGAATGTATACAATAGACTCATCATCTACATTATTTAAATTTATTCTAAACTTGCTGCCAAAGAAGCCAAGATTGGCTCACTTTACATAAATGATCCCCAATGATTTTCATCCCTTTCTTAAACAACCTTAAATCTTTATTCTAAGGGACCAAAGCAAATGAAACATTATGAAAATTTAGGTAGGGAGACTATCAAAGGGAATGCAAATTAAAAGAAAGACCATTCCTAAAACCCTCCCATATCCAGATGAGATGGGGTTTGAGTTTCTCCCAAGATTTCCAAAAGATCTAAATGACAAAAGTACCATTAATTTTAATAGGAACAAGGGTAATGAGAATAATATGTATCCCAACACCTTGTTAAACATGCATACCATAAGGAATCCCTTGAGAGATCTAATGAAAAAGAAATATCTTCCAAGATTCATCACATTCTAATCCATAAATTACCCATTTAATGCTAAGAGCTATACCTTCAAGCTTAATATCTAGGAGACCTAGACCACCTGCTTCTCTAGGCCAACAATAAATATACCAAGAAAATATGTGAAAGTCTTTGTGCCCTTTAGAATTGGACCAAAGGAAAGCTCTTAGGAGCTTTTCTAGTCTACCATAAGAAAAATTAGAAGTAGAAAAATAAGAATAATATTAAACATGCATAATTACCAAAACCTTGGAGTAAATCTAAAATTTACCAGCCAAGGACAAAGGTTTTGTGATCCAAAAAGAATTTTTTCCTCAACTCTTTAAACCACATAGGACCATAACTTAGTAGGAGACACTTGAAAAGTAAAGGGAATCCCAAGGAACTTGAACTAAACCTTGGAATAAGCCATTGACATTGATATCCTTCCATCCAGGGGGTTTGGGAGAAAGAGACAGGTGATAACACTGTGTTTTTTTCCATTCAATAGAGGATCCATAGGTTAAACAAAAAATATGAAGACAATCCATAACATTCTTAACTAACTCCTTCTCTTACTAGAGAGTGAGAAAAGAATCATCAACAAAGTGACCATTTAGAAAGGTGGTTATAATGAGGTAAATAGATGCCTTTCACCAAGCCTCTAGAGGTATAATTAGATAGAAAATTACTAAACCCTTCAACTGATAACACATAAAGTGAAGGGGCTAAAGGACACCCTTTCTTGATATATATATATATGAAGTTCAAATTAAGAGGATTGGGATTCATTGATAGTAATACACACCCAAGCATCCTAAAATGATAGTAATACACACCCCAACATATTGAAAAAGCATATCAACAAATTGAACAAACTTGGGACCAAAACTAAGAGCTTGGAGCATAGCCAAAATAAAATTCTAGTGAATATGGTCATAGGCATTCTGAAAATCAATCTTAACAAACATGGCATTTTGAATAGAAACATGAGCCCATTCCATGCCTTCCCAGATAGTGATGACAATGTCTGGGATGTATTTATGTTGGATAAATCTTATTTACTCACTTCTAACAATTAGAGGAAGAAGATTCTTAAGTTTGAGATCTAGTTCATTAGAAATTATCTTATAAGAAACATTGAGAAGAGTAATAGGTATATAATTAGTAATAACCTCAAAATCACCAGTTTTGGGGATAAACTTGATGTTACCTTTATTTATAAGAGTCCCAAATAATTCTTTAACACTATTTCAAAATAAACCTTATGAATATCTAGACCCATAGTATCCCATAAGGTTTGGTATAACTCACAAGGGAAACTATCAATGCCTAGAGATTTATTAGTATCCATATGCATAATCAATTCATTAAAATCATTGAAGATAGAGGCATATCATAGGTGACCTACTGAGCATAAAAAAATTTAAAAGGGATAGATTGAAGGCACTGGGCATGATCAGATTCACACTCAAGAGAATTGGGTTGGGTCAAAAAACTCCATGATAATGAACAAAAGATTGTAGAATATCATGGAGTTTGGTAAATCAAATAGACTCCTCCTTGATAGATTTGATTCTATCAATAACCCTTCTATAATGTAGGAGAGAAAATAAGTCCTTGGTGACCTTGTCCTCAATTTTTAGCCAATACATCTAAGCTCAAAGTTGAGCTCCTGTAGCCTTGTGTGCCTCCTCAACTTGTATCTTGTGATACCAATGAGATGTTTGGGTTCGTAAATGAAAATTAAAAGGATGGGATTTAAGCTCATATGATACCCAAAGGTATTCATATTTTATAGCATTATGAAAATGTTAGTGAAAAAGAAAGGCTTGCTTAGCATGAGCATGAATAAAGGTTGTAGTGTAATTAAGAACATCTATCCAACATTATATCTAGCTAGAGTCCCCCCTGGGCTTAGAAACTAGATTCCAAATTATGAAAATGTGTTCAATAGATCTCTCATGCTTAAGGTGAGAAATATTGAGATAGAACTAGGTTTTAGTAGGCCTCACTTGAGGGGTAGACCACTCAATATTAAAGTAGATAGGATGGTGATTTGACAAGAAGGTATCAAAGAGCATAAAAACTGGCCTATTAAAAACATGAGAAAAAAAGATATATATTTAACTAATATAGCTTAATCAAATAATTGAAGAACCGATCCTCTCCTTGTTGAAAATTGGACCAAGTAAACTAGGGAAAATCATAATCCTTCTTCTAGTGGTGGTTTGGATTGAACAACTTGAGTTTTTTTCAAATATAAAACCATGATTACCATTCACCAACACACTAACACATAGGAAGATAACCATATTTATCTTCAGGGGATTATACCATGTTAAAATCCCCATAGAAGATCCAATGAGAATTTGAAAGTGAGTCTACCAACCATATCAAAAGCAAGTCCCTCTCTACACAACAATTAGAGGCATACAAATTTACCAACCCAATGATATGATTTCTAAAGTCAAACAGAGTCCAAAAAACATGATAAGTGGGGTTAGATCCCTAGGATACAATGTGTTGAGAAAGATCTAGAGCTAAAAGAGTGACAACCCCACCATGACTAGAGTCATACATGGTACTTTGACAAATGAACCCAAGCAATTATTCGTGTTATATTTTGTAGGAGAAAGTTAGAGATATTGACTTCTTATAAAAAAATAATTTTTATATTACTAAAAATTTAACAACTATTATTGACCATATACTTATGTGGCATATCAATAAGGCCCCAAACATTCCATGAATAGACTAAAATTGAGAAACATTGAGGTTCATGTCATTTTCCTCTATGATATTTTCAAGAGTAGAAAACTAATTGACAGAAGGTTTTTGATTCATAAAATCACCCATATAAAAATGCTATTACTTATGTGCCATATATTCCTCCTCATGATAAGGAGAGTGACTTATAGAGTGTTGGAGGGATGCTTTAAAATCTAGAGTAATGAAATTTTGTTCTTTTCTTGATGAACACCCCAAAGAGGGAGTTATGATAGTTAGATTGTAGAGTTAAAGTTAGTGTATAAAAAATATTAACCACCACTTATGGTGTGTGCATAAGTAGAGGTGAAGCCTTGTTAGGCACAATAAATTGTATAACAGGGGATAAGGCATTAGGAGCCATGACCGAGTGATGAGCACCAAGCTTTTGAGGTTTTCCACTACATATTGTCAAATTATTCTTTTCATTTATGATAGTGGTCCAACCATCAACATTACCATTATGGGTTTTGGCTTCAAGTCTACGCTTTTCATAAGGATCAGGAGGAGTATGAACCATTAAGGGACACTCTTGGATCATATGATATGAAGATTGGCACTGAAATTAGGTATTTAATAAATTGATATAAAGCAACCACTGAGTAAATCAATTATTTATGATTTGAATGTCAATAGACTCTTTTATATCTTAGAGTAGATCCAATTCTACACAAACCCTTGTTGGGGATGGGACGTGAATTGTTTTACATATTCATGGCACATGAATCAACCTATGGGTTTTATGATCTGGTTGATAAAACCCCAAAGGGGGAGAGGCAAGCTAATAAATTCAACTCAGACTATAATTTTTAGTTTTGCTTCCTCTAAAACTTGAAACTCTTGAGTCTAGTGAGAAAACACCACTAACATGTTGCATATGAACCAAGGACCGTGATTAATAATGGATTTACAATGATCTAGGTAAGTGAATCAAAATAAGAAGAAACCATTGGTAAGGTTATGAACTCCTTCCAATTTTGCACCATGTCCTTGCCAATTGTTATGAACCCATTATTTCAAGAGGCTCTCAGGGGGACTTTTCCCATAAAATATGCAATTAGAGTGTAATTATAAAAAAATACAAGATTTTCCAAATTTAGATAGATCAAGAATAATGTTAGGTAAGGGAGTCTAGGTTAGAACTAGTACCTCATGAAAAAACTTTAGAATGAAATTCCTCACTTATTTTGGTGCCATGATTACTCTCACTCACACCGTCACTGCATCCAAAGATGCAGATATAGTAGTGGTGACCAATTAAAATATGGGTATACCCTACCATCCATAGGGTGAATAATCAATCAAAATCAGAAATAAATTCATAATAAATATAAATCCTACCTAGATCTATGATAGATTGGCAATATGGTAGCAAAAACCTAAAGGCTCATCAATGCAGAGTAAAAACCTATTTTTTCAAACTAAGGAATTTTACACATGGGAATATTGATCAAACCTTGAGAAAAACCACTTTTTAAAACCTAGCGTATCATAAAATAAAATAATTTCCCCTACTCATTGGTTGTGAAAACCTCTTCGAACAACAAAAAATTCCTCCATCGGGATCTATGAGACTATCCTTGAAAATTAAGCATCATGTTATTCAACCCTATAAATTCAATTATTAAATATGTGGCCTCCAATATTGAGTGGTGTGTTCATAGTGTATTAAATCCTTAAGGCCTCTATACGAGGTGTGGATTTAGATGTTTGGTCACTAGCTCTACCATCGATTCCATGGCTATGATTTGGGATCTAAGACCCCTACTCTTCATTGTCAATGGTCCTTATGGCTCAACCATAGATGATCATAATAGTTACACTCAAAATGGATCCCATAAAAACCATCCCTTTATGGGAATTGACAAAATCACCATTATCTATGACTTAGAAAACATAGTAGCCATCGAGGCAACACTAGCACCACTTACCATTGAGTCACTATTGATGAAATTGGATTACAACTTGACTGACTTAATGCCAAAAAATAAGCCCATTAATTTGGGAATCCAATGAGTTATGAACCTAGCCTACCTAGCCTAGCTTAACCCAACTCATCATGTTAAAACAATGAGGCAACAAGATATCCATTTTAGCATTGAAAAAGTAATATTTTTTAAACAACACCAAAATTACCCAAAATAGTCTAATTTTTTAAAAGTAAAATATTGATAGTAATATAAATGATAATTGGTTTTAAAACCCTTATGAAAATAGATAATCAATTATGGGAATCTCATGCATTTTATAAATATAAATAAGCTATAATTATGACTTAGGATTCTAAATTTCATATCTCAAGTTTTTCTTGTCCAAAATTCTAACCATATATTTCTATAGAATCATGGTGAAATGTAAAATTTGAATAAATTAATTTGGGGAAAAAAATATGAGTTTTAGTTAATTTGAAAATTTATAATGTGAAATGAACACATTTGGCCCTTAATCATGTATTACATGTATGTGTAGACACCTAAATTTGGTACAAACCTCATTATATTAATACATTTTAACATTACTCTATATATATGGCTCTTCATCTTGATTTAATAGTTTTTAGTGTGTATCTTGGTCTAACTTACTCTCTTCTTCCCTCCCCATGTTGGTGCCATTCTTCCATTTTATATTATTTTTCTATTTATTGGCATTAGGGATCCGATCTTCTTTCATGTCTTGTCTCATTCTTCTCTTCTTTGTCTTTAAAGTGTATGATTTTGACTTTGGATAGACCCTTACATTGAATGGGTTTGTATCTTTTTTTTTGGTGTCCTTTGACCCTGCTACTTTTTTTACACTTTTTGGGCCTAATTTTATATGGAAAGAGATAATATCTTACAAGATCCAATCCAAATGCTTGATACATTCATGTGAACAATAAATGAAGTCTTTGGAATTCACTTAAATCTTGTTGAATGCCTCTAGATTAAAAATATATACTGCCTAAATGCACTAGGGTGATTATGTATTATAGATGATTGGAATTGAAATTATGACCATATTTTTACATAAACTGACATCCAATGGTCAAAAAAATGAAAAAGTGAAAGAAGTGTCATATATAGTGAGTGGAAAATGTGGCCAAAAGAAGCTTGCCATAACCATATACTTGACAAATCCGGCATGCCCAAATTTATAGCAAAGTGAGCATAATAGTGGGAATTTAAAGGAGGGAGATGATGATAACTATAGGGTACTAAGAGAATGTGCCTAGATCATTGAAAGAGAGTAGCTGCAATAATAATGCCTAATTGAGACAATAATATAAATTTACATGAACTTATGAGAAATATGCATTGTAATGACTAAAAACCTCATAGGGACCATTTTTAGTTATCTACATTTCCCCCCATTTTTATGTCTATGTGTGCATACATGATATGGATATAACTAATCTAAAAATATTTATCAAATTATTTTATTGTGATATCATCAAGCCCATTCTTATAGCTTGAAAATCTTATGGTTCCTCTTTCATAGTCTACAATATTCTAGAATAACCTACCGAGGTTTATGGTACCTCCAAGGCCATCCATCCATATCCAACACATGCCACACACACTCTTGTAGTGACATAGTAAAATATATGAAAATTGAACTTATAACAACTCATACATGCACCAAAAATTTTATTGTACATACCATTGAATTTTGGAAGGTCCAATACCCCTCCATACTAAACCAAAAAGGCTAAATCAAATTGTGTAATATTAAATTAGTTTTACATTTCATATGTTAATTAATATAGTCTTTGATCTATACTAGGTGGCACTCCCAAGGCTTATGTTGTGCTAAAACATCTTTTAATATACTATGCACTTATTAGTCAAGCCATGTCATCATCGAAAGATGAAGAGTCGTACATGGAAAAAAATCAACTTCTATGATGGTAATTGATAGTTTATAAACATTATAATACACATATACACATTTTTAGCTTTAGTTACTAGCTAGAGTAGAACATAAACAACCATACATCTTCCTCAAGAGTATGCCATGTATTAAATGCACATATCAATAAAATGTTATATTTCAGTTATATTATATCTCTTTATTATTTATCTATTATCTAATCTAGCTTATACACACACATACATCACCTTTATATTTCATTTAGGTTGTTTTCCACCAGATCACTTTATAGGACTTAAATCATTGGTAACAAAGCGATTCATCTTGTTTGTGCATGTCCCATTGAACCACATCATAGTAGCTAAATATGATGTCCAACCATGAGATAGAACATACTACATATTATGTCATTTAAAGCAATTTTATATGGAAAGAGAGATTATCTCACAAGATGCAATCCAATGGATGATCAATAAAAAATTTCAAAATAACTTTGAGAGAAAAATAAATTTTTATTCAACTAGTTTGTTGAAGTAATCGAACAGTGGTTTCATCTACTCACAAATTAGGTAAAGCTATTGGTGGTCAAGTCCCCCATAGGTTTAAAGTAAATATAAATGTCCTTATTTTTTAGGGTAAAATAATTTTAGATGTAGTGGATAATTGGTTATATAAATTTGAGTCATATTTCTATATGAATTACTTTTATGATGAAGAGAAAATTAAGATATCACTTTTTAATTTTTTTCACCTATTAAGAAATGGCATTAAGCTCATTATCTGTGGGAGAAAGACTAAATAGAAGAAGAATATGAGCTAACCTAGGATTAATTCTTAAAAGCCTTTATGGATGAATATTATCCTATAGACATCTATGACAATCGTTACATTCAATAGAAATAATTGTAATAAAAAATAGCCATGTATTTAAAGCCTACACCAATGACTTGCATGATTTATGTACAAGATTAGGTTCATTTGAGTCAAAACATAATAGAGTTCTCAAGTACCACTATTATGCCCAAATTTTTTCATGAAAGAAACAATGAAAAAATAAGTCATTTTTTGAGAATGTACAAAGCACAAGTAAATTGACTTGAAATGCTCTATGCATAATCAAACATGTGCCATGTTCTTCATAATTCCTATATT
Organism: Torreya grandis; assembly: GCA_037957365.1. Classification (NCBI taxonomy): domain Eukaryota; kingdom Viridiplantae; phylum Streptophyta; class Pinopsida; order Cupressales; family Taxaceae; genus Torreya; species Torreya grandis. The sequence goes on along the minus strand of JARHVA010000357.1, from coordinate 5,278,815 downwards.
GACCCTACCTACACTAACCAACCCATTGTGACTAGGATGGCCTCTATAGCCTTCATAATTTTAAGAGGCTTGACCACTCCTAGGGTCTCGATCTAGACACACAAATACATTTTAAATAGTTTCAATGTGTATTAAGTTTGAACAACCTTGTCTAATACATAATAGGGTTCAAACAAGACCAAGATGATACTGACCAATCACAATTATTGAATTCATTCATTAAGTCATAACTTAATTTTATTTTTAATTTGAGTTTTTTTTTTTTAAAGGCCAAGGGAAAGGTCAAATAGGTCCCATGGGACCTCAATATGTGTCTAAAATATCATATATAAATTGATTATGGTTGTAGCATCCAATATCCACCATTATATATGTTTTATCTCAAGTAATAGATTGAACTATATCCATAAATCCATAATAATCATTATAATTCCATATAAATGTCAAATAGCTCAACTAAGCTATATTAAACCTAAAGGAAAAGAGGATTTAAGGTTCTAGAGGGAAGACTAGCTCATAGTCTTGCTCATTCATTGTTTAAGTCACTTGACACCCTTCGTTACTTAAGAATATGAGCTTAAAAAAGATTTGTTTAAAAGCCTTAAATTCATTTTTTATAGGTACAAAACATGATAAGGTTTATTTCGGTACCCCCAACCTCACAAAATATCGTTAGGGATATTTAGAATTCAAATGAATAAAAAGGGGAAAAAGTATCCACAATGACCATTAATGGTTATTTTATGGCCCTCGACTCTAAAAATCAATTTAACATGCTAAAAAAAAAAAAAATCAAAAATCAAAATCAACACATTTTTTACATAAAAAGGTAATGCAATGCTAAAAACACTTAATCAAAATGAGCAAGAATGAATTTCCTCTAGGACATCTATTGAGCTTCCTATTCCACCTAAGTGCTTTGGCCATTTTGGCCCTTGGGGCCACAAATTTATTTAATGTTTTAATTTAAATTATAACTGTTAATTTTTTTTAATTATTTGAGTTATTGGTTTAGTGGAAAAGTTTAATTAATGGGAGAAAGGCAAAGGGGTAGAAGGGATAGAGGGGACCTAAAGGGGAGTGGTGCGCAGAGAAGGGGGGAGGCAAGGGGCATGCTTTTCTAATGGGAACATAATCAAACCATCAATTTTATGTGGAGGAAATATCCTTTGACCTAAGGGGTGAAACCAAATAGACACAAATGTGACTTATTGATCGTATAAATCTTCAAATAATTATCAACCTAGAGATACATATTTTAGAAATAGCTCAACACTTTATGAGTAGAAATATGCCTCTTTATCAATGGATAATTTATAATATATTATTTTATATATGAAATTCAATTAATCCACACTTTAAATGAAATGAAATCAATATTTTCAAAAGGGATACACACTTTTCAGAAATTAAACACACTTTTTAAATGCAAATTGCTGGAATTGAAATGCTAATTTAGCTGGAAGATTCCCATACAATGGAATTGAAAAATATACAATACAATTAAATTGTTATGAAGTTAATTAAATATGTAACTAAAAAATTAATCTTTGAAAAATGGATACACACTTTTTAGAAATTAAAAACACTTTCTAAAAGTAAATTGCTGAAATTGAAATGTTAATTTAGTTGGAAACATACCACATAATGAAATTGAAAATTACACACATTGAATTGAAAAATAGAAAATTAAATTAAATTTTTGTGAAGGGAATTAAATATCTAACTAAAAAATCATCAATTTAACTATGGAATGAATATACACACACCAACTAACTTATGAACTAAATAAATACTCACACAATAAAATGAAACTAACTAATAGATGTAAGTTTTCACCACTAAATCCTAATGATTGGGACCTACCTTAGTTGGAATAGATTTTGAATCCATTCTTTACTTAACACACCATTAATCCAATGCAATTACCATTAATTTAACTATAGCAATGAAGGAATTGGTACAGGTTTGATTACAACCAACTTCTAAATTATCTTTTGCTATGCATTTTTTATGACTACCTACAACTTGAAGCTTCTATCTTAAATAGAGAAGGAAAATATTTATTTAGAGATGCTAATAGTTAATGGTTACAAAAAATAAACCTAAAACTATTCTTATAATAAAATAAGTTAGAACAACCAATCTATAACTATACTTAAAATAGAAGATATGAAAACAATAGGCTCTAGAAAATAACGAAAAATAACTCCAAAGAATTATTATGATAATCATGATCCAAATAAAAATTAATAGTGATGTAACACATTTAGGAAAATATTCCTTATAGAAATGTCTTTGAGTTTTATTCAAACACAAAAACAAATATATTTATTTCATTTATGCATGTGCGTATCACAACTCATAAAAGCTTGCAACTATTTCCAACTATCATCTACTTCTTATATACCTCTTATATTTGTGGCAACTAATTATTCTTAAAATTTTGGTATTGATTTAACTTAATCCATAAAAAAATTATAAAATAATTCACAGTAAGCTACAACCATTATTATAAGTAAGCTACAACAATGGTTATGGGCATCACACAAAAATGGATACAAGTATGACACAACAATAGATATAGGTAATCTACAACAATGGCCATAGGTTGGTAGTTGTAGACACATAAATTAAAATTTAAGCTAAAATCATAAACTTATGATCACTCTTTTGACACACTTAGCTCATGATTTATTCTAGGATCTTTTGACCACTTTCCTTCAAATTTTGTGCATATGACTCATTCTTCAAAGCAATAATATGACCCATGAATACCTCTACCTAGTTTTATAAATATCTTAGGATCTTTCCAAAATTAATTCATACCCTTAGATTAACATTTATTTTTATTAGGATAGGAGCACCCTACTTGGACAATAACACACCCTGCTATTGTTCACTCCTGCCAATAATGTCCTCCCGCCAATTAACAACTATTTTCAAAAATTCTAAAGTTATATAAGGGTAATATCACAAGTTTATGAATCCCAATATGAAATAATTATAAACATATCATGATATAATCACATTTAAAACCATTTTTCACAAAACAAACTTACACACTAAAAACACCAGAATTTTAATTGCATATTGAGAGCAAATTCCCCGTTTCTCTCAATTATGATGACTTACATACCTAGTATCCATAAAATAAAGTATGAATACACCTCTAAGGTCACATATCATGATTGAATCACTTAATCACACAAGTATTTCTCTAACATATAACATTTTTCACCAATTTTACACACACCATTTCATCATGGGATAATTACATGGAGTTTGATCCCTCTTTATAATATTGGCATATAGGTAGTACTCAACACAGGTGGTGCTAAGTTCAAACACAAATTCAGCTAGTAACCCATTTACTCTATGATTATATCTTGTCATATTATCCATTGAGCTAGGGTTTTCAAGTGGAAAAATAGCTACACAATGGTCACCAATTTGAATCAGAAGCTCTTGCATAGTTTTAAAAATAAATAGGCTAAGGCATAAAAAATCCATAAATATTATAACCTTGATATCTACCAAACACCAATGCTCCATACGAATAAGATCAAAACCACTATTGTATAATAAAAAATATACATAGTCAAAACATCCATCTTATCATTTTTAGATCCAAAATCATCCCATATATCGGTTTTATGGATAAGTTTATCTTTTATCTCTTGTACTTTCCATGTTTAGTAAGTTTATATATTTATCAAGTTTCAAATCATTTTGTAACATTTATTGCATATCTATAGCATTATGATTTTGAATAATAGTTTGTCATATTAGATAATCTATTTCCATAGTTTTAAAAAATTTAATAAAACATATTGGTGAATCCATCAATTGATTGAATGTTGAAAGAACCTAACCATAAATGTTTTAATGGTTTCTATACTTCTTTATATTTCCTATTTTTATTTTAGGGGTTGCAAATTTGATCAATTCTGTTATAGTAACGATCTTTCAAGTTTTTTTTAATACTATATGTAATCCAAAAAAGTTATTTCCACCTCTCTTAGAAGAATTGATAGATTATGTGGCATTACATTTGAACACACTCATATTATTTTTGTTAAAATACATAACATGGATAAGAATAAGGGTATATTATAACCTTCAAATGATAATGAACACAATGATCATGTAGAGATTCCTGATAATAATTCATAACATGAAAAATATGATCATGATAATATTGGTCCTCAAAATGGATATTAAGATGAGATTCCACCTCTAAGTGGAGAGAAAATAGTAATAAATAAAGATTAAGTTATTGATAGGTTTTGAGATATACTCCATGAAAAACCTCTCGATAATTCTAAAATTTTACAAACCCCTTTAGATATCAAGAGTGCAAGCATGACACAATCATTTGATACTTCTAATTTTATGAAATTTATGGATACAAAATTTTTACTAACATTTACTATGGGGGGAACCCATGGGTTCAATATATTATTATGCCAATTCTTACTTAGTTATTGGGAACACTGCCTTTGGTTAACACACATTCTTCATCTCTTGATTTAAAATATCTTATGTACAAGCTTCATACTCTATAAGATAAAGGGTCACATTTTGGAACATGGTGCTTAAAAACTAAATTAGGCTCTTGACTCTCATACTCTATTGCATAATCCATTAACACCATGCATTGAAGTATATCATATACCTACAGTTTTTGTGGCAACCAAGTTTACATTATATGATGGAAAGGGTGACCCTAAACAATATTTGAGAGAATTTCACACAACTTTTTTGGACTATGTGTCCAATGGTAGATTATTAACCAAGTTGTTTCCAAGAAGTCTAAAGGAATATGGTTTCTATTGGTTTTAAATTTTTCCTAATCAATCAATACATGCATTAAATCCTTTAGACGATATATTTATATCATAATTTTTAATCAATACCAATGCGAAGGTATCATATGCTCAGATTTATCAACACAAACAAAATTCTAATGAGCATCTTGAAAAATGTGTCTTAAGGTAAAAAACTATTAATATATTCATGCCATATAGTAAAGGAAAGAGACTTCAGGATTTTAGAAATAAATAAGCTCAGGTATGTGACCGACACAAATTAAAATACAAAGACTAAAAATAATCCACCATACAAGGTGAGACCAAATGATAATAATAGTTATCAAAAGATAATAGTACATGTAGTTTCATAATGCATTCATGTAATTTATTGTCAACTCCTCCTTGGAGACAATGTAAAAATATACCATAAGCTTCATATAGTGTCCTCAAAACACTATTGGAGTGCAATGTCACATCTCTCCATCCCATTTAAGAGGTTGATGTGAATTGACCTATTTAAAAAGGTTTTTATCATTTTTTTAATGATTATCATAGGGACTAGATCACACTACTAATATATGTATCAATCTAGACATATGAGTCATGATTTGATAAATACAAAAAAAAATGATGTGAGCACACTTACAAAGAGCTCAAAAGTGAAACTATGTGAAATAAAAGAAATGAAATATTTCATGATCCTTTTCCTAATAATTCAAATAATGAGATAAAATATACATCAGAGGTGTATTATGTGTATAATGTATACCCTCCACCTATTTATTATCATTCTAAGATAGAGGAACATCATTATTTGAATGTCATTATTGACATGTATCATAATTTAGTGCCCTCTAGGACTCTCATTACATATATAGAGAATGAGATAGATGATGATGAATATGATTTACATTCATTATTAATTCAAGATTACATTTATCACCAACCAATTCAAAGTGTCATGGTTGATAATGGTTCTAGTGTGAATATGTGTACAAACACACTACTATATCATATTGGATACATAAATCATGATTTACTTCACACCACCATGGAAATAAAAGGATATAGTAGACACATTCAAAGTTTCATCAGTAATATTACACTACCATTACATGGTGGTACCATGCACATGGCTAATACATTCACAATATTACCCAGTGTAAGGGTATTCAATATGTTATTGGGGCACCCTTGGATTCAATAGATTTGCATAGTTCCTTTTATAATTAAAAAATGTTTAAATTATATCTATGTTAATGAGATAATTAGAGTTTAGGTTAATCCCATATGAATAAACCTACCTAGTTTTATATGGTTCCAAAACCACATATTTTAGTTAAGGCACCCAAAAAGGTGCAATAGACACTAAATTCAAAATCTAATATCTACCCTTCCAAGAAGGCCTATCGTTGAAAGGATAATTTAATATAGATTTGTCATAGATTATATATATCCTCTTTCTACTATTACATGCACCATATTGATATTTTAAGGGAATAAAGGTGTCAAACATAAGGCACCACCTCAAAGTGCATCCACTCCACAATGGGTTCCTATAAGCCCTAGAGTTCACCATGCTCAACCAACTGCATAATATGATACTAGTTATAATTATGCTTGTGAAACTTATAGTATAGATGGAAATTAATATTCAAATTCAAAATTAAGTTCTCTTTAGTCTCATTCGTATGACACTTTCCATTCACAAAAGGTCACAATTCATAACTTTGACACAAGACCCATGGATTGTGAGTCCCTTACATGACTCATTGGTTAGTATCTTTCTCCATTTTTTGTAATTTTAGTTTACACATATAGTCAAAATAAAAAACAATAAATTATTTCATAAAAAAAAATAAAATAAATATGCATGCTTATGTTTAGTTTATTTACATATAATAATTTGTGCACAATATTCAATACTTACTCCTATCTAATTTTTATATCATATACGCTTCATGAGTGAACATGATTGATTACAGAGCATAAAAGTTGAAACCCCCAAACTCTATTATAATTTATTTATAATATCAAACACAAGAACTTCTATTCAAATAATAACACCTTATGTGGATAGGAGCACACCCTAATATTATCCACTCACTTTGTCATTGTCCTAGTGAGCACAAACTCTTATTTATCTTATCTAAAGCACACATAGGCATTATAAAACTTGTATACACATAAAAAATCTCATTGAAGGCATCTCACACATAGTTTTTTAATCTTTATATGGCTTTCCCTTATTAATTACAACTCAATTTTTTCATTTCATTACATCTATCGATATTGATCATGTACTAACACTTTTATATACTACTAGTTATCTAAGTTACTAAATTTAATCATGTTCCAAATTTTTTATGTTAATCAATTACACATATCCATGCATGATTTTCATTTTTTATTTCCCACTTCATCTCTTCTATGTATTTATCTATTTTGCTTGAGGATATTTGAATATGTCTTTGTGGGTGGCTCTAGGCCTTCATTATCTAAGTCTATGTGTGTGAGGACATTTGAAAATGTCCTTATGATTATTATATGCATGTGAGGACATTTGAAAATTTTATTGTGTATCTTTATGTGTGTTTGTGACATTTGAATATGTCCCTTGTATGTGCCCTCATAGCCTTTTATTTGTGTTCATTGTGTATTTTACGTGTACTCTATATTTGTGTACATCATGGACATGACACTTGCATGCTTATTTACTCAATTTCAATTCCATGATGGATATAATACATAATATTAGTTTTTGATGCCATGATGGATATCATGCATCCCTTCCCAAGTATTTATATTTATATTTTGACACTTAGTTTTGATCACTTATCTGTGTGCCTAACTACTAACATCTATCTTGACATTTACACTATGTATGCTTGTTCCTACATGTATATCATATTACTATTTTATACTTAATTTATTTATATGATGATGTCATGATTCCCCATGTTATCACTCCTACTTAGATTTACATATTTTACATAACATCTATCACATAAATTTTTATTTTGACTTAACTTATTGCGGATCAAAAAATCACCTCAAAAGAGGGGGCATACATAGTGGTTTATCTTAGAGACTTAAAACCACTAATTACTGTGAATACATATACACAAATAGATATTTGTAGTCCTCATATAGTGAGCCATAAATCACACTTAGAAAGTTAATTTAGACACTAACGCTTCAAATGGATAAGAGTGCACCCCACTATTGTCCAAAAAGGGTGCTATTGTCCCCAAGCTAGAATATCAATATTTTTAGTATCTATTAGAGTTGTAGGAAATTATGAATAATAAGCAAGAATTTACAATCTTAATTTATAGAATATATTCATATTTTGTCTCAGATTTGCTTAGTTTTGGGGCATCACGTGCACCATGAGTTCTAAGTTTTTCATAGTTTTTACTTATAATTATAGTTTTTAATTCTTAGTCTCAAAATATATATACACCATATATCACATTAAGGGTATGTGCATGATGTATAACTTCATCATTACTCAGTTTCACACAACTTCTATAGATGGAATGGAAACATTTATCATTATCCACATTGTATATTCCAGAGTTAGATTATACAATTTTTTTGAACCAATTTTACACCTTTTTTGCATCAAAAATGAGACTTATTCTATCTACAATAGTTGGTTCACATTTTTATACTATTTTTTCACTAGTTTTTACACCTAAATATTTATTATAATTCATAGAAGAATTTAAAGCTACTTTAATAACATGGGTATGACAAGATGGAGTCAAACGTACCATGAGTTCTTGAATACACTCTCCTAATAAATGAGGATTGGGGAATGCACACTCCAATCCAAGATTTTGAATGAAAATGAAATCTCCAAGGAGCCTACCTTCTACAGTCACCATTTTTACACTATAAAACACAATGGTTCACATACCCCATCATGTGTATTCATTCCTTATTATCATATCTATAAGTTTTATTATATTTGCTTCTTGATTTTCATCCTAAGTAAATAATGATTTTATACATGTTTAATTTTAGGTTTCCATGAATCATAGTTCAAATTTGTGGCTTAAACTTAAGACTAAACTTCACATATAAGTTTAGGTATGCATGCTTTCCTTTTAATCTATTACTTTAAATTTTATGCATTACTAGAATAAAAGGGGGGAAATATAGACACATAAATTAAAATTTAAGCTAAAATTATGCACTTGTGATCATTCTTTTGACACAATTAGATCATGACCTATTATATGATCTTTTGATCACTTTCCTTCACATTCTATGTGGATGGCTCATTATTCCAAATAAGCATATGACCCTAGAATACCTATCTAGTTTTTCAGTAGCCTAGGATCATGTCTAGATTGATTAATACCCTTACCTTATAATTTATTGCCCTTAGGATAGGATCACCCTACCTGGACAATAATTCACCTTGTTATTGTCCACTCCCACCAATAGTGTCCCCTATTTTTCAAAACTCAAAAGTTTTATGAGGGTTATCTTATAAGTTTAAGAATCCACATATAAAGAAATTTAAAAATACCATTATATAAGCACATTTCAAATAATTTTTTACATGAGAGGCTTACATACTTAAAATCAACAAAATTATAATTGTAAATTGAGAGTAAATTCCTTGTTTATCTCAATTTTGATTACATGCATTCCTAGTAACTCTAAGATAAAGGTTGAATACACATTTAAGGTCACAAGTCATAGTTGAAGAACTTAATCACACTAAAATTGCACTAACATATAACATTTTACACCAGTTTCACACACACACACACTGGCCATAGTATGGGATAAGAACACGGAGTTTAATCCCTCTTTAAAGTATTAGTATGTAGGCAACACTCAACACATGGGGTGTTGAGGTCAAACAAAACTTAAACCATTGACCCATTTTTAATCTATGATTGTATCTTGTCATCTTGTCTATTGAGCTAGGTTTTTCAAGTATAAAAATAGTTACACAATGGTCACTAAAGTGAATCAGAAGCTCTGACACATTTCATAAAAGAAATAAAGAAAGGTGCATAAAACCCCAAAATATTAGAACCCTGATCTCTATTGGACACCATTGATCCATAGGGATAGGAGTACACCCCAGTTCTGTTTAGCCATAATGTTATTATTTAGGAACCCTACTAATCCTTTGGTCTAGGTTTGCACATAGTTAACACAATTAGCTTGTTCATTTTAGATCCATAATCATCTTATGTCTCAATTTTATATCTAAGTTTATCTTTTCTCTCTTGAACTTTCCATGTTTATTAAGTTTAAAGATTTATAAATTTTAAAATTAGTTTGTATAATTTATTGCTTATATGTAACATTCTAGTCTTACATTCTAGTCTTGCATATTTTGTCATAAAACAATAATCAACACTTAAAAAACTGAACCATTAATGATACTAAATGATCAAAAATAGAAATCATATTATTTTATCTATAAACCATAGCAATAAACACAAACATACACACATCATGTGATAGTATAGATAAATATGGATATAAGTCTATGGTAGGCTCACAAAATAGTAGATTAGAGGGGTTTTAGGGATATATAAGAGTTAAATGAGAAAAATTTCTAGGAATCATCATAACCCATAACTTAATCTATTGCATGTTGCTATGTAATACTATTAGATTAATTCAAAATAGAGAAATATGTATTAAACACAACACTTAAAAAATTTCAAGGTTGTATCTCACCATCATTTAGTTATTTTCCACTTCTTGTATTTATCACGAAAATTAGCTAAATTATTTGTGCACCTTCTTATAATGGACATTATTTTTTTTTTAATCTTGTGGAGGAACTTAACATCCTTAATTTTTAGGGGAGCGTATTATATAGTTGTTAACCAAATTTGACCCTGCAAGTCAAATTGGGACCCCTATAGGTAAAAACTTGAGTTTTAGGTGTTTTTATGGGTATAATATTATTTAATAGGGTGTATTATATGTATTTTTATGTTATTACATATCATATTATCCTTGGTCTTAGTCATGTTCAATATTTATGTCTTTTTGAGTCATTTTGGATGTCAAAAAGGGGCATTTAATGACTTGTACAACCTCCTAGGGAAATGTGAAGGTTTTAAAGGATTATTTAATGTAACATGTGTCCTAATAAGTCTTTATTAACTATTATTAACTAAAAAGTGGTAGGTTATTTAGAAGAAGAGCCATTTTTCTTAAAAACTTGAGCATTTAATGAGGTGTATGGAATTGTATGGCCTCCTATAGTTTGAGACATTTTAGGAGTTTCCCCTTGTCTTAATTAAACTTAATTAATTGATTATTTTGATCATAAACTTCAAAAAATGAAGAAAAACATTTATCTTTCCTTTCATTAGGCTTGGCAAGCAAAAATGGTCTTCAAGTTTGTACTTGGTATGGTCAACATGAGAGGTTTTAGGAAAAATTATCTTAGGGGTGTATTATAAACTCATTTATATTCCATTTTATGTTTTTTTTTAGAGGAATGGTGGTCTATACTTTATGAACCATCCCTAGGAAGTTCGACTATCTAGTTTGCTTGCTAATCTATGTACCCTATGGGTTTTGCCTTGGTTTGAGCAAGTACATATAATCCAATTTTTGGGATTGATTAAATATGTATTTTAATATCCTATCACATGTTACCCATACTTTTTTTCAAGTTTTGAGTTATTTTTAAGAGCAAATCACTTCAGGTTAGTAGACTAGTCCCATTCTGTGTAGCAAGGAAGTTTCCACCACTTCCAACATATCCATGTATTATCAATGGTGTTAAAATATGGTGATGGCTAGTTTACATGTTTAATTTTTTTTTAAATTTCATTCCAATATCATCCTCTAAATTGATCCTCCATAATGTTTTAGCTACAAGTAAGAGGTAGTTGGTTTACTCCATGAATGTCCTGAGTAGTCAACTAAGAGCTAGTTTAAAGTATTTAACACATCCATGAAGCTATAATTATAGAATTGAGAGGATGAATACATTATCATATAAAAAATAATAAATTTAATCCCATTTCATTGGAATTGTGAGGACTGTAACAACTAATCATCAACCACCATTGCTTGGTCTTTCCCATAGAATTGTACTTACAGGTGCTATGAAGGAAGGGTCCAACATTGGAAGGGTGAAAGATTGTTTTTATTTTAAAAAAATCTTTAGGTTTAATTCTAAAACCATGAGGAGATATCATTTGGTTATAAAGGCATGTCCTTGTGAAGTATATTGACTGTCTCATACTCACTACTTGTATGCAGCCCATGATGCATCCATATGTATTCAGGATAACATCATATTAGAATAAAATCCTTGAAAATTGATAGAAATACCTTGGTAATGATAAGAGTACATTAATTAACCTTGATAATTCCTAAGATCAATAACAAAAATGTATATCCTGCTCACTGCCTATCTTTTCATCCTCACTACCTACACAATGGAGTATCCACCTATAGGTGACCTAAACAGAGAGTTGAGGAGTCATATGGAGTAATGAAGCACTTGTTGAAACTATTATTGAAGTCTTAACATGCGGTGAGAAATTTTAATACATATTTGAGGTGAGATATTGACAAATGGAAGTGGGAGATTATGTTTAAAGACTCAATGACTATTTCAAGGATCGAATCCCCAAAAGTACAAAATAGAGCACCTAGCCTTTTGGGAGATTGCTTTATGAAAATTCTATGAGAGTCTTGACCAATCATAATAAAATAATTATATATAAATATCATATTAGGGAAAATTTGAAAAATATATAGGATATAGGACTAATGGAAGACAACTATTGAGAGGCCCAAAGATGCCCCCTAAACCACTATTTTTAGGCAATAAAATCAACAAGGTTTAGAGATATAATGTGAATCTAGCATCTTCAAGTCAAAATAGGGTATATATTCATGGATAGAATATATTTTAAAGAGGAAGTAAATATAAATGAGAGAAAGGATCTTTAAAATGGATGATATACTGTGTTATGTCCTTATAAAACACCTACAGGTGTCCCATTATGCACATGTTCACCTACAACTGATTATGAACCTCTATACCATCCATAGTAGAGTTGTGCATGGATAAATCATATTGGTAGTTTAAATATAAATCCAAATTATTTAAAAATGTCTCAAATAGTCTATAAGAAATATATAACATAGGTTTAAGAAGAAAAGCCACCTACAAGACTCCATAAAGTCAGCTGTAGGGTGACAGTGAGCTGAGAAAGGGGGATTCAAGGAATGGTTTAGGCTAGGTAGGGTGAGTGAAAGGTTAAAAAAATATAAAATGGTATTTATGGATTCAAAATATACCTATAAACACTATAATATAGACCTAAATACACATGATCACCTACAAGTGCAACATATTAGAGTAAAACATAGTCATGATAGAACTCAGCCTCGAGAAGTTTAATGTAAAAGAAGGTTTCAAGGTGCAAGCATAGATTATGAGGGTTTGAAATAATTTTTAACATAATTATTATGGTGGAAATAACCTTATTATACCCTCATAATGGATATAAATCAAAGGAGAGACCCTGATCAAGTACCTACAGTCCACATAAGAAAACCCATGCATACACAGTCTGCCCTCCACAAGTCTGCCTTAGAATTTGAAGAAATTAAGTGGTATATTGACTTTGTCAAGGGAATTTTTTTTTTTTTAGAATGTATTTATGACTTAGGGAATATCATACACCATTAAATTATCTTTATCAAATAGGGTAAGTGTCTCATATGGAGGGCACTCCCCTTAGGTGTAAATTTGTAGGTTTTGGAGAAAAGGGTGATAAAGGATGGCCAAAGGTTGTTTTAATATTTAAATAAGGTGTAATAAGTTGTAGGAAACCTGAAAAAACATTAAAAACACCTCAAAAAAGGAGGAAACCTAACATAATGGTTTTTGTGTATATGGTTGCAGGTAGGCCTAGGAGGCATGTTTAGGCCTAAAGACCAAATGAGAGACCAATGCCACTTCTAGCGATAGGAGTGGATT